>MU225101.1:26271-56901 GCA_018584345.1 Thuja plicata | reverse complement strand
ATTCAACAAAACATGTAAAAATTAGTGTTCAATCTTCTTCTAATAATACAAAATCATTTCTAACTACTTAGGAATGATTTTGTATTCATTTAGAAACAACATAAAAAGAATATAATGTTTTTAAAAATGAAAAAACGAATTCAGAAAACCTACTTGTGAATGTGATTTTCTTTGAAAAATCAATTGAAATCCACCTTCAATCCACTCAAATCCGCCTCCAAGATGATTCAATCACCTAGCAAGGGCTCAAAGAGCAAAAACTCTTCACTCTCACCCAAAAACAGCAGGAGCAAACAGAAAATGAAAAAAAAAGGCGTTTCGCTGCCTTTAGCAGCGCCCAGAAAACCGCGGGCGATTTTTTTCAAAAACTCGCCGAGTAATCAACGAGTTTTTCAATAAAACTCGGGCACCGCCGAGTTGTGAGTTTTCCCGAGTTTAACTCGCGAGCTTGAAAAACTCGGCGAGTACTCGGCACTCGGTGAGTGTTGCATCTATGCTTTTAGCAATTCATGTAATGAGGAATCGTGTGATTTCTTTAGCAACACCTCACTTATGCGTAATGCTAATTTGGATGACCAATCAGGTAATGCATTCCAAAATAACAATGATGAGAAGCATGCCTTGAAGAGTCAACTGAAAGTCAAGGACGATGCCATTATTGCAGCTATTGTACACCATGATAACACTCACAAAATTATTGAGGATCTTTGCAGGAAAGCTTAGATGGAAAAAGGGCAAAGTGGTATAAGGATTGAATCTAATGTTGCTGATTTACAAGGGGTCAAAACAGCCTGTGAGGTTTGGAAATCAGAATATCTATGTTTACTTTTAGATCACGACTACCTGTTATAGGTTGCTGGAAATTATGCTGAGCAGTTGAGGAAAAAGGATGACGAGGTTAATAAGCTCAACAGAGAGCTTAATGTTGCTCAAGAAACATTAGAGCACACACATCTTGCTCTTTAGGAAGCAAGAAATCAGATTGTTGCCACTAGTCAGTACAGGGAACAGGAGGACAAAGAAAGGTTTGAGTTCTTTCAAGAAGTAGTTCACGAACTTGATAGCATACAA
This sequence comes from Thuja plicata, assembly GCA_018584345.1. Lineage (NCBI taxonomy): Eukaryota > Viridiplantae > Streptophyta > Pinopsida > Cupressales > Cupressaceae > Thuja > Thuja plicata. The sequence continues at coordinate 55,830 of MU225101.1, read as the reverse complement.
TAGACCTATGACTTGGATAGTTGTCCCAAAAGATCTTTGGATCATCCAAAGTTTCTTTATGAGTTAGATAACTTCCAGGCGGTTGACAATTCCTTGTTTGAGATGGATGTTGATTTGACATTTGATAATCCCTTTTTTGAGCTAGATGAAGGTATTTCCTATCCCCATGACGAGGATGAGGTTGATTGCAGGATTTGGGACCCAGGTTCAGTTACTAGAGATGAGTCTTGGTTACCAGATTGGAGTAACGAGGTGAGTTCAGTTGTTGAGCAGTTTGGTTTCTACATCAGTGGTTCAGGATGGGCAGTTGTGACTTAATGCATGATGGTTGATACGCTTTTCATTGCTTTATCTCTCACGGATGGAGAGATGTCTAGTATTGATGGCATCCAGGAGGCAGCTACCTTGTCACTTTTGACAGATGGACATAATGTTGATTACAAATCAGCCTTGGATAAAGACTTGGTAATCAGTATGACCAAGGGGTACCTAAGAAGAGAAGGCAGTGTTGATGAGTATCCCTTGATTCATTCCCCTCTTCACATAGCTAGGACTCAACCACATTACCGTACCGATTCATCCAGTGCCTATGGTAACTCTATCATCACAGATTTTGAACATAATGATGATGTTTGGGTAAAGTCTATCATGTATGGGATGGATGGCAGGTTTGATACACTTCCCTTTAGGACGAAGGAAGCCCTATCCTGCAGTTCTAGTAGTTTGCTTCTTCAGTACAGTTTCCGGTTTGGGTTACATATTGGAGGGACAGTATTGTGGCAATTGGACATTTTGAGCAATTCACTCATTATGGGCATGGATCGACAGGATATTTCAGTCAGCTGGGGAGATGGGTGGCCCTTTTGTTTGTGGTACCCAGGAGGAACTTTGTCCTGGTTAGCAATAATTCGGGGAGCTAGTCAGTATAATGTTAGGTCCCCACCTTCTTTTGACCTTAGTGGTGCTTGTGGTTAAAGTTGGACTGAGGCTCTCAGTTGGATTGAGGATCTTCTCACAGATGATGGCAGCACAGGGCAGGTTGATTCGACTTATCAGGCACATGGGATGATTTGGGATCCCGACATTAGTTTGATTAATGCATTATTGTTGTGTGGTCTTGATGATTGGCTTCACAAATCTGGACAAATTGTTTGGGTCAATTTTGCACAACAGATTGGTGGATCAGTTTCCTTGAGGTTGGTATGTGATCCAGGCATTGTGGTCTCAGCATGCAGATACCAATTGTTTGAGGGCAAGCAATCTCCGAGAAGGGAGGATTTGTAATGTCCCCTTTTTAGGGCACATTATTTATGTGTCTCGTTAGCCATTTTATCTTGGCCCAATAGGCTAACCAGGGCTTGGCTGGGGTCAGTATGATATTTGGCCTACAGAATTCCAATTTCAGGCCAATCTGGGTAGTTTTTGCATGGGTTTCCAGATACTTACTATTTATAGTAAGTCGACAGAGTTCAGTCTTTGTGGCATTTCAGTATTGGACTTGGAGCATTTCGTCGATAGCTTTCCGGCAAGCTATCACATATCCTATTCCGAGTTCGTTTGGTCATCCATTTTAATGCCAAAAGATTTCATACTTTATTATTATGTCACTTTTTTAATTAAATGGATGTATTGCTTTAAAAGTGACAAAATGAGAGAATATGAAAAGACAGAGAAGGGAAATTGAAGAGTCGCAGTTATTGATTTAAAAGAAAGAATGGAGACTCATTTGAGATATGCTTAGTTTTATGAATTTATTTCTCTTGGAGAATCCAGGAAGCTTCAGCTTTCGATTCTGAAACCTGTAGACGGAAACCTTCAGGCTTTCTCAGTGGATTGGACGGAAACCCAATTCATCTCGGGGGTGGATTCACAATAGAGTTCACCATTGCATTTCCAGGTTCTTTTTGTTATTTGATATTCTGTTGCATATTGTAGCTCGGATTGGATTGTGAGAAATCCCACTGTTATTGTATTCCTATTGTATAATGCAATAATATTTGCTAAGGGTTTTCATGGAATATATTGTTGGTTATTGTTGTTGAATCATTGGTTTATTGCATGCATTGATTTGTTTAAATCTGCATGAGATATATTTGTAGAAAAATCGGGAAAATACCGGTTTGGGACATTTCATTTCCAAACAAGAAGTTTTTTTCCTGCATTTTTATTATACAACTGAGTTTTCTTGTTTAGTTTTTGACTTGTTCTCACTTGTTTTGAATGTCATGTTTATCAAACTTGTTGTAATATGGTTTGCAATGGCAGCTAGTTCTAGCTCCATAGTTTCCATAGGTTGATCTTGTTTCAAAACAAACCCAAATTATCCCTTTTGGAAGTTTGTTGATATAACTCAACCAATCCCATGTTCTGAGAGGTATATTTGAAATTGCAAAATGTGTGGTGTCAAGCATTCACTGTTGGCTTTTGTCCATATGGACCAAGTTTGGCTAATGACCATGTCAGAAAGTGCCTAATAACCATGGCAAAATGTGTGGTGTCAAGTTGTACACTCCAATGGTCAAAGTATTGAAGCTACTAATGACCATGGCAAAATGTGTGGTGTCAAGTTGTACACTCCAATGGTGCAAAATGTGTGTGTGTGTGCAAGAGCCCATTCACTACTAAGGAGGTCATAAAAGAAGATATTTCCAAATGAGATAAGTTTTTTTTCCTGCATTTTTATTTTACAACTGAACTTTCTTGTTTTGTTTTTTACTTGTTCTCATTTGTTTTGAATGCCATCTTTGTCAAACTTGTTGCCATATGGTTTGCAAAGGCAGCTAGTTCTACCTCCATAGGTTCCATAGGGTGAACTCGTTTCAAAACAAACCCAAATTATCCCTTTTGGAAGTTTGTTGATATAACCCAACCAATCCCATGTTCTGAGAGGTATATTTGAATTTACAAAATGTGTGGTGTCAAGTATTCACTGTTGGCTTGCATCCATATGGACCAAGTTTGGTTAATGACCATGTCAGAAAGTGCCTAATGACCATGGCAAAATGTGTGGTGTCAAGTTGTACACTCTAATGGTCAAAGTATTGAATCTCTCCATGACAAGTTCAAAAAGGATGTTTACTATTAGTAGTACTTACATGGCCAACAGTTCCAACACCTACAATCTCTTGCGATCAAAGTTTTATCACAAATAAGTTTTATAACAAATTTATTTAAAGACTAAAATATTTTTAAGTACTAAGCTTCATGTTTATTTTCAATTTTCTAGCTCTTAAACTTTGTTCCGCTTGTCTACACCTATGAAAAACTGGAGCACATACTCCATTCACTCAATATAGTGCAACCAATTAATCTCAAAAAAGGCGAAGGACTTAGCGTATGTTATCAGGTCCCTTTTTTGAACTTAGAAAACAATTTAATAATCTAGTTTAAGTTACCCAATGAGTAACTTTAATATTATTAAAAAGGCAACTTCTATTTTAGTATCAAATTAGTTAGTATATCAAAGTGTTTATATAAAGAGGGCCTAGAAAGATGTGAAAATGTTGCTATAAAATTAAAAGTAAAAGAAATTCTCGAGACTTCTGCTGGATAGCTAACAAACAAGTGATTATAAAAGGAGTTGGGCTTTGAAGAAAAAGAATCCACTGTTTGTTGCCAAAAAAGCTCCTTTCCTGAAATTTGAGCATCTGATGTTTAACTTTTGGCCAGACGACATAAACCCTCTTGGTTTTCAATTAGATTTGGGGACAATAACCCTCTTATCCAACAACGGCAGCTCCATCTAGGGAATACATTTGTGGGAAAAGATTGTTTCAGGAGCTTACTGAAAATTTTCCAAATTTCAGTTGGTTTCTGGAAGTTATCCAGTTTGCAGGGTTTCCACTATTTTAAGATAAAAATTGGTTTTCTGAGTTCTAGGGTTATTTTCCAGACCATTTGTCTATGATGGTAAAAATTGATTTTAATAATATTTTGGAATACACTGATTAAGAGTTGAATAATACTATTTGAGGAAAGGTTTTTGTGGTTTACTTTCGAAGTCATATAATCGTCTCTGGTGGGCTTTTCGTACTACTTTGCCAAAAAAATTGTAATTTTGAGGATCCTACTATACTTCCTTTATCTCATATGATTTCACCATTTTGTTGCACTAAAATTGGGAGATAAGGATCTAACTTTGGTCTGACTGACTGCTGTTTGTGTTATTAGTTGCAAGCACCATTTTTTTATCTCAGCAGCAGCCTTTAATGGCACAGTATTTTATATTAATTCTCCATTTGGTTGCAGCTGTTCCTTATTAAAAGGAAAGGAACTGCAGCCTTTTGGGATTATTTGGTTTCGCTCTTATTTTTGTACCATTTTGGAAGGTGATTGCAGCATTATCGATGATCACAGCTATACATAAGTTGCTTTGTTGGGCAATCATTTAAGTGTAAGTTTATTCCGGCTAGAATAATACAGGTGATAAGTTGTCATCAATCCAAAATATCATGTTGATCCAATTGGTTCAAATCAGAAAACTCGGTTCTACTGATGAATCAATGATTCTATATGAATCGTTATTCAGCTATATCAGTTAGATGAGTTTACAGGATTGTTAAATAAATGTGACCAACATTGAAGTTAATTTCAGTAGCTAAACTTTCATTGGCCTTAATTCTGATTCCGGACATTTATTTTATATGTTAAGTCAACATTCCAATTTCCAGCCATTTGATGAAATGCTATGTGTTATACTTTCAGATTGTTGGTCAAAAGTTTGTCAAGATTCCAAGTGTAATTCACTGCTTTATCATTCATTTTGTAATCTTCTGTGCAATTCTCCACCATATAGCTTGAATTTTAAATTTTGGATGGCTATGATGCCAAGACATGATAATATTTAAATTTTTCAAACATAAATTGTAGAACTCTGCAGCTTACCGCCAGTTAGTGTCCCAACCACTGTATGCACTCACCTCACCTACATTGGGATCTGAGTGATCAAAAAATGCAAAGGTTTATGCATTTCATCAAACATTTTCAAAAAATTCAAAAATATCAAATCCCAGACCATGACATACTTTGTATTCCAATGTATGCCTCCTTTCCCACAAACATCATGGCTAAAACAGAGAGGACATGAGGTTTTAGGATTTAGAACCAAAGCACACTAACATGGACATTTCCACCTCCCAACATTTTGCATTTGTGGAAAAAGATAGCAGGCACTCTTCTAATGTGAGTGGCAGTGGCACTACTTGTGGTTTTTCAAATGTTCTTAAAGCATCTAATGTCAATGATGATGATGTCTTTAAAACCCATATTACGCTGAAACTTGACTGTTGAACTTGACATTATTATTTTAATATTAAAGTTTGAACAATGAGTATTTTATAATATTTATGTTTTAGATATCATTCAAGTTTATCATAGTTTCTTTATTATATGATGCTATGAGGTATTCTAAACTTGAATTCCTTCTTTTCTAGGCTGCAAATATAAAAATAGGATTTTTATATGTTTTTTGTATGGACAAACCCAATCTGAAACCGACATTAGGTTTTAACAATGGTTTCAGATGGCTTGAACTACTTTGGTAGCTTAATTTCAGAGACAAATTATGTATGAGATTCACCTAGTCCAAGCTCACTTAAAATACTTTGTAGCTTGTGATACACTTCCATATGTCTCTTACTGCACAAAATTCCACAGGCTACTAAAAGATGCAGTTGTAACTCCCATCAGACAATTCTACTTGACCTGACTGATTTCTTGTAAACTATAGTCTATTTTCAGTGTTATTCATCATTAAGAAAGTTCTGTCTGGAGTCAAGGAAGAAACTCATCACTGAAATAAAGCCCTCTGATAAATGAATCTCTACCATCTTATGCTTCCTAAGAATTTAAGTGGCAATTAAATTGAACACGCAATCAGGTTTCATGAGATGTCATGAAAATTGAAGGTATAGACATGACAGACAAAACTATTTGTTCTCTAGTTGTGACCAAACTCAGTGTGCTTGTAGAAAATCTTAGCAATTTTGATATCATATGTAGAGCCCTAGATTACTTTACTTTTAAACATCCCGCATTGAACACTTCCAGCACCACATTTTAATGGCTGTAAGCTAAACTATTGTTTTTTATTAGATTAGTTGGGAAAGGGCAACTAAGGAAAGCAGTCAGCATACAAGCAGAGTTAATCAAGTTCACCAAAACAAACCAAGTTCAACTTATCATAGTTCATCTTAATAGAAACCCTAGAGAAACTATTAAAGTCTTTAGCATACTTAATACTAAACAAGGTATGCGGGCCCACCAAAACACCATTAACTGCAAGAAACATTGGGAAACTAGTGAGTTTTCTTTGGGACAGAGATAATGTCCAAGTTCTTCTTCAGCTCACCAAGTGCCTCTTTCCAGCTACCCATTGCCATATCACTCGAACCAGCACCTTTGTTCCTGCTGCTCTTTCCCATCCTCTTCAGCTGCTTCTTGATCTTAGATTGCCCAGTGGAGGTTCCCATTACTGCCTTCTTCATAATGCCATCCGTGATCATTGTGAGAGACATTATAGCATTTTCCAGCTCTTTTGTTTCCTGTCTTTTGGAAATCACCTCCAGTCTAGTCTCCACCATGTTTATCATCATATGCAAATCAGCCATTTCTGCCTTGAGACCTCCTCCCTCCTCAGCCGTATCAAGATTGGCCTAGGTTTCAGTAAAAAAATTTAGGGAGTACTCCATCTCATTTCCAGAATCTTCCTTTTCTGAATTATCTTCATTTCCCTCCGAATCTATTCTTTCTTTCTAGAACTCGACTTCTTCTTCATCCTGCTCTTCCTCATCTTCCAGCTCCATCTCCTCGTTGTCTTCCTCATAGGTAGAGCCAGACTCCTCTGAGGAGAAATCCTCTTCCTCATCATCCAACACAATCCTTTTACCTTTTGATTGTGGGACCAAGGCCACCTTAGCCAACCTAGTAGACTTACAGCCCCTGGATAGAGACCCACCCTGATCTTTTTGGGTTTCTTTTTTCTTTTCATGCTTCTCATCCTCATTGTCTGCAATGAAGGTGATCATTACACCTTTATTTTTAGTGTCCTTCTGGTTAGTCAAGTACTTGAGGTTCCCGGCAAATCCAAGGAGGGTTTACGCTTCTCTGGGGTAACCTTAAGGGGCTCTTTCAACTAGGGGGAAGGGAGATGGGTAGACTTGAATTTTGTGGCCTTTTTTACCGACAGATTTCCAGTTTCGGATGGGTGAGGGATACTCTCAATGAGCTGAATTCTAGAAGCTGGAGAAGTAGCAGGGCGAATGACTTGGCCAAGCAACATAGGGTTTGCGTGCGGGTACATCAAGGGCATGCTTATACAAAGCCATTATTAGCCCCTAATTGAGTGGGGGAGAGGCACCTTTTTCAATGCTTTGTTGAAGGGAAGAGAACAGGTAAAAAGGTATATTGACTTTCTCCCTATGTCTAACATAATTAAGAAGAGGAAAATGATAGATGTGTACAATCATATATCTTCCTTCCAAAGTAAAACAATGCATAACGTGAAGACTAATCAGGGCATAAGAGGAAGGGAGATTCAAGCAATCGTACCCTTTTTGAAACCTTTCTTGGTACTCCCCTTCCTCAAAAAACTTGTGAAGGAAAGTCTGATATTTACCCGAACTTTTCTTGACTATGCGAATTATGTCATTCTCCAACCTATTGGCATCCACTATCAACTGGGACAACACCATAAACTACATATTCTCATAAACTACATATTCCCAATAGTGACACTTCCTTTAGCCCATGAATTTGTAAATTTGGAAGTCCAAGTGTCATTATACCCTTGCATCACCATGAAGAATCCACATTTTTCTTCAAAGACTCACAGATAACAGGTTTCAAACGCTTACGAGGGCCACCCATTTTTCTCTTTTCACCACAAACACACTAACCAAAAAAGACCTAAAATATTGTTAACAAATCTTCAACCAATCTTTTAAACTATATTTGTGATCTACAACAATGGAATCACTTCTTAACTTGTATACTCATGATAAGTGGTTTAATTTTTGAATGAGCAATTCTACTAGCACATGCCAAGCACCAGCTCATCTAGAAGCTCACTCATCATCCTCTCATACGCCTCAAAAATTTGCTGACACCATTGCATTGTTAAACATTGATATCCCCTCCAAGAAGCAAAAAATTAAATCAACTTTGCAAACCTATGAAGCAGCTAAAGACATAAATCAGGCTAAACCTCACCCTGTCTTAATACAGCACTTTGTTGGCAACATCAAATTTCTAGGGTCTTTAATTTCTCCACTCTCACTATACCTCTTAAATATTCAGGTATTCCTCAGATGGAGAAGTGTGACCTTCTCAGATATGGGAATAAAATTAAAGGTCAGGCCAGTGTCAAGCTTAAGTTATGTACATATTGGTTGTTGACTTTAATAACTCATCTGTAAACTAGCATATAAAACTTTTTACCAATGCTAATCTACATTTGTTATTTTGTTATAATATTAAAATGAGTGACATGCTATCTTTAAAGGCTTCATTACATGCTCCTTTAGTAAGGAACATCAACCTTAATGCAAACCTCACACTACTTGCATGGAAAAAGCTTACCTGGGGATGGGAGATTGGCACAAGGCAGAAAATTTATAAATTTGGCTCCAGCAGATAAATCTGCCTGGCGAGTAACAGCATGGATCTAGCAGCTTTATGGAGAACTAATTAACATAATTCAACACTCTTCAACTTTCAAGAACATCCATTCAAGCTATTAACAAGTTATCGAAATCTGTGATAATCATAAGGCTGTGTTGTAGGATGATTACTGATTCTTAACAAACTACATCCTTTATATCAAACTACAGTTTGGTTGCTACTAGAGGGACATCACTTTAGAAAGTTCTCTTTCTTGTAAAATTCTAATGTCCGATACAAGGGAGACTGGAAAGGGCACTCACTTGGCTAAAGCAGGTTACATAAACTCAATTTCCATCTATTTTGTGGTTTTAAGTTTTAACAAGTTTGCTTTTTTGCTTTTCAAACTGAAAAAATATTTGTGGGACTACTTTTGTCTAATCTCTTCAGTTCCTGTTCCAAAAAGCAATAGACATGTGCAATAGGCAATACTTGCAACATACACACCTACTTCTCTTTCTATCTATGAAAGATCTGACAGGCATAGGTACATTGAAATATTGTGTCACTAGATCAAAAGGCAGTTGTTGGTTTCATGTTGTGGTAAAAGATGATTAATTCCATCTTTTGTGGCCTAAATTTATATTTTCAGGATTTGAGGTATTTCTTTAGACTAAGCTCTGAGAAATAAATTATAAAACAGTGTCCTATTTTCCGTCCCAACAAACATGCCAAGAAACTGTAGAATAAAATGTTTTTAAGAGACAACACCACATAACACTGAAAAACCTAAACAAACTACAATGAATTCTCTGCAATAATAATTGAACAAGTAGTAATTATAATTATGCATACAAGCATCATTGGAAACAATGATGAAATAAAATAATTAAGTAACAACGACAACATAGAAACCTCTCCACTGAAATCAATCTGTGGTTCCTCCTTCAGCGATTCTTCGGGGTCATCCAACATATCAACAATGTGAGCAGTTGGATGCCGTCTATGATATTCACGGATCTGCAATTGAAGTTTTGAGATATTAGCCAGACTTGCAAACATATTGAGGTACCAGAACCAATGGTCATTAATATCAGTGGCTGTAATCATATTTGGAAATCTTTTGAACAACAAACAAAATATGGAGAGCTAGTAATCTCAAATTTAAATGCTAACTGAAAAGAGATTTAATAATTCAATATCTCAATCAAGAATCCTCTTGAGAAATTTTAATCAGGAGGCATATCACTTTGATCCAAAACTCAGGTAGGTTGGACATAATAGACATCCAGCAGCAAAAGCACAACTTCTACACTTCAACTATCTTGACCTCAATGAAAATACCTTAAAATTATGAAATAACTGTCATTTCTGTTAAAATTTTCAATAACAATTAAAATGAGAGTTTATTATATTCTGAGCTAAAGGACAACATGCCTACCTCTTTTAGGCGGTCATAAAATGCACTGAAGACATTCTGACCACTCGCTCCTTGACCTCCAAGAGCTGCAATTTCATCCTTCCTGGCATGATCTTTGTCTTCATATATTTCAATCTGTTGAAATGCCACCACTCCAATGAGATTAACTCAAGTCCAGGAAACTACAATTTTTTGCAGAATCTTTTCATTAAAATATTTAAAAGGATAAAAGAGGTAGATACTGACCACTTTTTGTGTTGTAGACATAATAGCATCAACCATATTGTGAACACGGTGATTCTGATACAAGCGGTCCTTGTTGGTGGCAGGTTCTTTCTGGAGATCCTTCACAATTAACCTCTCCAAACGTTCCACCTCCTCATGAGCATTTCTAGTCACATCCAAGAGTGTTGACGACATCCTTGTAAAGGATGTAGAATTCCAGAGCAGCTCACAATATTCTCTATATTTAAAAATCTGAAGAAAAGACAAGAAACATATCAACAAAACAATGAAATCAACCCACATGTCTCTTTAATATCTTTAAAACCAAACAAGTAGAATGCACAAGTGGATTATCTGTGAAGAAGGACCAAGCCTCATGGATCCTTTCAAACTTTGCTTAAAATGGTCAGGTGTTTCTTTGGTCCTTTATTCTTATTAAATTATTCTTTAAAAATATGCATATGGCTTCTGGCTAAGCAGATCTACCGTGGCGATCCATAAAGTAGTTAATAAATATAACTTCAAAGACATTCCATTAGTTCAAACAGATTCATTAAGTCTCCAATCAGTCTCATTAAGTCAAATGAGATCTGCTCTAACATAAATTGAAGCTTTGAGAAAGGAAAAACTCAATTAAGGTAAAGTTGCGAAGGCTGTTAAGTGTTTGCTAGAAGGAACAAAAGTTCTGGTTAGGTATAAGTCAAATAAGAGGAAGCAAAAGCAATGATAAAAATCAACATTACAAGCAAAAATTGGATCCAAGGGAGCTACTAATTTAAACAATGGATCAAATGAGGCAAAACAAAAATGCAAATTTAAGCTAATCTCAAAACCACAAAGTGCAATGTTAAATACATAAAAGCAGGAAGAATATACCTACATCACAAAGACCTGAACACAAAAATTGTTTCATAAAATAACCTGCAGCAGGCATCTAGCACATTCGCACAGACTAGGAGTACTGAACTACTTCGCCTTAAAATTTATTTGAGACCGGTTATAACCAACGTTTTAACTTTAAATGAATGTAGAAAATACCAACTAAAAGGTTAAATGAATAAATGTGTTTCAAAACCATAGCTAATAAAGACCCCCTGCAAGAATTCATTCAATTGAATTTAAATGTGACCTCTAAAGGGAAACATGACTTCTCGATGTGGCAGAATCCTGTGATAGAGATTTGGCAAGCTTCTAGCTTACTGTGTTATAGACACTAGTACAAGCACTAACCACCTATTTGAACCTAAAATTCCTATAGAAAGGAGTGAAGGTTTCCAGAACATATTAGTAGAGACCAACTTGTGCCCAATTATCAATCAAGGAACTTGGAAGTCTGTATATTGTTCCAATCAGAACTTGTGGAGAAATATAGAAGATAACTCTGATTATAAAGCACTAATTACTGATATCCCTTCAAGTTGTATATTGCCACTTAAACTAGTTGACAAATCATATGACCAATCAGCCACATTGTGCCTTGGTTTGATCATTAAGGCAAATCAACTTGAAATTTAGATATAAGAGCGAAGTTAAGTGGGTTCTGCTTGTTCTTGCCTCTATATGATCTACCCTGGATAATGTCATCATCCCAAACATCACCAACATGTTTTTTTCCACCACTTAGGTCTCTTTGTAGAAACTGCTCCATCCAAATCAGCATGGTCATCATGACTTGGGCTGTCTACTACTTTACCATCAAAATGCTGATCCATTTTCTCATGAAGAAAATATTTTGGTACAGGTATTGGTACCTGCCTAGGAGATTACACATGTTTAGAATCATTAGAGGCTCTCCTCTTTAGATGTGGCTAATAGAAGTTGGACACCTAAATCATTAGCCCTCAAAGGCTGATCTTTAGTATTCTTGATGTAAAAAGAGACCTGAAATGGCCCAATTTCTTCTTCAATCATAACACCCATGTTGAATGTCAAGCAGTTAGTATCCACATCAATCAGCCCATAGGCCTTATGATTGTCATTCTACCCTATGAACATTGACTTGTGACTCTTGGAGCCTAGCTAGGTTCTCTTGGCATCTAGAATCCAAACATACACAAAAGAACAGAAACTTTAAGATGGCTCACTCTTAGTTTGCTCCTAGACCATGCTTCCTTTAGGGTCTTCTCCTTCATTGCTTGTGTCAAAGACCTCTTGAGAATATATACTACAATGTAAAGTACCTCTGTCCAAAACTCTTGGGAACACTCCTATTCTCCAACATTAAGCAAGCCATACCTGTAATAGTACAATTCCTTCCCTCAACCACACCATTTTGCTAAGCGATATAGGATGAATTAGCATTTGATACCGTGTTTAGCACAAAAGTCCGTGAATTCGTTTGCACATAATTCACCCCCATTGTCAAACCCAAGAGTGATTATTGAAAAACCATACTCTTTTTCTACTGACGACTTGAACTTCTAAAATTCTTTAAACACTTGTGATTTTGCTTTTGGGAAAAACAGCCACATTATCCTACAAAAATAATATACAAACAAAAGAAAATACCTAGCACCAGTGATCAATGTGGTATTCGTTTCTCCATATACATTTGCATGAACTAGCTGAAGGGCCTACATGATCTCCAAGCATAAACTAGCTGAAGGGTCTACATGCTCTCCAAGCCTATCCTTTTGAAAATGGTGTTTTGTTCTGCTTTTCTACTTGGGAAGCTCCACAAACACCCTATATCTACTATTGTATTGCAGGTTAACCTTCAACCATAGTCTCTTGAGCCAACTGAGAGATAAGAAAGGTTGAGATGTGTTAGCACTGTAAAAGTTTTCATGGTTCCTAGGTCTTTGTCATGGTTTTTTCAAATGTCTGAGCACTGGTTCTTAAACCCTACAAGCCATCCTTAAACCCTTGGTTCATTTTAGTCGAAAAAACCTAACCCTTTGGCACGTTACAAAATGAAGTTACTTTTTCATTCACTTAAGTCACTTAAGACTCGTGTTTAGGTTGTCGTCAAGCAGGACCATTTTAATTTTCCCTAAGTCCTAGTGGGGTTTTCATTAAATATTTCCTAAAGTCCTAAGTCCTGCGGCATTTTACCTTTTCCTAAGTATCACTTAACTTCCTTTTCATCCGACGGTTGGCGCGATCCCTTAATCGCGAGATGCAACTGCTTTATCTTTCAAGGCATCACGCCATGATGCCAAGTGTCCCTCCTTCAACAGCTAGCGGCAAATATCTTACACCGTCAGATCCCTTTTGATCCATTGGTTGGCGATGTTCCGCAATCAACAAATGCAAGTCAATTAAACCATCGCGGAAACGCGACCGAGCGCCACGTGGAAAGGTGGTCGGGCTAAGGGAGGTTAATCTACAATTAGATATGTTTTGACTGTGCGATGGGCGCTAATCCTCAAACAAAAGGTGATCGAAGGATATTCATCGAGGCATCGCGACAGAGTGACGCGTGTCTGGATCAGATTGTTGGCTCACGGGTAACTTAAAAGGTGATCTACGGTTGTGTCTTAAAGTTGCATAAAGGTTTGAATCTCAGTCGTCGATGGAGATTTCCGTGCCACCTGTAGCCGTTGCAACCGATTTTTCAAATTTTTAAATTTTTTTCATCAAGTTTTCAAAGCGGTGGATTGTGTCTTATACGACAGAGCAATAAATTTATCAATCCGATCTTCTGGGTCACATTTATGTAGTTCCAGGATGCTGATAGGATGGAAATTTGATGGCTCGAAATGCCTTTATATTGTGAAGTGATGTTGTGAGGGTTTCTGATCAAATCTGCAAATCTTATGTAACCTTTAGACGGGACCCTGTCTCCTCTGCATTAATGTTAGATTTTCATCCCGAGGTCAATGGCGGCTGCAGATCAGATATTTCAATGATGAAGTGAAGAAAGGAGGGTTTCAACTTGATGGCAGAACAGTTTGGTGGTTGGAGAAGTTATTGCTTTGTAACTTAGTTGTTTGCCCTAACCCTAAATGATATGAGGCTTGTTGCAGTCCCTGTTTCTATAAAGGGATTTCCAAGATCATTTAGTAAGGGTAGGAGAATTGGGAAAGTACAGAAAGGCATTAGGTTTCATACTTGTTTCTAGTCAAGGATATAGCAAATTTGTTTTTAGACTGTATTAAAACAGAATAGAAAGTTTTATGATCTTTTGCATATTATTGAATGGTGTATTTCCTCAGTCAAGTTGATACAAAAACTTGATTCATTATACTTAATATAAGCCTCCTCAGATGTAAGTCTCTCCTTGGTGTTTATCTTTTGAGTTGTGAGTTTTCCGACTCATTGCATAGAATTTGTTTATGCATATGTTGTTAGTCTTTAGCTTTGATCTAGGATCAAATTAAAATGCTTTGGATATGACATAGGCTTATTTGGTTTGTCTACATAAGGATATTGTAAGAAGTGTATGGTCTAGGTTGCTTGTGTTTATGGCTATGAGTCTTTGACAGTAAGTTTGTTTCAGTTTTCAGTATTTGCATTGAGGTATTGCCCAATGGATAAGGCACTGATCAAGAACTAGTACATTCTTTTGAGATACATGTCTGATTGGGTTTGGCTATATTCTGCCCATTTTAAACATCAAAATCATTACCAAGTTCTTTATATCTTGTGGTTGTTGGTTGTATGTCCTTCATGGTAATGGAGAGTCAATGAATGTATGGTTAACATTTAGTACTTTCTTACCATTATCTGTTGTTAAAATCCAGAGTCGTAAGGAGTTGTAAAGAGTTGAATATTTATCTGGATTAGGTGTACCTACCTTGGTTTTGCAGAGCTAGAAGTGTAGAGGGCAGTCTTGTCCCTATAGTTGGTCCAGTTACCTTAAAATCTTCCATATTTGGAGCTAACCACTCTTAAAATCAATCTAAGGTATATTGGTAGCTTTGCAAAGCATAAACGTTTTTAAACACCAACAAAATGGTGACTCTACTGGGGATACCAAAGTAAAATGATTAGTGAAGTTTAAGGGAGTTGTTTCCTTGCTTTACTGAATCAATCCCAGAGTCTAGTTATAGAGTCATGTGCTACAAAGAAGTATTCCTCGTACTTATAAAGTGACTTCAGAGTTTGTTTGTCTGTCATTGCATATTGTCCAAGAAGTCAAAGTTCCTAAAAGATACAGATATATACTCTCACAAGTGGTGAGTGGCGACTCCAAGTTCTCTGATTTGCACTAGTGTGCATGATTGAAGAAAGACTACAAGGGAAAGAGGTGGACTTGCAGTGGAGATGAAGCAGATGTTTGGGCTCTTATGACTGAGACTATAGTCAGAAGAGGAATCTATATGAGACCCTATTAGGGGTGTGTTGTGAATTTGCTGTTTTTAAAGAAGGTTGGAATGGAGTGAAGAGATCTCTACTAATTCCAATTTTTCCTTTGCAAGGAGGTAGCGACTCTAGCAAAGTTTTGGAAGGTGATTTAGAGGTGACTTCAAATCTATATTGCACAACACATCCAGGTATTTTATTTTCAGTGTTATAAAATGTTTCATTATTAAGTGGTCTAAGCACTAAGAAAAGGAACAAGGTGTGGATAGAGGTTTGCATGCTTCAAGGTTAGAGTTGCATTTTGCAAAATCAAGTGGAAGTATTGCACTAGTACAAAATGGTGGACATGGAGATTATGGATTCTTCTGCTATGTCCGAATCTGAAGAACTTGATGAAGAGGAGAGACTTATCAAAAGGCAGTTGGCCATCATAGAACAAAAGAAAAAAGAGAAGATCGTATCAGAGTTAATCAATTAAGATGGCAATTGCTGAACCAACAAGCAATAAATTATGTTGAAGAACCTAAGAAGGTTGAAGAGGAAGCAGTAATGTTTTTGAGAAAAACGGTAGGAAAGAGGAAGGTAAAATCAGAATACTTGTTTTATAAAAAAATTCTAAAGCATATGATGAGCTTCCAAGAGGTGTTGAGGACTTTCTAGAGTCTACATATATTGGTTTGTTTTTGGAACTTTGTTTTTCTGAATCAAGTCATTGGTCAGTCTCCTTGAAGGAAGAACGTATTGAGCATACCAGGAAGTGGATAAATAATATTGAAGATCCTGACTCTGAGGTTACACATGAGGTTGTACCTAGTAATGATGATATTGAGAACGATGGAAACCAAAATGATAAATATGTGTCTAGTATGGATGCTATCTCTTGTGATCATGAAAGTGATGCTCCTTCTCAGTATGAGGCAGAAGGTATGTGTAGTCAGCAAGAGGATAGTGATTTGATAAATGAAGACAATGCTTGTGACTGCATATCAGAAGTGGGTGAAAGTGATGATAATGGTTCACTTCACAGTGAACAAATTTCTGAGTTCTTGACTTATGAATATCTGAGATATTCAAGGAAGGATAGTTCTGAATCCTTACATCCCACACACATTGAATTTGACAAAGAATATATATCAGATGGTCAAGATTTTGATATGAGTGTTTCTGATTCTCCTTGTACTTCTGTGTCACTAGGCTACAACAAGATTGAATATGATATATTAGATGATGAAAGCATCAAAGCATTTTCAGATTCAAAGGATGAAGAGGTTCCTGATATAATGTTGAATACTGCTTGGGATAATTATGTGGATTATGAGTCTTTTTCAAACTCTAAGTCATTCATTGAACCACCGCGGGATGATCTTTAAGTTGCTCCAGGTGTACAGATACATGATGAATGTGTTGATGTGTGCTCTCCTTCCAATATACAGGATAATGGTTTGTATAAGCTTGATAACTTGCAAGAGAGTTTTTTAGGGAATTCTGATGTGGGTATGCAAACCAGTGACAAGATACAAGATGGTTACTTTGTTGAAGAGGAAAATAAGGATAATGACATGGAGTTTTTATGTTTTGAAGTTGATAGTGTTGAATATTGTTCTTTTTCAGGTCTTGATATGTCTCCTCTTACAGAAGGTAAAAAATGATACACATGGGGTCCCTAATGTTTATGATAAGCTAGATCTTCAAGATTCTCAAAAGGTTGTCTCCTATCATATAGAAAGTGGGCTATCATGTGCCAATTTATGAATTTCCTCAATATTTGCATGAAGAACATGAAGTTCAATATGATAGTTTTTCCTTTGATGGGCAAACTATTGATGTGAGTGGATCTAATGATGTTGATACTAGCTATATGGCACAATATGAGTGCTATCCTTTTCAGCTGGATGGTGATTTTTCAAGATGTGGCATGGGGTTTGATACTAATAGATATTGCATTTGTTATGGTTTCTTTTTGCCAAATGAATGCAACATGCATATGCCACATGAACCACATCTTCACAGTTTGTCTGATCTTTATATCGGCTCAACTGATAGATATGGTGATAAACTTTTATATGTTGAACTAATGGAAAATGTCAGTAGGTCTGATCTGACAAATGAATGTGGCATTTTCAGCTTGTTTCCAGAGCAGGGAGAAGAGAATTTTGTTTATGACAGAGGCAAGTGGAATCAAAATGTTGGTGATGGCTTTAGGCCATCAGTCTTGGTTTGACTCTTTCAAATCAGTGAATAAAGTTGCAGAGGTGAAGATCTTTGCTGGTTGTAGTGGTGGGTTTGTACATATTCCTTGTTTTTGTTGTCTTTTGTAGGTTAGTTTCTTTCATGTAGGTGGTCTGCTTGTCCCTAAGATTCTGGAATCTTGCTATTCCTGCAAGAGGCATACATCCCCAGTCGAAGCCACTATTAGCACTGTAAAAAATTCCATGGTTCCTAGGTCTTTGTCATGGTTTTTTCAAATGTCTAAGCACTAGTTCTTAAACCCTACAAGCCATCCTTAAACCCTTGGTTCATTTTAGTCGAAAAACCCTAACCCTTTGGCACGTTATAAAATGAAGTTACTTTTTCATTCACTTAAGACTCATGTGTTTAGGTTGTTGTCGAGCGGGGCCATTTTAATTTTCCCTAAGCCCTGGCGGGGTTTTCATTAAATATTTCCTAAAGTCCTAAGTCCCGTAGCATTTTACCTTTTCCTAAGTATCATGCAACTTCCTTTTCATCCGACAGTTGGCACGATCCCTTAATCGCGAGATGCAATTGCTTTATCTTTCAAGGCATCACGCCATGATGCCAAGTGTCCCTCCTTCAACAGCTAGCGGCAAATATCTTACATCGTTAGATCCCTTTTGATCCATTGGTTGGCGTTGTTCCACAATCAACAGATGCACGTCAGTTAAACCATCGCATAAACGTGACCGAGCGCCATGTGGAAAGGTGGCCGGGCTAAGGGAGGTTACTCTACAATTAGATATTTTTTTATTGTGCGGTGGGCGCTAATCCTCAAACAAAAGGTGATCAAAGGATATTCATCGAGGCATTGCGACGGAGCGACACATGTTCGGATCAGATCGTTGGCTCGCGGGTAACTTAAAAGGTGATCTACGACTGTGTCTTAAAGTTGCATAAAGGTTTGAATCTCAGCCGTCGATGGAGGTTTCTGTGCCACCTATAACCGTTGCAATCGATTTTCAAATTTTTAAATTGTTTTCATCAGGTTTTCAAAGCGGTGGATTGTGTCTTATACGACAGAGCAATAAATTTATCAATCCGATCTTCTGGGTCACATTTATGTAGTTCCAAGATGCTGATAGGATGGAAATTTGATGGCTCGAAATGCCTTTATATTGTGAAGTGATGTAGTGAGGGTTTCTGATCAGATTTGCAAATCTTATGTAACCTTTAGGCAACGCCCTGTCTCCTCTGCATTACTGTTGGATTTTCATCCCGAGGTCAATGGTGGCTGCAGATCAGATATTTCAAAGATGAAGTGAAGAAAGGAGGGTTTCAACTTGATGGCAGAACAGTTTGGTGGTTGGAGAAATTATTGCTTTGTAACTTAGTTGTTTGCCCTAACCCTAAATGGTCTGAGGCTTGTTGCAGTCCCTGTTTCTATAAAGGGATTTCCAAGATCATTAAGGGCTGGAGAATTGGGAAAGTACAGAAAGGCATTGGGTTTCATACTTGTTTCCAGTCACGGATATAGCAAATTTGTTTTTAGACTGTATTAAAACAAAATAGAAAGTTTTATGATCTTTTGCATATTATTGAATGGTGTATTTCCTCAATCAAGTTGATACAGAAATTTGATTCATCATACTTAATATAAGCCTCCTCAAATTTAAGTCTCTCCTTGATGTTTATCTTTTGAGTTGTGAGTTTTCTGACTCATTGCATAGAATTTGTTTATGCATATGTTGTTAGTCTTTAGCTTTGATCTAGGATCAAATTAAAATGCTTTGGATATGACATAGGTTCATTTGGTTTGTCTACATAAGGATATTGTAAGAAGTGTATGGTCTGGGTTGCTTGTGTTTATGGCTATGAGTCTTTGACAGTAGGTTGGTTTCAGTTTTCAGTATTTGCATTGAGGTATTGCCCAATGGATAAGGCACTGATGAAGAATTAGTACATTCTTTTGAAATACATGTCTGATTGGGTTTGGCTATATTCTGCCCATTTTAAACATCAAAATCATTACCAAGTTCTTTATATCTTGTGGTTGTTGGTTGTATGTCCATGGTAATGGAGAGTCAATGAATGTGTGGTTAACATTTAGTACTTTCTTACCATTATCTGTTGTTATAATCCAGAGTTGTAAGAAGTTGTAAAGAGTTGAATATCTATCTGGATTAGGTGTACCCGCCTTGGTTTTGCAGAGCCAAAAGTGCAGAGGGCAGTCTTGTCCCTATAGTTGGTCCAGTTACCTTAAGATCTTCCATATTTGGAGCTAACCACTCTTAAAATCAATCTAAGGTATATTGCTAGCTTTGCAAAGCATAAATGTTTTTAAACACCAACAAAATGCCCATGACATTGATGCTAAAGAGTACTAATAGCATATGAACTTTTTGCAGCCAATGCATACCTCTGAACCTCTCCAATGTCAAGAAATCAATAACAGCACAATGGTTTTCTTAGACTCCTTGTAAACAATAAGGCACTTGTGTATACTGAAAATGACGTCCCACTTGGAACAATGGCACATGATCTAACTCACCAAGAGAAAATTGAGCTCTGTGCCTGGAACATGTTATACATAAACAAAAATAAGAGATTTCCCTCCAAAGGTTATCTAAACATTACCTCTACCAACAGCTATATACTCCTCACCACCACCAAAGATCAAAATCTGAGCAACTCATATACCCAACGAACCAATACTTCATGTGTGTAAAATGTCTAGATACTCCAAAATCAATATACCACACAAAAGACTTGGAGTGATCTATTGGCCATTTGGCTATAAAAGCATAGAAGGATAAATCCTACTCCGTATGCTTTGCGACATGAGCCTTTGTTGAGTTCCTCCAAGGTTGGAATCCTAATCAGCCAACCCCTTTTTGCAATACTTCTTCATGTAAACAGGTTTACCACAATAATGACATGGGATAGTCTTCAAATTCTTTTAAGTATCTTCAAACTGTCCTGAACCTTTCTATTGAAGCCACTTGCCTTTGTCCTTGTCCTTGCCTGCAGTCATTCTTGCTACCAAACCACTTCTTATGTATGTCCTCCTGCAAGAATTTGTTGCACAGATCATTGAACTTCAAATCAGCAATGGTAGATGTGATGTTGAGTGTTTCTATGAAATGGTCATATGACGGTGGTAAGCATTTTAGCATTATAACCACCATAGCTTCTTCTTCCGCTATGCAACCAATGGCTTGTGATTGATCACAAACGTCTTTAATCTTCATCAAATGATCCTCCAAAGACATCTTCTTGTCTATTATGATCGAGAACAACATATTCTTCAAGAGCAAGGCCCAGCCTTTATCAAACATCTCATGCAAATCTTGCTTTCCAAATCTCCGTAGAAGATTTCCTTGAAAATATTTCCAAAAGCATTTCATCTGTGACTGATAATTTAATGAGCATAACAGCTTCAAGATTACGCTCATCGAACTTGTCCTAGTCTTTACCTACAGCCATTAGTTGGATGTCGATCCTGAGGACAATCTGATCAGGCACCTGTATTCAAGATCGTGAGCATCCTCGGTTTCCAAGTGTTGTAATCTTTGATAGTGAACCTTTGGCTACCTTCCAACATGATGTCAGTCAATGAAGACATCCCTCCTTCATACAAGATCACGGAAAACAAAAAACTCATTGCTTTCAAAATATCACTAAAATTTTTAGGAAAATTTTTGAAAAGCCTAGCAACAAACGACATCCATGAAACTCTTTTTAAAAAAAATTACACAGCTGATTCTGGGATATTGCAGATAGACAGCTGATTCTGGGAAATTGCAGATAGACCCTAGGCTGTCAAAAATAAACCATGATTTTCTTAAAAGAACACCAAAAAAGGCCTGAAAAGAGTCACCAAACTCAAGGCACTGCTGCAAAATCAGGTTAAATAAGCCATCAACATGGAGTTGGCCACTAAAAAAATTTCCTATCACAGCTTCTGGAAGTGAAAAAATCCTTTGTTGCAATCAAAAAAGATAGAAAAAGACGCAATTTAGCAAAACATAGTCACACAATCACAGAAGGAAGAAACACATGATTTACATCACAAAAAAATGCAGCAAAATTCTGTGATTTCATTGTGAAATATCCACATGGTTTAGCAGAAAAATGATGCTACAATTTTGCAGAGATACACCCTTGAACTTTTGAAAAAATTCCGCCAACAAAACGCAGATAAATACCCATGAAGTTCTGCCACTAAAGAACCACAAATTGTTTGAAAAAAAATTCTCCAAAAACCTTTGCACCAAATCGTACAGTTCCATGAAGAAGACCTGTAACCCTTACCCATTTTTAGTAGTCTAAAGAAAGGAAATAAATTTTAATATTATTTTATGTTGTGCCCAATAATTTTTTAATTAAGGGGTGACATAAATAATATTAGTAGAATAAAAAGTGTTTTTAAAACACATATTAAAACAAAAAGTATTTTTTAATACAAAAATAAAATGTATTTTTAAATAGTAAACTAAAATAGACAAAGAAATATTTTTAAAAAACTAATTGTAGAAGTATAAAACAAGGGAAGTTCTGCCACTAAAGAACCACAAAGTGTTTGAAAAAAAAATCTCCAAAAACCTTTGCTCAAAATCGTACAGTACTATGAAGAAGACCTCTAACCCGTACCCATTTTTAGTAGTATAAAGAAAGGAAATAGATTTTAATATTATTTTATGTTGAGCCCAATAATTTTTTAACTAGGGGGTGACATAAATAACATTATTAGAATAAAAAGTGTTTTAAAAACACATATTAAAACAGAAAGTATTTTTTTAATACAAATATAAAAAGTATTTTTAAATACTAAACTAAAATAGACAAAGAAATATTTCAAAAAAACTAATTGTAGAAGTATAAAACAAGGGCATCTAGCTTCACTTGGTATCTTGATTTAATTTTGGCATTTTTCATTCTAAGCTTTAACATTTGAGTTTTGACATCCAAGGATGAAAACCGTTGATTTGTTCAGAGTTTGAGAAGATGAAAAACCATCTTTAATTCCAAATTTAAGATCAATGTCGAAAACCCTTCTTTTCCATTTTGGGTGATTCCAATCAAGGATCACAAATGTGTTGACTCGTTGGGCGTTTGAAGATATTATTTAGGTTTGCATTTTACTGCTACATTGCCACTATAATGATTTGTTGAAGATTTCATCCTTTGGAAGGTTATGTATTTATTCTTAAAGGGTATATAGTTTTGACCAAAGCTATGAACTGATCTTAGGAGGGCTATCTGTTGCTTCTGCAGTGTCACTATAATGTTGCCCGTCATATTTGAGAGTTTCTACATTGGTTTACATGACTTTGAGGAGTTAGTGTGCATTTAAAAAATGTCGAATCTAAATTGTTTATGACATTTCCAATCGACCCTAGCTAAGAACTACCTCTGGAGGAATAAAATTAGTTAATCCCAGCCCTGATACATACATACATACAGATATGCATATGTGTATGTGTATGTGTATGTGTATGTGAATGGCGAATGTGTGTATAGATATACATATGTGTGTGTGTATTCCCAAATTCAATCAAATTCGCCAGGCATGCATTTGTGTCTTCGTCAGCTCTAAAGCTATCCTACTGCAAAAAAAAGATCTTATTTTCCTAATTCTTATACTGCTAGAGCAATTGTATAGCCCCTAAGCAAGGTTGCACGGAGACGGGGGTACTTGGAGACTCTGGAGAGTGGCACTGTTACAGCTATTTTTTCAAAATAGAAGACACTGGTATTTTTTTCTAATATAATTTAATAATTTATAGAAAATCTGAAAATATAGTGGACTGTAACTATAATTTAATGATACTTGGAGACACTAACACCAAAATCCCCTACCAACACTGAAATTGCCACTCATTTCCACTGTAACAGTTGCTCTTAAATTCTTAAACCTTGAAATGGTATCCAAAACCATTAGATCTTTCACCACTAAACCAGCAAAGTCTCCGCAGAAGTATCTGCTACAGGAGACATGCCTCAGTCTCCAGTACGTATCCCAGGGGGTCGGGGATGCATCTCCCTGCAACTATGCCCCTAAGTAATCATGTATTTTTTATAATTTGGAATTTATACTGCCATTGGAAATTTTACAGGTCTGACCTGATTTAGAGTTAAAAGCTAAGACTTAAATCTAAGTTGCCGGTTTGGATTCGGGTCCGGATGCAGGTTCGAAATGCGTTAAAAAAAATTTTGGGGTGGGTTTGAATTCGTTTTGGGTTCATCCATACAAAAACATATATATATACACACACACATATACATATACATATATGCAGCAGCAAATAAGTTCATACACCACTATGCTAATAGTAAAGCAACATAGCAAAATACACCACCATATATATTCATGTTTTAGTCCAAATGACATATGTTTTACCTTTTTGGCCTTTTTAGTGGTCTATCCTAGGGTTTGGAGGGTTGGATTGACTAAGGTCTAAAATAGACCAAAAACAACTTTTACAAAGTCAAAAAAATCCATTTTTTGGCCAAATTCGGCCTGGGTCCTGCCGCAGATTTGCAAATTCACCATAAAAACCACAAAATTCATGCCGGGTTTGTCTGACAGAATTTGGGCAGACTTTTGCAAGAAAATGATAAGGACCAGACTTTTGCAAGAACCGGACCAGACTTTGAGGTTGCCAGGGAAGAATTTGGTAACATAGACTTAGATTGATGGCTCTGCAACGGTTAGTGTAGTAATGAGATGCCAGATTCTAAGGCTCTTGTGACAATCAATATCTTTATAGTTCAAAGAGTCTGATAGGCTAAACTTTATTAAATTTTATTTTCCTATTATAAATATAAACAAGAAACCAAGAGTCAAGTTATGATCAATGAAATTAGTTCAAACTTTATACACATAACTTCTATGATTTCCAAAGAACCTTATCAATTCCTTGGTTCCCTCTACTTTATTAATTATTTCATTCACAGTGTTCAAAACTTCAATGCTTCTAAACTCAACCTTCTTTTTTACTTTTCCACAGGTAAAACAAGGATCTTGTATCCATGAACAATGCAATTGATGAAAGAGATGACTTCTATGGTAATACAAAGTTGGTTTGCAAAAAGCTATGAGGCATATAGTCATAATTGTAAGCAAGAAAAAGAGTAAACCAAAAAAGTTAATGATATGCCAAAAGTTATGTTATCAGTTATGTTGTGGATCCTGGTTCTGGTTCATGGATTTGGTTTGTGTGTCCAGCTAAAAAGAACTCGGGGTTGGGTTCATTTTTGGGTTCAACCGTACAAATACACACACACACAGATTTATTTATAGATGAAGTATTTTCCCATTTTTCATTTATCCCAGAATCGTCTATATTTAAATTAAAATAGTTAACCATAAAAGCATTTTACTAATAAATAAATCTTTATCATCAATTCAATAATAACAATACAAGAGGACCTTCACAATTGAAAAAAGGACTCTATTATTAAAAAAATTTACTATAAATTATATTTTCTGATAATTTAAATAACAGTCATACAATTGTCAAGGCATCTATTTGTCCCATCTAATGATCGATCGAATGAACTGGAATATCTATAATATTGAATACAAATACCACCGTCCATCATCTATATTTGAGGCCCTGCTGTAGATTATGCATGGAGGAAGGGCGTAATGTCGGTCGCAAAGCCTTGAAAACACATTCACGCAGATTTTGGGTGACATTTTTCCTGCAAATGTGGGCAAGGAAAAGACTGGATTTGCACAAAACAAAAAAAAAAGAATACTTAAAAACAAAATTAAATCATAAAATTTAAATATTTCTAGGTTTGGTTCACCTGGGTTTGTACATGACAAACCCATTGTGATTAACTTGAGCCGAAAGCGGGTTCAAACCAAATAAAATTTGTGAAAAGATAAAGGAATACAAGTCGCCCCAAATCAAAGGTGCCAACATTAAGCTTAAAAAAACTAGGTAGGTTTTCCTCCATACTAATATTGGTTTCTTGTAATATCCGATTTTTGGACTATTTTAATAGTTAATATTTTGCATGTAATAATTTTGATTAGACTTGGGCAGCTTTTGATATTTGATGTAATAGGAATTTTGGATGTTATTCTGCAAATATTAAAAGTTATTATTCAATCTATTCCTGATTTTGTGACAGCCCGATATGTACTAATCGATTGCTTGACACTTGTAATTTGTTATTAATGTTTGACATTCACTTCCTAATGTATATAAGCTACTTATGAAGCTGATTTTATGTGTAACATGTCAACTGCTGTATCATTTATCTCTCTGATGTCTACAAAAGGTTTGTACCTAGCAAGGGAGAGTGTTGTGGAGAGGATCTTCTGATCATAGATGAAAATCGCACGATTATATCACATGTATCGCGATATATCGCGAGTCATAACCTCCAAAGATATAATCGCCGAAAATATCGCAGGCGATATTTTATTTTTCGCGTGCCATATTTTATTCAAAAAATCGCGAAAAAAGCGCGATATCTCTGCGAAAATCTCAGCAACTAGTCAACAGACCCACACCAAAAAAATTGAGGGTTTTCGTGTTTCAAAAACGCGGCAAAAACACGACATTCATGGACTTAAAAATGCGACGGACAGCACTAAAACGCGAGGAGGAGAAACGCGAGCATGGTCATCCATCAGAGGCATCCGTTGAGGCACCTATCACTATGGATGAAGCACCTATTCAGGCACATGTTGAGGATGTTGCAACTACTTCAGCGCCAACATTCTCTTTTGAGCTTTAGTCGTAGACGCAACTTATGATTTTTAGTTTTCATTGATACTATTAACTAAAACTTGAACTTAATATGTATTCAAAGGTTGTAGTTTTGTGAAGTTGGACTTCGATATGTATTGAACTCAATTTTATTCAGATGTTGCACTTGTTTTTTGGTATATAATATATGACTACGTTGATTTACCAAATTCTAATTGCTATGTATTTAACTGAAAATTTTGATTTATATATGATGGAAATTTTAAATCAGTATATGTTATACAAATTTGGTGCATGTGTGTTTTTTTAAGAATATTTTAAGAAATTATATATTTTCAAATGTTCAATAAAAGTGCCGATTTATTGCTGAGTTTTTGCTGAGACTGAGATTTTCAAAAAATTAGGGTCCGCCAAGTTTTTGTCGAGACCGAGATTTTCAACCTTGCTTCTGATCACCAAAGTAGCAACTTGAATAGAGTCAGGGTGCATATGCAGATGGTCTGTAAATTTAGAATTGTATTTTTTTTTTTTAATGGTCGAGTTGCGTTCCCCGTCAGCTATTTTGTCTCATGTACAACTGTTTTTTGTTATGCTGCTTATGATAGTTTAATTGTTCATTTGATTACTCTTGAGTCACTAATCTTCTATCTTGATGTTTGATTTTGAGCTATAGTCCTCCGGCCTATATAATGTCTGGAGGATTTTCTAACTGCTTCTATGTTGGTCTTGGAAATGATCATTACATATGATTCATAATGAATATTTTAAGCATAGGGGTTTGTAAATTTTTGTCTTACTCTAGTATTGCTTCTCTTTGATTAAAAGGTTTAGTTACTATCATTATCTGCCTAAGGAATGGTCATATATTTCAAATCTTTTTAAATTTTTAAAAAGAAAAAAAATTAAAAAGTTGATTTTGTAAGCTATGCACTTATCCAGCTGACTCAGCTGTGAGCATTTAATAACCATTATCGTGCAAAGTACTTTGAATAAGGATCCATTGTCATTTTGAGAAAACCCTAAATATAGGGCAAACGTGATGGAAGTTTTTTGAGGGCAATCTCGTGTTATCAGTTTGACCACCTTATGAGGTTGAAATTGCTGAATAAAGTAGGGAGTGCTGTGAGAGTAGGCATAGAGCTCATAAGGAGTTGTTATGGTGCTTCATGTTTTCAACCTTTTACCCATCTTTTGGCATTAATATAAGGGTACAGAAGTTAGAAACAGGGTTTTTCTCTGGATTTGCTTCTACTATGGTCGATGGTGAAACTGTGAGAGATGTCAACACAATGTTAATGACAAATGTACTGTTTCTAACCAACCAGGTATGTGAATCCTCAAATGTATCTTATTTGTATTATTGGTTATAGCTTGAGATATATATCTACTGTATGTTTAAAATGTCTTTTAAAGCCTGCATTAGTAATATTGTCATGAACCCGACCAGAATCTGATTAGAATTGTCTCACGATAGTGAAACTTCACAATTTCTGTCGTACTCATAATGAAATATGCCTTCACATCCCCATCAACAATCTGGAACAGACTGGGCTGGTAGTTGCGATCTGTTTGGTTTAAATCGTTGTTGTTAGAGAATGAAGCCTCCATCACTGCTCACGATCTGTGGATATTGAACAAGCTTCATCCATGCAGGAAGTGAGGTTGTGGAATAGATGGGAAATAAGATCAGATTTTGATATAGATATATATATATATATTACTGCTCCTCAGAAAATTGTCTTATTAATAAGACATCACAATTTTCTATAATCATGAAGCCCGATTAGGGAATTCATCTTCCACAATATTCTTTCCTGTGCTGTGAACCAAGAGACTCCACAATTGGCAATCTTTAGTCCTTAACCACAACAGCCACAATGCTAATGAAGAGGCATGTGATTAGTCTTCAGGAAACAACGTTTAGATTGGTGAAGACGCCTCTCTTGGGAAGAGGTAAGGGTTGCGACTCATTGTCCTCCCCTAACGACTATATAAGGTAGAAATTCATTTAATGAAAGGCATTGAACCACAAGAGGAAATTGAATTACAAGAAAGGCAAATATACTTAAGTGTGAATTATATATTGTGGTATGGATTGCCATCCATAATGGACTAATTCTGTGTGCATCTGCATACTTCTAAATTAATATGCATTGCTGTTTATGATGATCTGACACAGCATACTAGATATATTGCTGATTCAGGAATGGTTTAATATAGGAAACATATATAAGATATTATGCATATTTATACTGTCTGACTGCTGTAATCAGCCACGGAAGGGGAAATGAGGGATTTCAAGTAGGGGGGCGGTGATGGGATCATCTTCTACGTATGCGACCTCATGGTATGTGAACAGGGAGTCCCGTGGGGCCAAAGGGGTACAAAGGGTTCTCTGGGCTTAGAAAGGATGGACTTCCAGGGCACCCTATTGTGAATGCTCCTCATGCCCTCTATCATGGTAAGTGAATATATTAAGAAGTGGCAAGATTGAGGGGAACAGTTATAGGATACCTCACTAGGTACTCCACCTCATATGGATGGCATGGGCCACATGAAGCCAAGAAGGATGGTATATCTACTCTTGGGCCCAGGGTAGAGGGTTTCTTGGGCACCCTTTTAAATCACCCTATCTTAGCTCTTCTATGGTTGAGCCTTCTTAAACTGATTTACGAAATCTGGTGATTAGATCTATACTTGTAATATATGCTTATTTCTAACTAAAGAGATCTATTTTATGAATTATGACTATAAATGATTCCTAACTTGTTTGCAGGGTCTCAATCAAAGTTAAAGGTATCTCTAACCTGTTGATGTTAGTTTTGTACCAGTACATAACATATAGGATTTAAACACTTGATACAGGATATCAAACACTCAACCCTCTCTTGAAAAGTTATTACTCATGAAGAACATGAGAAAACTCCAAGGTTCCTTACACCTGTGGATCCTAACTCAGTTATAATGATGTGATTTGATGGTAATCACGTCGGCGGGCTTACGTTGTTCCTTCAAGGATATCAGGTTCTTGCTATGATGGTGATGGGACTTAGCTTTTCAATGTATATTCAATTGATCCCTTCTCCTTAATTTATATCACTTCCAACTTCACTCATCAAACTCTCACTACTAAGCTACTCACTGCTTTACTACTACTCCTATGGA
>MU225101.1:0-13754 GCA_018584345.1 Thuja plicata | reverse complement strand
TTGCAAAGCCTATTTTTAAACAAGACATTACCATACATGGAGAAATATATCAAAAACATCTACGAAAATTGCAAAGCCTATTTTTAAACAAGACATTACCATACATGGAGAAATATAGCAAAAACATTTACGAAAATTGCAGAAATCAATAGTCTCAATCAAAAATTGCAGAAATCAATAGTATGAAACCTTCTAGTTCATATATATGCGCAGGACTTACCTCGCGCTGCAAAAATGCAACTCGCAGTGGAAAACGCAACTCGCAGTGGAAAACGCAGTGAAAATGCAACAGTGGAAAACCCCATTCGCGCCGCTCATTCCATTTTACCTTCCCCACGGACCCGACGACACATCAAATTTGGTTTAAAAAAATGCATATTCGGAGTTTAATTCCTAATTCCACCTATTCGGTGGGAAGATGATGCCGCCTGTTTTAGCGTTGAAACCCAGTTTTCGTCGACAAATCCCAAATTGCATCTTAGGCATACAAACGACGAATTTGGCGAAAACGGGAAGTTGCACCTCCAATTCCTCCCCACTTCCGCGAAACAAACGGGGCCTCAACGTTCTTCCAGAAAGTCTTGACCGGTGTAAAAAATGAATACGTTAAATTGGGTTAATTTAACGTGTAAAAAATGAATATTAGTTTGGGTTAATTTTAACATAGTTAAATTTTTAATATATTTGAAGAAGTTGATTTTGTTTTATATTTTACTATTTTTATTAAAAAAATATGTATTTTAGTTAGAAAATCAATAAAGACTAAAATTCTAGGGATGAATGTGACTTATAACTTTTTAAGTTAAAATAGAAATTGATTTTTTTTTAAATCTTTTAGTTAAAAAATCAATGTAGATTAAACTATAAGGATAGATTGAATTTATAAGTTTTAAATTTAAATTTTATTAAATGGGTCATTTCTAACCAATTATTAGGGCCTTATTTAGTTGTACAATATTTCAAATTATACACCTGTGGACCAAATCCAAAAAAGAGCCCCAGATTCTCCTAGGTGTTGTCTAGGTTGGATGGGCAATGAACGGTGAACTGGGTTTATCTTGGCCTCCTCCTGTTTTTGTTTTTGATGCTTTCATATATTTGGTTTCTCTTTGATAGTATGAAAATTTGGTATGGCGTGTGTATAGGTAGCTAGCCATGTCAATAGTCGAGGTAGTTAACATTTAGACTATTTTTTATATGGAACAGAGGGTTTTTGTGGGTTTTGATTTCCTCTGGTTTTTCTGGGATGGTGTGTGGGTAGTAGTATGGTCTTGTTCATTCTTTGAACTTGTGGCTCTGCCACCATGGATCTCTATATTATCATGTAAAACTCTTTTTGAAGTAATATAATGGGAGTTGGCCCTTCCAACTATCGATTCAACATATATATATATATATATATATATATATGATGAAAATAAATTCATAATGATTATCTAATATACATTTGTTGGGCATCAAAACATTATCATATGATATCAAACTCTCAACATGTTGTACGATTATCTTAAGTCTTCAATCAATGTTTCATGTTGTTGATTAGATAATGGGTGTTTAACCAAAGGATAAAATTCCTAGCCTATCAAACCTCTATACAATGTTTATTGATATCACACCTCTTCACATGCAAGTTGCAAACATCAAGGCAAAAAAGTTTGAAATATCCAAATCAAGAAAGTTTAGTTTTGCACTCAACAAAATAAACTAAGGCAGCATATACTAAATTTGTTTAAAAAATATGGGTCTAATAGATCTTGGATTTTTGGCATATTAATGACTCAATTTGTAACATATGTCATAACAAGATCATCATCGAACCTAGAGCTAAGTGACATTTTTTATTTATTTAAATCAAGTGTGCATTGATTTTAAAGTTGTGATCATTCCTGGCCCTTTATTTTATAGTAAGTTGTCATTCATTGTAGTTAATTAAATTATTTTAGAATTTTTATGCAAAGGATGTGTTTATTTTCTGTACATTTTTTTATGAATATGACATTCTTTCACCCTCCTAGAGTTTTTCTCTTAGGGTATATTCCTTCTATATAGAGTTTCAAATCTATCATTAATTGTATACCTTTCATTCTAAATTTTATTAAGGCTTGAATTCAACTTCCCTTGTGCATCTTTGTTAGATTTTAATTAGGTTTTCAATCTTGATTGTTTGATATAGGTTTGGTCTCTACTTTTTCATATATGTGTGCCTTAAATTTGCATAGACTACTTTCTTTTAATAATAGACATATATATTATAGATTTTTTACATGTTCATGTTTTTTGTAATAGATGGCATTTCTTCTTATACTCTTATATCTTTTAAGCTATAGGTGGGGTGTACTTTTTATGGAGACATACTTTCATCACATATGGGTGTAATGGAATAACTTACACATCAGAAGAATATAATAGGAAGTATGTTACTGAAAATAGATAATAATGAGTATAAAAAGTCACTTCAAGGGGCAAACTTGATGTAGACACATAAATTTGTTCATAGATGACCACACTTGACTTTAGCCCATCATAGCCAATTAAATAAATATTTATTTAATTTAATCTTCAACTTCATCCCTTGCATTTTATTAAATAAAATTTTATTTATTTAATTATGTCTAATTGTGCTTTGTGAGTACCATTAAAAAATGTACAAGGAAAAGTAATAATATCCACAAAACTAATCTCTAAATCGGAACTCGATGGTTTCTCCGGGTGCGGGAGCTAGGGCTCAGGCCATTCATGAGGTGTCACTGGTTGTTTGTCCCAATGTGCATAGAGGTAGGCTACAGACTCTCCAAGTGTCACTGGATGCAAATACCAGTAGCAAGGAAGACAAGGAGGGAGTGCGGGCCCATGCGTAGAGCTTTGGACATGGCAGTTTTTGGACAGGAGAGACTTCCAGGGAGCAACGGATGCATTTGCCTAGTGGCTCCAAAGCAAATGGAGGACAAGCGACACATAATATAGGTGGGAAGGGTGTGCTTTCCAGTGGGAAAGGCTGTAATGGGAGCGGCAGCCGGGGTTTTGGAAATTCCATAGTGAAACCGGCAGGAGATAGAGACAGGTTGGGGTTCCAGTGTCAGGATCGGGTATGGGCTCCTAGGCAAGTCCTAGGGCCTCATATTCAAAGTGGGGATGGAGCGAGGGGATCCATACCCTCAGAAACCAAGCATGCAGATGTAGAGCTGAGCTCTGAGGCTGAGGAGGAGATAGCCCACAATGTCTCTATTTTTTTCAATCTGGGGGTGATAGGACGCTTCCAAGGGCACTAGTCGAGCTTACTTGATCTACACTCATGGATTTCGGACAACTGGGAGTCAGTGATCAAGGGGGACATTCAAATCTATCCGATAGCAAGGGGTTTTTTTATTGCTGTCTTTGAAAATCCCCAGGATAGAAATAAGGTTCTATGTGAACATTTTTGGCTTTGGGAGGAGAAGTTTTCACTAAGTTTAAAAGCATGGCACGCGGCCTTTAATCCAGCAACTGAGACCTTCAATACAATTCCTTTATGGGTAAGGCTTCCTAATCTTCCCCTACACCTTTGGTTTGAATCTTTGTTGGAAGAGGTTGGGAATGCGTTAGGTGACTTTTTAATGGTGGATCTAGAGTCTTCCAACCTTCTTCACTCTACCTTTGCTTGAATCTTGGTAGAAATGGATGTCTCTGCTGGCCTCCCAGAGGCAATTTTGATTAAAACCTCCAAAGGATTATGGACACAATCTTTGGACTATGAGAATGTTCCCTTTAGATGCAGACGATGCTTCCAAATAGGGCATCAGGCTGCACAGTGTATCAAAGATAAGAGGTCTAAGGCAACATCATGGTGGAAAAATGCCAATGAACAACACTGCACAGTAGAGAAGAAGGTAGAGGAACAAAGGAGCTTCGCATAGGTGGTTGAAAAGGAGAAGACCCAGATGTCTCCAGAGACAGTCCATAAGGAGATCCAAATGAAGGGGAGCAACGAGAAATCTATGCCAGCGGATCATTCACCAGGCATCTCCCATGATTGTGGGATGGGGATTGACACACCAGCAAGCATCGAGAAGATGCGACCCGTGGTGAATAAGGATTCAGGTTTGGAGGCTATAGAAAGGGCGGATCGGGCAGAGGATCGCAGCACAAGGGGGAATGGGAGAATCCCAATGGACACATTCTCAAAGAGGCTGAAAGAGGCAACCGTTGTTGAGGATGGATGGTTTACGGTGAAAGGGAAAAAAGAGAGGAAACAAAAGAACTTAGATATGGTTCTTCGCTCTCATTCAAAAGGGGTAGTTAAAAGAAAATCTTAATTTGCATGGTGCAAATATTGTTGTCTTTCAATCCTTTTATTATTTTATTAGAATCTTGGGGAGGTGGTACCCCTTCTTGTTATCACCCTTGAATCGGGCCAAGCTTTGTTCGTTTGAACATCAATAAATCACAACACCTATTACGATAAAAAAAAAAATTATGTCTAACTGTATCTCAAATACCTTCTAACTAAAATAATTAAGTAATCCATACTTAATTACTTGATTTAAGCTAATTAACCGCCATTACCATTTCCCATGTTATTCAATTTTACATCATCCTCAATCATTGCCTACTCAATCCTATCTCTCAAATCTATTTACATGTATGATCAAGATCTAAATTTGTCATCATGTGACAAGTGTCCCTACCCCTTCTTCCTCACAATTATGTGAGAATAACAGGTCACATTGTAGCCACCCTACCTCTTACACATGGCATTGACATGTCACTTTTACAAGCCCTCTACCTCTTACACGTGTCACTTTCAAAAAACCTCTACCTCTTACATGTGTCATTTTCATAAGCCACCATATCTCTTACATGCCATATAGACATGTCTCTTTCATGAACCGCCCCATGTACGCTCGCACATGTGTGAGAACACTTAGCCCTTACACATCACTTCTCCTTGTGACACTTGTCATAAGGCTAAGTCTCTAATTTAGGCCATAATTTCATTCAATCCTAACCATCCATTTGACATTGAATCTTGCTCATTGAGTTTCCTCATAATAAAATCTATAAATCAGGGTCTTTTCTCTCATTTTAATCATCTCTCCATATCCTAACACTATGTTATCCACTTCATCACACCATCATATTGCCAAATCAATGAGCAACCACATCTCCTCCATCATAATTCTATTTTGAGGTTTTCATATCTAGTTATTTGAACAAGGGTAAGTACACCAAGATGGTGAATAAAAAGTAGGGTATAAGTGGCCTCTTTTTTCTAAAATAGGATAAACTTGAACTTTTAGGAACAAATTGAGACTTGTACACTCAAAATTTGAAAATACCAAAAGAACAAGAATTGTAGTACTCTAATTATAGTTTCTAACTACTACAGTTTTGCAAAAATAGATAAGATTAAGATGGTAAAAACTTCCCTACACACAAAATTTTTCCTTTTTTTAGCAATACATAACAAAGTGTTTGACGTGTGGGTCAAAAAGCTATAGTTCCATTTAGTATTTTGAAAGACCCTTTGGTAGAGAGATAGTTAAGAGTGAGTACTAGTAGTTGTGTAAGTTTTTTGTTAAGTATTTTTTATGATTTTTCAAAGTGGAAGCATCCTAAAAATCATATACTTATTTGTGTGAGTCACATAGCTTGCACCAAAATAATCAAAAAATGCTTTTTTTGGCACCAATATAATTTATTTCAAATTTGAACAAGTCGGTCAAAAGTTATTAAAAAATGATATACATTCTTAATCAATTGATGATAATAATGATGAAGACTGAGATACGAGGTATACAAGATTGTAGAAGGATTAGATTAATTGTTATCTTGTCATTGATTTCTGGCTTTTATTGAGTTGCCATATCATTCACAGTATGATATAAGCTGAGTGAGTTAAGGAAAAGAGGAAGTGAAAAGTTTTGAAGTTGAAGAACTTAATTGGGAAGCTAATACAGATCAAAAAATAATAAGGTAATATTGATATAATTGTTTTCTACTTTACATTTGATGATATCAAGTCGGTAAAGGAGAATGGTCAAGTTGGTAAAGGAAACAATTCAGTTACCAAGCAGGAAGAAGTTTGTCGGTAAAAGGAAAGTGTTTGTCAGTAAAGACACTGAGATACCAAGAGCAAGCCAAGACACCGAGTACACGAAGTTAGTTACCAAGCACGGGAAAAATCGTATGTTCAAGGATCAGAATGACATTTAATGAAGAGCCACAATAATTTGGAAGATTCCAAGGATAAATAAGAGTTAGTTACAGAGATCTATGATCAGGAAAATTCAAGGTGACGATCTATGGTAAAGATTAAGCGGTGAAAGTGATGGTACTCGATCCAAGAAAAGTTCAATTCCCAAGGTGATGTTAACATGGTTCACCGAGTATCAAGTTCATTGAATCAGTTCATATAGTTGATCTGACGACTGAGAGTAAACGAAGGAAAACCTAATCAAGGAGATTAAGAGGTAAAACTGAGTCTATATATAGGATGAATTTGAATGATAAAGAAGGTGATGAGTTGAAGTGTGGTTGTGCTACCGAGTAATGCAGTGAAGAAGAAAGAGGTGAAAATATGAGTCTAGAGAATAGAATATGAAGTGTTGAGGCTAGTAGACAAAGAGCGCATAAGGGATCTGATCAAGAAAGAGGTAGTTGCACTATTACAAATCAAATTCTATATTGTTTATTATTAACATTTGTAAATCCTTGTGAAAGGTGACATTCTAGAAGAATGTTCATAGGCCTTTAATTAGGCCACTCCTAACAGGGTGAAGATCCTAATAGATTTGAGGAAAACCCCCTAACATGGTCACATTTGACAATGTTCATAATAATCTTAAACAGGATTGGCTCTTAACCGAGCGTACTTCAGAAGAGTATTTTTTTGTGGGTGGCAATTCCCACAGAGCTTTTTTCCCTAATTTGGTTTCCTCGTTAAATACTAGTGTCATATGTGTTGAATATTTATTGTGCATGTTACTTGTTGATTACTTAAGTTGCTGATTGAAATAGTGAAGTTGTTTTTTATTCGGTTAATGTTGAAGTTTGTCTTACTGATTTGAATCAGAGTTTAAGTTTTTAAGGTTTATAGAATCACTATTTTCTTATTCACCCCCTCTCCTCAGTAAACCAAAAATTGGTATTAGAGCTCATTAATCAAAAGAGATAAGTTTAAAAGACTTGAGTAAAAGATTTGAAGATTTATAAGAGGGAGGCACCAAAGTTGAATAGGGATAACTTCTCTACATTGCAAAACAGGATGAGGTTGCACTTATTTGGAATTGGAGAGTATGCATTATGCTATCTTGACAATGAGTATTCACCGCCACTATTTGGGCCTATGACACTTGAGCAAATAAGAGAAAGGTAATATCACACACAAGTTATGATTGAGATATCCTCTTCTCTCACCGACCTGGAGTTCAATGACCTTAAAGGACATGATACAACAAAACATATGTGGGATAAGATTGCATTGGTATATGGTGGAGATCAAAATGTTTAGAAGGCAAAAGCTGAAAGTTTGAGAGGCAAATTTGATTCTATGAGAATGAAAGAAGGTGAAACTGTTACACAATACAGTACAAGATTGAAGGAAATTGTGAATGCTATCAGAGGTGTTGGAGGACATATTAACAAAGAAGATGTAAAAAGAAAAATATTGAGGACATTGTTGCCTATATATGTCATCCAAGTTTATGCAATACAAGAACTAAGATCCATCCCTCAGATGCATGTTTCACTGGATGCTACAACTGGTAAGTTTATTGCTTTTGAGCTAAATGAATTTAAAAATAGTTTACCTTCCACTACTAAGATTGAGTTTGCATTCAATTCATCTTTGAAAATTGGAAATTCTAGAGAGTCTAGATCAGGTGATGGTTATATAAGTAGTGCAAGTGAAAGGTTTCAAAAATTCAAAAGTGAGCTAGAGAACCTGTATGTTGAAGATGAAAGACAATAAGAAGAGCTTGAAGGTCTACTAGCTAGAAGACTACAAAGAGGAAAATGAAAGTACCGAGGTAAGCTACCTTTGAAATGTTTTAACTATAAAAATATTGGTCACATTGCAGCTTGGTGTCCTACCAATAACAATGATGAGAAGAAAGACAACCAAGATAATAACAGAAAAGAGAACAAATTTATGAGATACCAAGATTTCAAGAACAAAGGTAAGAAGTCATGCTACATTGTTGAAGAAGGACTAACTGATGATGATACAAATGATGATGAAGGTGAAGAGGTTGTGTATGTTTCTATCAAGGATGATTCTGATGGAGAAAGGTATGAAGAAGAAAAAGCCCTAATCTTACATGTAAGCAAGAATGATACCTGGATTATAGATAGTGTTTATTCACACCATATGACTGATGACACACATAAGTTCATTACTATGGAAGAACATGATGGAGGATATGTTAGATTTGGTAATGATGCTACATATCCTGTGAAAGGTAAATGTTCTTTAATTCTACAAGATAATACAAATGTGATGACGTCTATTGGGTTGAAGGACTAAAGTATAATCTATTGAGTGTGGCACAGTTGAACAATATAGGACACCGACTAGAATTTCATAATGGAAAGGTAAAAGTAGTTTATCAGAATGAAGGTCTAATTGCCACTGGAGAATAGTCTAAAGGTAACTTATTCTATCTTGATACTTCTACAAAGAGTTTTTTATTTGCTAAAATTGAGGATGTATGGTTATGGCACAAGAGATTTTGTCATGTGAATTTTGACAACTTAATTAAGGTGAGCCAAAAGAATAGAGTAAGAGGTCTACTGAGATTGGAAAAACTTGAAAAATGTCATGTGCAAAGGATGTCAAGGTGGTAAGATGATAAAGTCAAGTTTTACAAGCAAGTCTTACATTACTCAAGGAATTTTGGAATTAGTGCACATTGACCTATGTGGATTGGTGAGAACACAAAGTTATTATGGTGATAGATATTTCATTTTATTTGTTGATGATTATTCAAGAATGATGTATGTCATGTTTTTGAAAGAAAAATATGATGCTTTTCAAATGCTTAAGTGGTATAAGGCTAGAGTTGAAAAGGAGAGTAGAAGACAATTGAAGTGTCTGATATCTGATAGAGGGGGTGAGTTTACATCTGATGAGTTTACACTCTTCTATAATGAACGTGGAATAAAGAGACAAATGTTTGTACCAAGGATACCACATCAAAATGGTATAACAGAAAGAAGAAACAAATCCATTGTTGATTGTGCAAGAACATTAATGATTGAGAAGGTTATTTATCAAACATTTTGGATAGAAGCAGTCAGCACTGCAACTTATACACTAAACTGAGTACAACTAAAGAAAGGTACAAAAAAGACTCCATATGAGATATGATATGATCATAAATCGAATGTAAGTTATTTAAAAGTATTTTTAAGTAGGTGTTACATTCTAAAAGATGATAGAGATGGAAAGTCTGATTCTAAAGGAGATGAAGGAATATTCTTAGGGTATTCTACAAAGAGCAAAGCATACAAGTGTTTGAACAAGTATACTAACAAAATTGTAGAAAGTGCAAATGTAAGGGCTGATGAATTTGCAGAGAAAAATGATGAAGACAACAAGAAGAAACCCGAGGACTACCAAAGATTTGTATATGTTCAACCTGAGATTCTTGATACCTTACCTAATGGACAAACTAAGGAGGAAGCTGAACAAAGTGAACCACCGCCGAATGATGAAAATGAAGAACTTTCACCGCCTACTAAGCCTGTTCTAGCCAAGTATGTGAGAAGACACCACTCACCGAGAAATATAATTGGAGACAAGAATGATGGAGTTGTGACAAGAAGTAAGGCAAGAGATAATACATGTTTAATCTTTGCACTTGAACCAAGAAGAGTAAAACATGCATTGGAGAATGAAGATTGGATTAAAGCTATGAAAGAAGAGATAGATCAGATCAAAAAGAACAACACATGGAATTTGGTACCAAGACCTTAAGATAAAAATGTTATTGGTACAAAGTGTATTTTTAGAAACAAACTGAATGAATATGGAGATGTAATCAGAAATAAAGAAAGACCGGTTTGCAAAGAGTATGCACAAGAAGAAGTTATTGATTATGGTGAGAATTTTACATTTGTTTCTAGATTAGAAGGAGTTATAATTCTACTAACATATGCAGCTTATAAAGGATTTAAGGTTTATCAAATGGATGTCAAGTCTACATTTCTTAATGGTATTATTGAAGAAGAAGTCTATATTGAACAACCTGAAGTATTTGTTGAGAATTCTAACAAGGACAGGTATGTAAACTATAAAAGGCATTGTATGGTTTGAAACAAGCACCCCAAGCATGGTATGAAAGGCTAAATTCATGTTTAATCAATATTGGATTTCAAAGAACAAGTGACAATAGTAATGTGTATCTGAAATGTGACAGGTAATAACAAGATTTTGATTGCTGAAATATTTGTTGATGACATTATTTTTGGAGGAAATAACACATTATATTGATCATTTGTTGAGGAGATGAGAAAGGATTTCGAGATGTCCATGATAGGAGAGATACAATTCTTTCTTGGACTACAAATTCAACAAGTCAAGGATATGATCTACATCATACATTCAAAGTGCATCAAGGAGATCCTTAAGACATTTGGTATGGAAGACTCAAGACCGGCTAGAGCACTGATGGTTATTGGTTGTAAATTATCAAAAGAAGATGAGTCTAAGTAAGTGAATGAGACACTCTATTGATCAATTATTGGTAAGTTACAGTACATTGTACATAGAAGACCTGATATTCCTCATGTAGTAGGCATTGTTGCAAGATTTTTTTTTGATCTAAAGGAATCACACATGTCTGCAGTCCAAAGAATATTTAGGTATTTGAAAGGTATTGAAGACTTCAGTATACTATACAAGAAAGGAGGAGATTCTGATTTGAAGGTTTACACTAATGCTGATTAGGATGGAAAATTTGATGATAGGAAAAGTACAAGTGGAGGAGCTTTCTTTTTAGGAGAAAGATTAGTGACATGGTTGAGTAAGAAACATAGTTGCATATCACAATCTACTGTCGAGGTAGAATATGTTGTTGCAACTATGAATTGTGCAAACATTGTATAGATCAAACAACTACTCGAAGGTATGCAAGAGGAGATTGCCGATCCAGTTACTATTTTCTATGATAACACTAGTGTTATCAACATATCAAAGAACCCGGTGATGCATTCTAAGACTAAGCACATTTTGTCGAGTATCATTACTTGAGAGAACAAGTTCAAGACAAGCATGTGATATTGGAGTATGTGAATTCAAAGGAGTAGATAGCATATATATTCACCAAGCCACTATCGAAGGATGCTTTTGAGTATCTCAAGTAAATTAGGGGTCCTACCCCTCTCCAACATTCACTAGAGAAAGATACATGTTGCATCAATTCTAGGATTCATTAGAATATCTATTTTGTGAGTTGATGCCAGTGTTCAGACTATAGATGATGCTTGAAGATGTGAAAAATAATTATGTATGCATTGAGATATCAATACATGCTAGGTATGATCCACTGCCTGAACAAATTTTTCAGGAGTATGTATCTTTGGCGTTGTTGTCAAAGAGGGAGAATAAGTGATTGATGACCATAGAGAAAATTCAGAATGAAGTGATTGATGATCACAGAGAAAAGACAGAATGAGAAATGAATGAAGAATGTTGATGAACACAAAGAGGGAGAACAAAAATAAGCAGCTAAGAGGGAGAAAAAATAGAACAGAGATATCAGCGTATGTCATCATCAACATACAGTGTTGTCATCAATGCCAAAGAGGGAGATTGTTAAACAACTGATGGTGATGATGATGAAGATCGAGATACAAGGTATACATGATTATAGAAGGATTAGATCAGTTGTTATATTGTCATTGATGTCAAGCAATTGATTTCTGGATTTTATTGAGTTTCCATATCATTCAAAGTATGATATAAGTTGAGTGAGTTAAGGAAAAGAGGAAGTGAAAATTTGTGAAGCTAAAGAACTTAATTGGGCAGGTAATACAGATCAGACAATGATAAGGTAATATTGGTATAGTTATTTTCTACTTTACATTTGATGATATCGAGTTGATAAATGAGAATGGTCAAGTCGATAAAGGAAATAGTTTAGTTATCGAGCATGAAGAAGTCTATCAGTAAAAGGAAAGTGTTTTTCGGTAAAGACATCAAGACACATAGAGCAAGCCAAGACACCGAGTATACGAAGTTAGTTACCAAGCATGAGACATATCCTATGTTCAAGAATCAAAATGACATTTAATGAAGAGCCACAATATTCAAGAAGATTCTAAGGACAAAGAAGAGTTAGTTACAGAGATCTACAATTAGGAAAATTCAAGGTGATGATCTATGGTAAATATTAAGCACCAAAAGTGATGGTGCTCACTCCAAGAAAAGTTCAAGTCCCGAGGTGATGTTAACACGGTTCACCGATTATCAAGTTCATTGAATTGATTCATGAAGT
This sequence comes from Thuja plicata, assembly GCA_018584345.1. Lineage (NCBI taxonomy): Eukaryota > Viridiplantae > Streptophyta > Pinopsida > Cupressales > Cupressaceae > Thuja > Thuja plicata. The sequence continues at coordinate 1,278 of MU225101.1, read as the reverse complement.
TGATCTGATGGCTGAGAGTAAACAAAGGAAAACCTAATCAAGGAGATTAAGAGGAAAAATTGAGTCTATATATAGGATAAATTTGAATGATACATAAGTTGGTGAGTTGAAGTTTGGTTGTGCTACCGAGTAATGCAGTGAAGAAGAAAGTGGTGAAAATGAGTCTAGAGAAGAGACTGATGAAGTGTTAAGGCTAGTAGACAAAGAGCGCATAAGGGATCTGATCAAGAAAGAGGTAGTTGCAATATTATAGATCAAATTCTATATTATTCCTTATTAACATTTTTAGCAGAGAAATATCTTAACCGAGTGGACTTAACAATCTTATTGTAAATCCTTGTGAAAGGTTACATTCTAGAAGAATGTTCAAAGCCCTTTAACCAGGCCACTCCTAACAGGGTGAAGATTCTAACACATCTGAGGAAAATCCCCCTACAGGGTCACAGTTGACAATGTACATTGTAATCTTTTAACAATATTGGCTCTTAATCGAGCGTACTTCAAAAGAGTATTTTTATTTGTGGGTGACAATTCCCACGGAGGATTTTTCCCTAATTGGGGTTCCTTGTTAAATACTAGTGTTATATGTGTTAAATGTTTATTGTGCATGTTACTTTCTGATTACTTTAGTTTCTAATTGAAATAGTGAAGTTATTATTGATTCGGTTAATGTCGAAGTTTGTCTTATCGAGTTGAATCAGAGTTTAAGTTTTTAAGGTTTATAGAATTACTATTTTCTGATTCACCCTGCCCTCTCAGTAAACCAACATACATATATCTCCAAGAACTATGGAAACATAGGTAAAAGAAATTAAAAAATTACTTTATTATTGTTGTTCAAAGTTTCAAAACTATATGGGTTTAGAATGTGTAGAATTATGGTTATAATTTTATAAATACCCAATTGATAACATGTAAACCTAATGATGAGGATGTTGAAAAAATAGATTGGGAATATATATATATATATATATATATATATATAAGGGAGGGAAATGAGGTTCTCAAGCCTTAGCCTTGGTCATCCAAGCCTAATTACAAGCCTTAACGTGTACATGTAAAAACTTGCATGGGTTTTTAATTCAGAAAACCCGATTAGATTTGTAATGCATAAAGAACCCATGATATGTGTTTGGTTAGCATACATTTATATATGTATACATACATACATATGCATGTATGTAAATATATATATGTATTTGTATATATGTATATACACATACATATACATATACATATAAACACATGTACACACATTATACACACACACACACACAT
>MU225100.1:2774818-2795375 GCA_018584345.1 Thuja plicata | reverse complement strand
ACTCAAGTTAAGAGAATAAATATAAAATGAAGAATTGAATAGGTGAACGCGCATGTGCACTGGATAACCAAACCCCGTCCTGCAGCAGACTCAATTGGTAGAGAAGTTAATGCAACTCAAAGTGATGGTTCGGAGAAGATCAAGGTGGCAATATTTGCATTTAGACCAAGTCAAGGAGTTATGAATTTCCCTAAAGAAAATCTCACAATAAGTAGGAAGATAGATCAGTTCTTCGTCTATTGTGATAGTTCTTTCCTTCTTTGTGGATATCTTTCATTGTCCTTCTTTCTTGTTTCTAGTTTTTCAATAATGACTCTTCCTATTATGTAGTGTGAGAAATTAAGTTAGATTTTTTTCTTTTAAATAAATCCCCACTCCTACGTGAGAAGGAGGCCATTATCATTTATTAGAGATATAGTTTCATTTTGTTATTTTCCAGCTTTCATGAATCTATGTACTATGTTTTTCAATCAACGATAAATGAAGTCTTGAGATTTAGTTCTATGTAATTGAGTTTTGGATAATCCTATAAGGGGGCCCACATGGAAACAAATAAACATTAGTTAGAATCATTTAATTTATTTTCCTTTCATGTATCTTTTTATCTTAATTCTGGTGTTACACTATTTCTTATAGCCAAAGTGGTAGAACAAGTTGTTGCTTCCTGTAGCCAAAGTGGTAGAACATTTGAAGCATTGTAGTTAATTTTTCAAGCCTTTGCATTCCTTCATAATCTTTACTTCTGAATTTTCCTCTCTAGTATTTATTTCTTGCAGCCTTAGATTAAGCTTTCCTTTCAAAGCATTTGATTCCTCTAGCAACTATAGAAAGTGTGATCTGATTTAGCCTTCGATGCATATATCTTGCTGGCCCGTTTCAAGTAACACATCCTTGGGTTGATAAATTAAATGATTTTTTATAAGGAGGATAGGTGCTTCATAGGATGTTCAATCCCCAAGTCTTGGTGAAAGCCTATTTTTTGAATCCTTTTAAAAAATGATCATTTTTGGCATTGTTGTTGGGGATGATGTCAAGCTGAGTTCTAACTTAGCCATTCATAGAATTTTCTTTTTCTTATGTTTTCATCTCCTTCTTTGAGTAGAATAGATTTTACTTTTAGATTCATCGTTAACCCACACAACTCTAGGCTAGCTACATGCATAGAAGAAGAAGAGACTCTTTAGGAAGGTACTTGCTAAACCAACCTAACAATAAATTCAGAGAAATCTTTGTACCATTTGAAGAAGAAGACCAATTCATTGATGCTATTGTAGAAATTCCTAAAACCACAATATCATCTTCATCCTCTGAAGTTGAAATCGTTGGCTACTTTCCCCCTGAAGAACCATTTGAGCTCAATCCATTTGCTGAAGCCTTGGCCAATTTGAGAATTCAGTATCCTGACTATCCAGAAGGAGAAAATCTATTGCCTTTAGTAGTCTATCAACCTAAAGATAAACCTCAAGGTCGGCCTAGGATGGAGAACCCTCCTACTTTTCCATTCCCTATCACTTGTCAACGTGATAATAATAACCTTGAAAGAACATTTCATCTTCAACCCTTCCTATATTCTATGGCCTAGTAACATAGGACCCTGATACCTTTCTCTTCGAGTTTGATATCCTCTATTGTAGTTATGAATACATCACAGATCCTATAGGCTCAAGTTATTTCTAGTGAATCTTAAGGAGTCTTCCTTAAGATGGTTTATGGGCTTAGGCTAGGATGTTGTTCATGATTGAGATAAAATGAAGAGTGCTTTCTTGACAAAATATAAAGAACACTACAGAGGGAATGACATACGAGAGGGTGATATTTTTAAGATGACACAAAAGGAGGATGAGATCCTTGAATATTATGTGTCAGTATTCTTGTTTCGCTTACAGAAGAAAACACAACATCATCTCAACCAAGAATCACAAAAAATCCTCTTTTTGAGGGGTATAAATGAGGGGTACACTGAAGTATTGGACCTCATGGCTAGAGGCAATATCACCCAATCCACTTGGAATGCTATCAAGAAGATATGACTTAATTATTCAAGAGCTACTGCAATAAAGGGATGCGGATATAGGTCCGTTGTAGGAAAGATAAGTAGTGGTAGGGCCTCTAAGATGGAAATAACTCATCTCCTATCTGACTTCAAGAAAGACATAATCAATAACATGGCCACATAGTTAGACACTATACGGACTAAAAAGAAACACATGACGAGGCCAGGGCTATTCTGGCTGAATTCTCTACCCATTGTTGACAGAAGAAGAGGGATTTTTGGTGCAAGATGGTTGCTAATATGGAGACTGCACAACTACCCACTGATTACAAACCCATTGAAGGAGATGATGAGAAAGTATTCTTTGTTGCACAACGAAGACCATGGGCCCAAAGACAAGGTATGCCTTGGGATCCTCTTACATTTAATGATTCATTTTATAGTAATAAATGGAAACCTCTTATGAATTATCAATTTCCTCCTTGGAAGAATCCTCAAAATCAGTAGAAAATTTACCAAAACCCTCAATGGAAACAACCCAAGGGAATTGGCATCCACTGCAAGGAAAGTGGAAGAAAAATTAGCAATGGTGAGGTGGTCATCAATGGCGAAACTAGCAGCAAGGATTCTTGTAGCCACCACCACAGCCTCCATAGTAGGCACTTTTTCCACCTCTTGTAGTGAGGGCTGCACCTCCAAGGCCTACTCAACTTCCTTCCCAACTGCAGCCAAATCCTAATGACATGCCCCCAGCACCTTAGCAAAATGTCTATGCCACTGACCCAACCCAATATATTTCCTATGCTATCACCATTTATGACATCCATTTACAGTTTGGCACTACTCTACCTGCTCCTACTCCTATTATCACTGAAGTATCCTTAGAAGAGCTTAGTTCTTAGACAAAGTCATATACTACTCCAACAGGCCCAACTACAATACTGGATAAATTCCACCAAACTTCTCCTCCCTTTCCACAAAGGATGCTGAATAAAAATCCCAAGCATACTAAAGATGTAGCCTTTGAAATCCTTGACTAGCTCAAGAATATTAGTGTTTAAATCCCACTATTTCAAGAAATCAAGGATGTCCTAACTTATGGGAAGGTTATCAAAGAAGTTTGTTTTAAGAAACCAGACTGAAAGAGAAAGGATCTCTAGAATGTTCATGTCTTGGGGAAACTTGTAGATATAATGCTCGGTAAAATAGATATCCCAAAATATCCTGACCCCAGAAGCCTATTTGTTTAGGAAACAATCAATGGGATAGCCATAAAAAATGCTTTGATAGACTTAGGATATTCTCTAAATGTTATGACCAAAGACATCATGCAACAAGTGAGAATCACCAACCTCAGGAATACACCTAATGTCTTACAACTTGTAGATAGTTCCACTATAAAAATTGATGGGATAATTAAATATATAATTGTAACCCTGGAATCCTGGTCATACCCTACTAACTTTATAATACTTTCACCAAAGGCCACTTTGGGAGGATACAATATAATTATTGGTTGGCCTTGGTTAGCCATTTATGATGCATATATAGGTTGTCATGTAGGTGATATGACCATGTCTAATAGTTAGCATACTGAAACTTTAGCCTTATATCCACTTGCCCAACCACAAATGGAGTTGGGTTCACCATTCTAGCTGAATGTAGGAGAGGAAGTAGAGGTAGTCAACTCAATAGCCCAATTAATGATGTTAAAAAGAGACCCTTTCCTGAAGATTCAAGAAGCAAACATAGTGTTCACAAAAATTATGCAAAACCAGTATGGACAAAGTTCATATCTCATGGATTGTCCATTCTCGCATAACTGCTCCCTGTAGTCTTTGTACCCTGATTTTGAATTGTTTCCATCTTCTGTAGCCAAACAACTCTACTACCAATTTCTACCTCATGATATCCAAGTACCCTCATTAACAGATGCTTCTATGGTGGTACTAACCAAATAGTTAGAAGTTTCTCATGGATGTTTCTTGAATATTAATAGTCAACTTACCCCCAGCAAAAAACATCTTTAGCCAAACTACTTAAAGACCATACCACAAATTTTCTATGGAATTATGCTGATATGAAAGGATTAGACCAAAAATTGTGTACTCTAATAATATATTTGAAAGAGGAACAAACCCATGTTAGGTATTTCAAAGTCATGTCAATCTTGCATTAAGAGAGATAGTGAATACCAAGTTGCAAAAAATGCTTAATGCTACTTTCATCTATCCTATATCAGACAGTCAGTGGGTCTCCCTGTTGGTTATAGTGCTGAAAAAAGGAGGAAAGTGGAGTGTGTTGATAATAGAGAACTCAACAATGTAACTATAAAAGAACCACTTCCTTCTACCATTCACTGACCAAGTCTTAGACTCCTTAGAAGGAAAACAATATTTTATTTTCTAGATGGGTACAGTGGATACAACCAGATCAGGATTCTTCCTGAAGACCAAGAGAAGACCACATTCACCTACCCATGGGGAAAATTTTCCTTCTTAGTCTTACCTTTTGGTCTCTGCAATGCTCCAACAACATTTCAAAGGGTAGTCATCAGTATCTTTTCTGAAATCTCTCATGTCTATATGGAAATATATATGGATGACTTAACCACATATGGGAAAACCTATGAGTAAGCCTTGACCAACTTGGGAAAATTTCATACAAGGTGTTAGGAACACAATCTATCCGTAAACAACAAAAAAAGGTTCATGATTATGCAAGAGGGGGTTGTGGTGGGAAATTATATCTCTACTGATGGAATCGAGATAGACCCTGCTAAGATAGAGATCATTATGAATCTGTCTACACTAACAAAAAAAAAGGGTGTCTGAAGTTTACTAGGAAATGATAGCTACAACAGAAGGTTTATTAAAGACTTTAGTAAAATGGCAAGCCCCATTTATTCTTTTCTCAAGTATCATTCTGAATTTTTATGGACAAGAGCTTGTGAAAATTCCTTCCTACAGATAAAGTTTGTTCTTACTGAGGTGCCCATCCTAAGGGGTGCTAATTGGGCATTTCCATTCTACATTCATAGTGATTCTTCTTATCATGTTGTGGGAGTTTTTTTGGGGTAGAAAGAAGGTGTTGTTGAACATGTCATCTATTTCATCAGCAATAATTTGCAAGGACCTGAGCTGAACTACACAGTCATTGAAAAGGAACTGTTGAACATGCCATATATGCCCTCAACAAGTTCTGTAACTACATTACTAGTTACTAGATATTTGTGCACAGTGGCCATGCATCCACTAAGTATTTGGCTAACAAACCTTCTATCATAGGGAAGTTAGCCAGATGGCTCCTGCTGCTACAAGAATTTTATATCACAATAGTGGATAAACCAAGAAAATCCAATGTAGTAGTTGACTTCCTCTGATGATTGAAAAATGCAATTGATCCTCAAGTCATTGATGATAGCTTTCCTGATGATCACTTGTTCTCCATTTCAGGCAATACCCACTGGTATGCTGACATTTCCAACTACTTGGTCTCTCAAAAGATACCTCCACACTTGTCACTTAAAGAAAAGAGGTTTTTAATAAATAAAAACTTTCAAATTTTCTTGACTGGAAAATTGCCTATTGTATACCAGACCTGATCATATTTTAAGGCAATGCACAAGGGAGGAAGAAAGATATGACATCCTTATTTCTTTCCATGATGAGCCCGGTGAAGCACATTTTGTAGAAAAATGAATAGTAATGAAGTTTCTAAACACTGGTTACTACTAGCCAACCTTGCATAAGGATGCAGCCAACTACACTAGAAAGTGTTACAGATGTCAGTGGGTGGGAAAGCCAACAAAGTCAAATGAAATGTCTCTCTTCCCTCAAGTGGTAGTTACTCCATTTGATAAGTGGGGATTGGATTTCGTAGGACCTATCAATCCACCATCCAATGACAACTCTTATATTCTGGTTTAGACTGATTATGTGACTAAGTGGGTGAAGGTCAGAGCTATGAAACATGCCAGAGACAACAAGGTTGTTGATTTCTTGTATGAATAGATCTTTACAAGGTATGGTGTACCAAGAGAACTAGTCACAGATCAAGGTGCTCAGTTCACCTCAACTCTTATCATTGCCTTGATGAATGAATACAAAATTTTCCATAGAAAGTCTAGCCCGTATCATCCCCAAGTGAATGGTCAAGTAGAGAACACTAATAGGGAGATTGGGGCCATCTTGACTAAAACAATCCAACTACACAAGAAGGATTGGAGTAGCAGGTTGCAAGAATGTTTTTGGTCATACAAGACAACATGGAAAATAACAACTAGATTCATACCTTTTTAATTGGTGTATGAAAAGTCTACCATGATGCCCATAGAATTTGAGCATAAGACATTATGCACGACATTAAAACTCAACTTGGATCTTCTTGCATCTCAATGAGAAAGGCTCGTGCAGCTCAATAACTTGGATGAGATGAAAAAAGTATCCCTACAACAAACATAGTTGGTACAATTACTGAAAAATAAGTGGCACAATTCACACATTCAGAGTCAAAGGTTTGTTGCTTGTCATTGAGCTCTACTTTATGATTCAAGGTTACAAGAAACACAGGGTAATCAGACTACCTGTTGGCTTGGATCCTATGAGAGAAATTTTTTTTGCTAATGGTGCAGTTCAATTGTCTACAATTTACGCTGTGCATTTTAAGCTACTGGTCAATGTCCATAGACTTTGTCTGTACCATAAACTAGTCACTAAGGCTGAGTTCCTATGGCAGTTTGAGAATTCTCCTATCATGAATAAACCTCCTCTAGATGATGAACCCGCTATAGCTGATGAACCTCTTGCAACTAAAGACCTTCCTGCAACTGAAAGAGAAAGCCTTTTGCTACATTCATCTTTTTAAAAAACTATGTAATGCATTCATAATAAAGTTTCATTTTCCCAAAGAACCATTCTCTTCCATAATAAAATATCATTTCATGTCACAACACATTTCTCTCTTCCACTTCACTCATTCATCCACATCATCATTACTCTTCAGCTCAACTTTTCTTGGCATATATCATCAAATCTTCCAAATTTAGACAATCATTGGTAATAGCATCTCAAGTACACATACAAATTCATTATTTTAAGAGCTTACTTATTTTTGCATGATCATAGATTACTTTTTAATTAATATGGCATTTATTCCAATGTCACCATACTTTTTAGCATGCATGTGAGGACACATGCCACCTTTTTCATAGAGGGTGATTAGTCTATTAAATTGCACCATCATGAATGAAACTTTCTCTCTCCTTCCATTATTCTTTAAACACATTGTACTTTGTCATTAGTCTTCAACCATCCTTGCAAACTAATGTGACAACCCCTACGTATGAGCCTTTCTTGCTAGCATTATTTTTAAAAACACAGCTTTGAGCCCCATTTCTCAAACTTCTTCTTACCAAGAAATCTGTAGAAACTGGTCCTTAGAGATCAGAAATTTAGTGTAGTTATAGCGGAATTCAGAATAAAAATCACAAGCAGTATTTGAAGGGAAAGTTTATTTTGGGAAGCATTTGGCATTATCAGGGTTGGGATCCTTAGGATTGTGAGTGTTAGGATTGAAATTTTTTTTAGAAGCTACAGAATGGGAGGGCCTCTTATCAGACACGAGTCATTTGATCACTCGTCTTTATTACAAGACTAGAAAAGTGTGTGGACATTTCACTATGTGGGGTGGCTTCCTTATTTTGTTCAATTGAATGGATATGATGAGGCAATAGCATTGGAGTTCCTCCAAACTCTGAACAGTAGAGTAGCTAAAGTTAGAGGCCTAAGAATAGATGCCACATAAAAGAATTATAGATGTCTCAGGGCTTCACTCTATTAGAGAGGCATTTCCCCATGGGAATGATGCAAGGTTATCTCGAGAAGAATTCACTAGCCCTATAGACACAAGATTGGAGGCAAACAAACAAGGTGCACAGAGGTTGTCTCTTCCAGTTGAATACTTGTAGCTTCTGATTTATATCATTAGGTACTTTACCTTTGAAGGGTGGTTTTCCTACTGGCATTCATTTTAAATTGCTTTGCACTTTACAACATGGTCACCTTGTGAATTTTCCAAATTTTCATTACTCTTTGTTAAATTTTTGTTTGGAAGAGGTAAATAAGGGATGACAAAATGTGGTAACCCACCATGGATTAAATAAACTTCTAGTGGAAAAGTCTTTATGGGATGCATCACCCATAAGTTGGGCTTAATTTTTTATGGGTAGGCGGGGTCTATTGGTGTTGAGAGTCAGCCTAACTCTGCACTAATGTCTCTCTCTTAGACCTTCTATGGTATTTTGAACCCTAACTCAAGGTAATTCACTAATATATTCACCTCTCGCTCAAGTCTTGGCCCTCATCAAAAAGTTAATCCTTCATGCTTAATGAACCTAAAAGGATAGGTTCATGCTTAATGAACCTAAAAAGATAGGTTCATGCTCCTGGCTAAATCAGCTTACTTTGCCAACACACTCACAACATCTTCATAGTTTTCTTCCCTAGCTGAACTACCATTGAGCTCGCCTAGGGTAAGAAATACATCTTCACGCCTAGCACTTCTCCTCCAAAAATAAAATAGAAAATTATATACAAGGGCTCATCTCGGATTTTGTCCAGGAATGTGGCTCTCACCATGGATTCAAGAATCACCAGGAGCCATACAATACAATCCACCCAAAATGGGCCAGAAACCCATGAAGTTTCAAAATGATAATAGGTTAAGGGATTTTCACTTAGAATTGATAACAAATGCTCAAAAATAGGCTAAAAACACTCTTTGTAATTCTTCTATTCAATGTCTACAAATTCTTGAACAATTAACCACTACTGAAATGTCTACCATCTACTACTATATATTTCACGCTCTTCAATAACATCCACCACCTTTTTCATTTAAGGCATGGGTGATGAATAAATGACCCTCCCATCACTTTAACGGGTTTAACTATCCATTAACACAAATGCGACATGTAGGGAGCCGTTACAAATGACCAAGCTAGCCACAAAAGTAAAAAACCATGATTTCTGGTTTGTTAACTGACATCATCGAGCATCAGACCAACTTTACTGAGCATCAATGTTGAGCTTTAGTACAAACAAAACATCAACACCGAGCGTCAGTAAGAAACCTTGAGCAATCACCACTGAGTGAACATCCCCGAATGATAACCCTGAGCAAATCGAGTAGCAACACTGAGCACCACAATTTCCCGAGCACTAGTGTAAACCAAGCACTCCATATAATTTCCTTTTCACCATCTACGGTTCCTAGTACCTTGGTTGGATTTCCAGAATTTTTCAACCTACTACAACACCCACTAAATTGAAAATCAAATAGCTAAACAACTATGGTGTTTTTTCACCAATTGACCTCAGTCATTACAAAAGTGGTTGAATAAAACACCTTACAAACAACTTTTAAACCCAAAATGTTCTCTAACCTAGGTCCTCCTGCACCATACTCCCCCACATGAGAGAAATCAACTTCCAAGTGATTGGATCAAGTCAGGATCGATGCCTAACTTCTTGAAATTAGTCTCTTGCACCCATGTAGCCCCTAAATCAGCTTTTCCTTTCCATTTGACCAAATTTTCCATGTAGGTCTACTTTCTAATCTTCTTAGCAACTCTTGACTTCAGAATCTTCTCTGCATTTGGTTTTGGTGCAACTAGAAGTTTTATTGCTTTGAGATCTTCTGTATCTATTGTTAGATTAGTACCTCCTGCTATAATTAATCATTTATACAACACCAGATCTACCACATTCATAACTAGAGATAATCCTATGTCTGTAGGAAGATCAACTTTATAATCATTAGACCCATATTTTGCCAAAATTTTACAAGGGCCTATCTTCCTTATCTGAATCTTACATGGTACACCTTTTTGTAACCTTTCTTTTTTTAGGTGCACCATGACCAAATCTCCAACTTGAAACTAAACATCTATTTTCTTTGCATCTACCTTGTGCTTGCTGTGAGTTGTATTATCCACTAATTCTTTCTTCAATGTATCATGGAATTCTTTCATTGCTTGAGCGAAATCTTTAGCATACCCACTATTCTCTACATTGCTTCCAAGATCCCTGAGTTCACATATACCCCTAGGATGAATCACATACACTATCTCAAAAGAGCTCTTTCTAATGGATCTATTAACTATATCATTGTAGGCAAATTCTGCTTGAGCAAGTAACTGATCCCATGATTGTCCATATTCTTTTGTGAGGCATCTCAAAATATTTTCTAAACTTCAGTTCACCACTTCAATCTGACCATTGGTCTGTGGATGATACGCCGAGCTAAAGGAAAGATTTGTACCAAGCTTCTACCATAAGGTTTTCCAAAAATGACTCATAAACTTAGAGTCTCAGTCTGATACAATACTAAAAGGTAATCCATGTATAATTACTGCTTCTCTAAACAATAGATTTTCTATGTAACATGCATCATGCATGGTCTTACATGGCACAAAGTGAGCCATCTCTATCCAGAATCACAAAAATACTATCCATTCCCTGCTTGGTCTTCAGAAGTCCAAATACAAAATCCATGCTGAGGCATTCCCAAGGTCTATTTTGGATTGGAAGAGGCTGATACAATCCTGCAATGGATAAAATCCCCTTAGTTTTTTATAGACTATGCAATTTTCTACATACCTTTGGACATCCCTATTCATTCTTGGCCAATAGTAGTACCTCTTGACCATCTCTAATTTTTATTCAACCCAAAATGTCCACTTAATGAATAATTATGCTTCTCTTGTACTAAGTTCTCCCTCATTGAACCTATTGGTACATAGAGTTGTCCTCCTTTAAAAAAAGACCTTATTGAAGAGTATACTCAGAATACTCACTATGAAAATGATTTTGATAATCTTGACATACCTTGTATGTTTCTAAAAAGCCTTCACCTGCTGGATAAAGATCCTTGAAGCTTTCTATGCTAATGCTTCTTAACTGAACTTCTTGTACCATGAGCAACATTCTACTTAATGCATCTGCCACTTTATTTTGCACTCATTTCTTGTACTTTATGGTGAAGGTATAGGCTTGTATATAATCCACCCATTTCATATTCTTATGGCTTAGTTTATCTTGTGAATTCAAAAAACTTAAAGCCTCGTTGTTGGTAAAGACTACAAATTCTTTGGGAAGGAGATAATGTCTCCATTTCCTTAGTGCTTGCACTAATTTATACAATTCCAAATCATATGAGGAATACTTCCTCTTTGCATCACTAATTTTTTCGCTCTGAAAAGCTACTGGCTTCCCATCTTGACTCAAAATTGCACCGACAACAATGTTGATGGCATCACACTCCACAGTAAACATCTTGTCAAAACTAGGAAGTGTCAATATAAATTGAGTTGTTATACTTTTCTTCAAGTGATCAAATCCTTTATTAGACTACTCATTGCATTGGAACTTAGCTTTCATACCCCCTTTTATGGTATCTAAAATAGGTGCGCTAATTTCACTAAACTGTCTGATAAACTTTTAGTAGAATTGTGTTAATCCATGGAAGCTTCTTACTTCTGTAGCTAAATTTTGTCTAGGCCAATTTAGGATTGCTTCCACCTTTCTTGTGTCCATCTTCAAGCTACCCTCTGAGGTAACAGAACCTAAGTATACCAACTCTTGCTTCATGATCTCACTCTTTTCCAAGTTGATTGACAAATTCTCCTCATGCAATATTTGCATTACCATTTGCAGAATGTCTCACATGATCCTCTTTTGTTTTTCTAAACACTAGGATGTCATCTAAGTGCACTACAACCCATTTTCAAATGAATTCCTTCAAAACCTCATTCATTAGTCTCATAAATGTGCTTGGGGAATTTGTCAACCCAAAAGGCATAACCATATATTCATAAAGTCCTTCAGTAGTCTTAAAGAAGTCTTCCATTCATCTCCACCTTTGATTCTTATCTAATGATACTCACTTTTAAGATCTATTTTGGAGTAATACCTAGCTCCACTAAGACAATCCATTAGATCTTCTATCCATGGTATTGGGAGCCTATACCAAATAGTGATCCTATTGATGCCCCTAGAATTGGTGCACAACCTCCAAGTACCATCTTTCTTTGCGGCTAAGACCGTTGGAACAACACATGGACTTCTAATCTTTCTAATCAACCCTTGGTTAATTTGTTCTTGTATTTGGTTAGCGATCTCTAAATTTTGTTGTGGGGTTATTTTGTAAGCAACTTTATTTGGAAGGGGGGCTCCTGGTATGATATTTGACCATCACTAACTATGGTATGATACTGAGTCAACAACATTTGGATTTCTAAAGGTAACTCTTCCTTCTTATTTCCCTTTTTATTCTTTGGTTTCAAAACCAAAGAAAATCCCACTCCATCTTCTTCTTCCAGTGTCTTTAAGAATTATTTCTCACCAACCATCAGTAGGTTAGGACCACCTTTCTTCTCTTCACCTTCTTCCAAGATTGACTGTATCTTGAAATTCACTCCAACTTTCTTAAAGGAATAGGAGTTCTTAACTCCATCATGCACTGTAGCTTGGTCAAACTACCAAGGTCTACCCAATATAAAATGACAAGCATCCATGGGAAGGACGTCGCACAAAATGATGTCCTGATACCTCCCTATGGAAAATTCTACCAAAGATTTATCATTGACTATTACATGTTGATCTTTATACAACCAAGTAACTCTATAAGGATTAGTATGAGGAATCCTTGTCAATTTCAACTTTTCAATAGATTATAAAGAAACTATGTTATCAGTAGAACCTGAATCTATGATAACTTCATAGACCTTACCGAGTACTTTGTATTTGACTTGAAACAAAGATCTTCTTTGTATTGGCTCTTCTTTGATGGGTTCTTTGAATAGTTCTCTATGAACCATTAAATTATCTCTCATCTCTGAATCTAGGGTGACTTCTACTGCTTGATTTCCAGAAGACCCCCCCCACACATAGTTAACTCTCTTCTCTCCTCCTTGTGATGTAGAACTCTTTTTAGGACACGTATATGTGGGATGCCCAAGATGTTGACAATTATATCATTTCATTGAAGAGAAATAAGATCCTCTTCCCTGATTATTGGTTCTTCCTCCTGAACTATTATTTGAACTTTTTCCTTGGTTGTAACCACCTCTTGTGTTACTAGATTCTCCTTGATTCTCTGTGAGTTTAGACTCACTCTATTTCTTAGCTTCAAAATTCCTTCCTACATATTCTCCTCTATGACCTCTATTGTCTCTTCCTCTTCCTCTAATGCTTGAATCTTACTTCTTTTTGAACTTCTCCTCAACTTTGAGGGCTAGGTGATAGCACTGGTGTATTATCTTAAGGATTAAGAGACTAATTTCCTCTTGGATACTCCACTTGAGACCATTTAGATACCCAGCCACTTTTAGGCTCTCTTCTTCCATTACATGTGACCTTAAGCATAGATTGTGAAATTCTTCTATATAGGCATTGACTTCTAAGTCTTTCTATCTTAGATTCTATCTTTTCTTGTGCAATTTCACTTCATAATCATCAGGAAGATAAGTTTCCTTCATTTTGGCCACCATACCTTTCCATCTAGTTATGGGGTTCTTTCCTTCTTTAGTCCTTTCATCTTGGACAAATTTACACCAAGTGAGAGAAGTTCCTCTCAATCTTGTCTTGGATATTCTAAATTTCTAAGCTTCAGTCACATTATCATAGTCAAAGTGATTCTCAAGACCTTGTATCCACTCCATAATTAATTTTGGTTCCATCTTGCCACTAAATAGAGGCACACCTTCTAACGAATTACCACTCAATGCCTTCAATGCTTTCAAGAATGGCTCTTATTGAAGCATAGGGTTTGGCTCTAGTATTATATCTTCCTCGGCCACTGATTTACCCTTTTCATTAGCTCCTCTCATGAGTTCAGTGACTGTTGTAGTCCTAAGCTACACTTCTTCTAACTTAGTTTCCATTTAGGCCAACTGTTCCTTCAGGAGTCTATTCTCCTCTTTTTCTCTTCTACATTATTCACTTTTTGATTCTTAAAAGCTTCATAAAAATAAATCCCTTAATCGAGTGGACCCTAACTAGTCTGATATGTAAATAATTTAACAAGGTGACTCATTAATTAGGGTTTTAAATCCATTAACAGGGTTACTCCTAACAAGGTAAAGATCCTAAAAGAACTAGAGGTAAATCCATTAATCAGCTGGTTCCTAACAAGTTCTTTTTCTTAATCGGGTCTTTGTAAATTCCTAATCGAGCTAAGATCTTAACCAGGCATACTTTAGACGAGTGAAAATTTATTTTTGGGTGCCATACCCACACGTGGTTTTTCCCAATTGGGTTTCCATGAGAAAAATATTGGTTTTATTTTTCTGCATGGTTGTGGATGTTTGTTTTCATTAGTTTTCTTTTTCATGCAATGGATGTTAATTGATGTAATTTGTTGAATAGTTTATGAAAAGTTTAATTTGTTAGATTGCTGATTGACCCCCCTATCTAATTAATCTTAGATCTAATAATACTAACAATTGGTATTGGATCATTGGTCCTCTTTTTGGTAATCCTAATAGCTTGAAGAAAAGATCCAATGATGAGGAAAGAACCTTGCAAGTTCACTTAAGGAAACTATCTGGTATGGAGTGACAAGATGAAGTTATATCTAAAAGGTATGGGATCACAATACTAGATGCATGTCACATGCAAGTATACCACTCCTAGTATAACCCTCACTAATGATCAACTAAATGAACAACAAGAGAATACTCAAGCACAAGAACCTATTGTAAGTACCTTATCTGACATTGAATATGTTGATATTCATGGAATTAATACTGCCTATGATGTTTGGGAAAAGTTGAAACTAATCTACAGAGGAGATATTCATGTGCAAATATCTAAGGAAGACAATCTTAGAGGAAAGTATGATTAAATCAAGATGGTAGAGCAAAATAACATTGCACAATATGGTCAAAAATTAAAAGAAGTTGTTGGTGCTATTAGAGGTGCTAGTGAAACTATTGATGAAGATGTTGTGTTAAGTAAAATGTTGAGAAATTTAATGCCTTCTTATACCATTAGAGTGTCTTCTATAAATGAGTTGAGAACTTTTGGCAATGTTACTATAGATGGACTGATCGGTACGCTTACTGTATTTGAGTTAAATAACTTTGATAATAGTATTCCAGGAGTTGAGGTAGTTTTCAAGGCATCAGTGTCTAATGTAATAGTAAGGAAAGGTAAAGAAATAAGTCATGATTCTAATTGCATTTCAAGTTACACCAAGGAACTTGACGCTATCTTGGAAGATGAAAGGAAACAAGGAGAGCTTGAAGCACTAGTAGCAAAGAGATTTCCTAGAGGGACTGGTAAGTGCAAAGGAAAGCTACCACTAAAATATTTTTCATGTATTAAGATTTGACATATTGCTGATAGATGTCCTAATGGTGAACAAAAGGATAAGTTTGGAAAGTTTAAGGGAAAAGGGAAGAAACAATGCTATGTTGCAGTTGATGAAGGAGTTATTGATGAAGAATTCAAAGATAATGAGTAAAAGGAGATTATATTTTTGCAGTCAAAGAAGATCCATCAGAAGGCAAAAATGCATTGGTTTCTCATATGGGACATAATGATGAATGGATTATAGACAATGGGTACTCACATAACATGACCGGTGACAAGAATAAGTTCGTTAAATTTTATGGTAGTGTGTTAAGTGGTGGAGGGAACCTAATTCCTCTATTTATTTTTCATGTGTTGGTATTGATTTGTAATAAAGGACGATTCTTTGGACTAACCTAGTGTGTGTTTTTTTGGTCCATCTTGTGTGGACAAGGACCTTCTGGTGCATCTATAAATTAGAGGATTCCTTAGTTCACTTGGACATGATTTAGGAGTTTTTAATTTTTTTTATCTAATAGGTTCCATAGGGGTTTCTAATTTCTTTTTAGACATTTTTCATCATTCCTAGATGTCTTAGTTTATTCCCAACTTAGTGGGATGCAATAATAGCATTGTTGTTAACAATTGACAAAATGTTGTCAACTTTGTAAATGTTGCTCAAGCAACTTTTTGAAAAATTGTTCGAGAAGTTGCATCTCTTTTTCCAATGGTCACAACCATATTTGAATTGGTTGGATCAGTTGTAGAGATGTATTTAGGATTGGGGAAGCTTGTTAGATCAAGAGGTTCTGATGATATACATTTTGAAGAAAACATTGATGAATAAAAACATAGTTTTCTGAGAAAGGTCACATTGTACAGTTGTATAAGGACTGAATCTTCAGATCAGTTGCCATTTCCATGTTGTAGGATGAATCTAGTTTTTTTTTTCAATTTATCTGAGTTAATTTTGTGTTTTTTTTAGCAAGTTAGAAGCATTTATGTGGTTGAAAGTTTGAAACCCTTAGTAATTGGAGTTTGTCATGAAGATGTGGCCCTAACTTGTGTTTTCACTAGTAGAATTTGATGTCTCTTGGTGAAATACAAGTTAAGGAAATGTGCTTTAATAATCCAAAGGCTCAAGTGTGTGGGAGTTCATTTGTTTCTTCTATGTTGATGTCCTAGGCTAAATATCAATGATGTATTTAGCCAGTGAAAGACAACTTGGTGTGCAACAACATTCAAGGAAGGTTATGGGTCAAAGTTTGTGAATGTTTATGATCATTTGAATTCTAAAGGAAGTCACTAAATTTCTACATCAAGCCTATGTTCCCATCCTTGATCAATTCCATCAAGTCCTTGCCTAATCTAATCAATTAGGCCAGAGTGCTTTTGTAACAGTTTGAGGGTGCTAGAGTAGGGTTAGTGTCTGATACGTTGGGGTTTGTGAGGGTCATGTGTGAGGATCCTAAAACAAGTATTGAATAGGTTTGGTCCCATAACCATTGCATAATTTGTGTGAAGAAACAATGTTAGAGACATAATAGAACAAAGGCCTAAAACTTGTAATTCTATGTTGGGGGTCTTATAGAACCTAAGGGATTGTTGAATCATCATCCTTAGGAGTATTTTGGAAGATTACAACTCTTAGTAGGGGTTTGAAGATTAGATTGAACTAGTAGTCCATGTTGGGACTTGTTTAGAGAGGTTGTCTCTAAAGCTTGAAGGCTTGTAGTTGATAGGTCAATAGGGAATCACCTTATGTTGAAGGAATTCAAAGACTTAAAAATATTTGTTGAAGTTCTAATATAAAATTGAAAGATTAGAGAAGTTTGTGTCAATAACCAATTGTGGAAAGGGTAGGCCTTTAGGCTACACTTATGGTGTGCACTCTGCACCAGTAAGGTATGGTAACAATACACCTTGTTTGGTCAAATGAAAAGGCACTATTTCTTTGAATGGTAAGAGTAATATAACTGATATTTCTTTTTGGATGGTCTAACGCATAATTAGTTGAGTGTAGGTCAGCTAAATCATAAAGGTTATAGATTATAATTCAAAGGAGGTATATGCAAAATAATTGGAAGCTCAAGTGATGATATTGCTACTGGTAGGAAGACTAGAGGTAATTTATTCCATCTGAATAATACTATGAAGATTTGTTTGGTTACAAAGGCTGGAGATAGCTGGCTATGGTATAGAAGGTTCTGTCATGTAAATTTTTATAGTTTGATTAAAGTGAGCAAGACAAATATAGTTAGGGGATTTCTAAAATTAATCAAGCTAGATAACGTGATGTGTAAAGAATGTCAGCTGGGTAAGTTAAATAGTTCTACTTTCAAAAGAAATTATTTTTCATCTGAAAGCATACTTGACTTGGTGCATACTGATCTTTATGGGCCTATGAGACAGAGAATTATCTAGGTGATAGATATTTCATATTGTTTATCGATGACTATTCTAAAATGATGTGGGTAAATTTCTGGAAAGAGAAGTCTAACACATTCCATGAATTCAAAGCATTCAAGATGTTGGTTGAGAAGGAATCAAGTAATAACTTGAAATGTTTAAGGTCTGATAGAGGAGGTGAGTTTACTTTTGCAAAAAAATTTAAGTATTATGAAGATAATGGAATCAAGAGACAAATTTCCGCACTGAGGAATCCATAACAAAATGGTGTTGTAGAGAGGAGGAATAGAACTTGTTATGGGTCCACAACACACACCCCATTGTTTTGGTCCTCTCACCATGGGACCCCACTCTTTTTGTCTTTTTGCCTTTCGTTGTGTCTGCCCCTCGTAGAAATCCAGTCAACCACTGAAGAAAATTGCTGAAACCAAGACAGAGGAAGGAAGAAGCCTTTTTCAGCCTTTCAGAGGACTTAGGTACTCCGAAATGTCGAAATGGCCAAAAGGCCAAAGACTTCTTTCTCCTCTGACATTTTTCGGCCTTTCAGGGTTTGAAAGTCTCCAAGCCGCTGACATCAGCCCATGGGTTATAAATAGAAGAAGCCTTCTTTTTTAGAATCACTTTGCATTTTTTGCTCCTGCCCGCGATTTTGTCTACTTCTCCTCGCCTACTGCTTCAACTTCTGAGCCGCCTGGTAGTCCTCCCACTACTATTCCATTCAAGGTAGGTTCTTCTCGCTTACCTTCACTTTGTGTTTTCGGGTCTAGGTTTAGGGTTTGTTTTCATGCCTACTGCTTTTCCAGCCTAGGGTACTTTGTCTCTTTGTCTTATCAGGCCTCTGTGCCTTCGTGTTTTGACAGGGACGTCCCTCCCTGTCGGACCTAGGGTTTTCTAGTTTCATTTTGTCTTAGGCTTAGGGTTTTTTTTTTTGTCGGTCATGGCCCTTGCCACAGGTTTTCAGCCTCCGAAAGGCTGAAAATAGATCTTCAAACTCTTGCTAAGTGTCATTTTAGACTTTTTAGCCTTTCAGACATCCGAAAGGTCTGAAAGACCGAAAGGTTCGAAAAGGCCGAAAATGAAACCTTCATTCAGCCTTTCAGGGTTCATCACCATTTTTCAAGGTTTTGCATTCCTAAGCAAGCACCTCTCAGTTTCAGACCCTGAAAGGACCGACGAACTTTGTCCTTCTAATAGACCTTTTCACACTTTCAAAATTTTTGGCCTTCGAACTAGTTTTCAGTGACCGAAACCCCGAAAGGCCCGAAAGTGTGAAAAATTACACTTAGCTATTTATTCATCTCTCTTTGCTTACTTTCATAGTTTAAATTATTTTTTCCTGTTCAATAAGCTACTGATATTTGTCTTTTCTTGCAGGAATGACTGAACCAAAGATAGCCTCCCCAATGAAGTATCAATACAAGGGAAATCCCCCTAGCTCAAAGGTGGGAAACAAGCACAGTGAGATAATAGACACCAACATCGGGAATGTGGATTGGAATGAATTCTTGACTCAGTACTCCCAGCCAACAAATAGATCCGATGATTGCACTGCGTTAGTCCTATCTGAGCTAGTGAACACAGTCGCACACCTAGTGGTTGTTTCATCTTCAGAATTGATCATCACCCTAGCACATCACTATGATTTAGATAAGAGGGTGGTAGTAAAATCAGAGGATCAAGTGGTGCTGGACATTAGGCCGGATGTCATTGAGGACATTTTTCATCTTCACAAAGGCATAGACAAGTTCTATGACTTCTATATTGAAAAGGGGACCAAGTGGTTTGGTAATAGGGAGCAAGCCATACACAAGATGATGAATAAAGAATACCTCAAGCAGCCACTTCCTAAAAACAAATTGGACAAGATAGACCTCCGAAGAGGTTATATGAAGGATGACATCCAGGCAGCTATAACATTGATAAGCCAGGTATATGGGTTACCTCAATCCACTCAACTTGAACACTGGATGATCCTATTGATAGAAAGGATCTGAGAATGAAAGGAAAGATTCAACTAGGGCACTATCATTAGTGACAATCTGGATGAGCAATTGACAGCCGTAAAACATAATCCCAAGTTTTACATGAGAACTTACGTAGTGTATCTACTAACTGCATGCGCAGATTATCCTAGCCTCACCAAGAGAGGAAGTCTAAATTATCCAAATGCATGGCCCCACCTTGTATACCCATAGCTAGTAAAAGAAGCAAACATGCTAGAGGATTACCCTGATTATAGGATAGTCAACGATGCATTCATATTCGCAGTCATTCGATCTATTGAGGGTGACTTTGCTAAAAGGATGTCAGAAGAAGCTGTTGCTAAGGTAAGGGCCATTGGGGCCTATTTTATCCAGTTCAGGACATTCACATACATTAGGATAGCTGGGTCAACCTTGCAACCAAAAAAGCTACCCAGGGATAACTTTAAGAAACCCCTGTAATGTCCCTCCAACCCTGTCAAGTCCTGGTTATGCTCACTAGAAATTAGGAAGAGCTATATGTGAGAATGATCCTTCTTGAGACGGTTGCTTAAACCAAACCTCTCACAACTCACCATAACTTCACATTTTAATAAGGGAAATAATAATATTAACATAAATATGTTCCTTTGTATCGTCATGTGTGTCAGTGATAGTTTAGGACCTTAATGCTAAAAGGATCATCTGATAGACTTATATGCTTATATGTGAGATGCTCATTATTAATGTTTAAAATTATCTTAGGTTTATTAATTATAATTACTTAAAGAGATTAGATGTGTTATGTAATGCCCACCCTAGAATCTTTCTATGTTAGA
>MU225100.1:2754334-2772158 GCA_018584345.1 Thuja plicata | reverse complement strand
CCCACCTCTATGACGTCATAGACTCACACGTCCGTTGGATTAAAACATATCAACGACCAAAGATGAATTTCGGGCCTATTGTTAGTCTTCATAATGTTTACGACAAACTCTCAGCGGAATCATGACATGTGGTATGATTGATCGTACCTTATTGGTACGATCAATCATACCACATGTCATGATTCTGCCGAGAGTTTTCCATAAATATTATGAAGATCAACAATAGGCCTAAAATTCATCTTTGGCCGTTGATATGTTGTAATCCAACGGACGTGTGAGACTGTGAGTTATGACAAGAAAAATTTTAAAATTATAAACAACTGTCGTAGATATGACATCAACTCAAGTAAAGTAATGACAATTAATGGCGATGAGTAGATATGACATCAATTAAATTTAATTAATGGTGATGAGTGGATATGACATCAAGTAAAGTAATGACAATTAAGCTGCAATTAATTGTCAATGATAGATAAGTGTGAACTGTGACATCATTATCTATTCATTACCAATTTACCTCGATAGAATAATGCCTTAAAGTTAAGACTTAAATGAAAACATCATGTCATTTAAGGACATTGTTTTCTAACCGTTCGATGATCTTACATCAATGGTAAAGTTTTTTTATAATAAAGAATTGTTGTCCACCTACGTGACATTCGGCCTTCGTTATTCCAAAGAAAGCAAATGTCTTATCATAAGTGTTGTTTCTAATTTCACCCATTGTTGCATTAAATATGAAAGATTTGGAGATTGTTGAAGGACAGTTACCTTTTTACTTACGAATTAATTAGATCATTAGGGTAGAGAAATAATTTCAATCAGGGCTTATAAATAGATGATATATGCTCATTTAATTATGATTGTCAAAGAAGATTTGGGGAAATAGTTTGCAACTGCTCGGTTGTCTTTATTTTTTTTTGTCAAAAATTAGAATACTAATCAGTTTGACTTTCAATGGACACTCAAATTCATTTAAGATGCACTGCCTTGGAGGATCAGAAGGCCTATTTGGGCCTGGTCATAGACCCAATCCTAGCATCTGTAGCTACAGAGTTGGGAGCCTTCACCAAGGAGGCTATAAGGATGGTGTTGGGACGTGAATTTTTGGAGAATGAAAATAGGTATAGAGTTAACACCGACATTTTGTCTCAATTCATGGCATCTCTGTTGGACCTGGGTTGGGAAAAGGTGGAAATTCTCATGCTTCTAAAAAAAAATTCAGAAAAGAGTACCTCGGCGATGATGTGAATGTTGTCGTATTTGCAGAAATTGGGTTTGGTATTCCTTCGGCAAATGATTTTTTGAGGATTCTACAACCAAAATAAATTGTTCCCAGGCAACCATTTCTACTGAACCTTGATGTTGAGTAGCTCACTTGTCATTGGAAGTGGGCACAGGTTGGGAGGGATTTCCTCCAGAAGTGGCACAACCTAGAGGATACTGAGGACTATCGATGGCTAGAAGAACTCTCTGAAATTATCCTCTCTTCAAAGTTCCATACAGAAGGAAGGGAGCCTCAGCTAGATAGTCCTTGACTATGTCCCGGTCCCTATCCTAGTCTCTACTATGTTTCCCTCTGGTGGTAGCAGCTTACCAGGGTTTTTGCAATGATGTAAATTGTCATAATGTATGTTTACAAAAAATATATGAAAATGTTTTAAGAAATTTGAAGTGTTTTTCTATTTTGGTTTTATTATAAGAATCATTAATAGATATGGGCCTATGGCCTATGGGCATCATTGAATTGTAAAGTTGTATTGAAATTTTGCGTAGTATAATATAAAATATTTGTGTTGCACTTTTGTTTCATGTAATAATTTAATGTTTCCAAAATTTATCATTTAATGGTGACTGGTAACTGGTTACTGGTTAAAATTTCATGGATAAGGTATTCTCGAATGCATGAATTCAAAGGGAATTTAATATAGTTAATGATTATATTGATTATTGTGTATTAAATTATTAATATTTTAAAATCATAACAATCATTGAATTATGAGAGATGAACGTGACACGTGAGACGTGACTGTAAGACGTGTAATATTCATTAAAATCTTTCTGCAAACATGACACGTTGATGTGAGACGTGTAATAATCATTAAAATCTTTTGAAAAACATGACACGTGCGACGTGTAATATTCATTTAATTTGATACATTTAAGTTTTAACGAAAGATTTTTACCATTTCCTTTTTAATAACCTATCGACTTGTAGGCTCGTAGTAGGAGAGCAAAAAAGAACTATTAAACCGTTGCCGAAGATTTTGAGACTGTAATTTGTGAGAACCTTAGTCATTCTAACTTCTATCTATCCATATTTGAAAATAAAATTTTGGGTAAGAAATCTAAAAATTTAATTTTGAAATTTTAATTCTTGCACAATGCATGTACTGTTAGGGTTTTCTTAAATTAGGGACATGGGGTTTTCTTAATTAGTTAGTTATTATCTATGATTTTGTTAGTAAATATCTGTGATTCTGTGTTTTTTCATTCTTTCGAAGAACAATGGGGAAAGAGAAAACTCAAGGCCAAGGGCAAGCAGATGGGAAAACTTTAATAGACTGCAGAAAACTAGTAGAAATCCTTGGTTTCACTGATGAGTATCATGATGTTTATGATCCTTCTATCGATGATCAAAGGAGAGTCATATCAATTAAACATACATTGTGCAGTAAGGCAACTGGGCCAAAGAGGTCTGACTTTATAAAATTTAATCCAATGATAGGTGCAACAATGAATAAAGTTGCTTTGTGGGATGTAGGTTTGGGTTGCATGTTGTTACCCAAAGTTTTTCCTTGCCCAGAAATTATCTTGATTTGTGTAGAAAATTATGATGAAGAAAGAAAAACAATTGTCAATAAAAATAATCAGGAAAAAATTTTAGCAATAACCCAGGAAGAATTTATCAGTTTTCTAGACCTAAGGTTTGACCGAAAAACCTGTAATGTCCATATTGACCTCAGATTACTAGCAGAAAAATATGAGGCAGTCGTGCCAAATGCAAAAAATTCATTTATAAAGGGTCTAATAGTTATAGAGGCAAAGGCTTCATTGGGTGAGAACCATAAGCCTCCTTACGATTTTAACATTTTTGTGCCGTGGGTTCAGGATACTATATCCTCACTAGCATTTTGCCTAGGAATGGAAAACAATAGGGAAGTGGGTGCCAACATTCTTCAATTGATTTGGGATATCCATTGTGTCAATGAACCAGTAAAATATAATTTTTTTGGACACGTGGTTCAATCGATGCAAGAACAATTAGCATTGATTAAAATAGGCAATTCTAAGACATTTAGGTTCACAACCTACTTGTGCTATCTTTTTCTAGCCAAGCATGCTACAATATTAATGAGCAATGGCAACAAGCTTGAAATTTAGATGGGTACTCCAATATATAACTAGACATCTCAAATAAGGATGTATGGTAAAAAAAGGAATTACAGTAATTTTGTAGATTTTTTTTTGGCACCATTGTACAAAAAAATAACAAGCACTCCAATTCCCAGACTATCCGCTTCATGTAGGGATTGCATCCAAATTGGAAGCACAATTCAATTGGTTGACTGGTACTTAATGAAAGAATACATTGTGCTAAGGTTTTATGGATCAGAACTACAACCCCACAAACTACCAATGTATGTGATAGACAGGGTGTTTGCAATAGAATATGTACTACAACTTGAGAGCACAAATAGACTCTTCACTGGCCAATCGAAGAAGAGCATATTCCCTTCCTTACCTTTCTCAATTGGAGGGTTAACATTTGAGAGAAAGGCATTCAAAGTGGCAAATTTTTTTTTAGAAATTTTTCAATTTGATTTAGAGTGGTACTAGAAGTATGATCCACTCAATGTCAATTCAAACAATACTTGTTGCTAATAAGAACTCTGCAAACTTATTTCAACATGAAAGTAAACCATTGCTAGAGAAGTTGAAAAAAAAGGATAGTTGGGATGACATTACAAAAGAGATGGAGAAAGTTTTCAATGAGGAAAAAATTTCAATTGAACAGTTGTCATCACAAATTATGACATCAATAAAGCAGGGCATTGTACATCCTAGAATGTCCTACAATTTCTATGAAAAAGGTGCTCATCCATCAAACATAAAAATACCAAAGAAAATAGCAAAAGAGTGTAAGGATAGAAAATGGACTCGAACAAAAATGAATGATTTTTGGAGCATGAGAAAGGATCTTGGTGAACCAAAGACCAGTGCAGATCTGGATGATATAGATAAGGATATAGAGTTTAACAAATTGTGGAATTTGGAGCATCCTACCATGGCATACAATAGCAGTTCTCCAGACAGTCAGGATGATAATCCATCAATTGCATTTACTCCAGGTCACAGTGGAGTCAGAGACTACCGTAAACAAGTATATAGAAAAGGGGCAAACATTGTGGAAAAAATGGGTTATAAAGGTGGTGGTTTGGGTGCCATAGGAGATGGCATCTAGATTCCAATTGTCATAGAAAAAACTAATCATGTACCTGGTACAGGCCTTGGGTTTGGAGATGACACATTAGATTCATCAGGAACCACTATGTCCACAAGAACATCCATTGCCACGGGTGGGATTGGGGAATCTACTCCTACTGGTTCTGGTAGTGGCACTGGTGCCAATGGGACTAGGAAACTTATACAACAAGTTCCCTCTCTAAAGAGGCCTATAGAATCTACACAGAATCCCATAGAAGATGATAGTGTCAAGAAGGAAATTTTTCCACGTCCACAACATGGAGACTCGATCCTAAAGAACTGTTTGGACTTTCAAGCTCAGCAAAGCCCTCTATAAGTTTAAATCATCAAACAACATTAGTTAGATCAACAGGCATTGCAAGCTCTGCTTCACCTTTCAAAAATTCAAATCCTTCTGCAACACCATATTTTTGTTTCAAAGATTTCTATAATAAATTTGTAGAAACAACAACCAAGAATAAGGAAATATAGAAGACATTGCAAATTCATGCCCTTACTAAATCTATAGAGGAAAAACCTGCATCCAACAGGATTTTTCCAACATATGACCCAAACAGAGACATGATAGAGCTCATGGTTGTTATTCCACCCAAAAAAGATGGAAACCCACCATAGAGTCAGATAAATCCATCTGAATTCAAAGTTAGCACTCTCCAAATGGATTTTTCCAAAGTTAAAAATGTGGACAAAATCAATGTGTCAAAGTCTACAAACCAAGTGGTCTACAATGCACTGCTAAAGTTGGAAAGAGAGAAAAGTAAGCTCGAGAAAAATATAAAAAAGTTATAGGCAGACATTGCCAATGAAAAAGAAAAGAGGAAAGCTTCAGAGAACAGTTTGAAAGAATTGCAGAGAAAGATTAAAAAATTGACCTCTACATTAGAAAACATAGAGCAGGAACATGCGGAGGCAGTAGTGAAGGAACAAGAGCAGGTAGAGCTGAACGCACTGAGGGGGAAATTGGCAGAAATTACTAAAAAGCTAGAGGAAGAAAGAGTCACTTCACAAAATTTATTTAAAACCATAGAGAGTAATGATGCCTCCAACCGGGAAATGCAAAAGCAATTGGACTATCAGGCAGATAAAGCCAATCATTGGGAAAAAAAAGTAGTGGAAGAGAAAAATAATTGTGAAAAAATGGCAGAAAAACTAAAGAAGGCCAATAATACAATTCAAACTTTAACAAATACTAGTAATAATTTAGTGAAGATTACTAAAGAACACATTTGGGGCCAAATATTGGGGATGTCTGATAGCTTGTTTGAATGGTTTGAAATGCTTCAAAGTATGAGATTATGTTATGTGACGCTTCATAAGAACATTGAACAGAACATGGATGTTGTCAAGAAAGAAAAGAAAGCAAAAGATATTATGCAACAACTCTATAGTAAGAGTGACAGTTATATATCAAACAAGGGAATTAGCACCCGCCTTAATTCCTTAGTAAAGGTATCAAGTATCATTTTAAAATGTGAGAAGCTATGGGAAGCATAGGAAATTGATGCCAAAGCTAAGAAGAAGATCTTAAAGATGGAACAAAGGAAAGCGAATTTGGAAAGTCTTGGTTTGCCTAAGGGATTTGACTCAAATAAGTTCATTGGAAGAGAAAATTACAAAATAAGGTTGTAGGACAAAATAAATATTGAATTACGATTTCTTCCTACAGACTTTTCTCCTGATACATTCATGGATTTCATGAAACCAGTGAGAACTTTGAATGGAGTTTTAGAAGCAACAGTGCTTTCAAGTCACACTTCCAAATATGAATTGCTAACAAAGTTGCAGGAGTATGACTATACTATGAACCAAATTGTTCTGCCATCAGAGGATGTTTGGACTGGCCTACAAAGATTGCTCTGAATTTTGAACTACTATAAATTGTAATGTATTGCAAATGAATACAAAACAATTTGTGCTTTATCTAATATTCATGGTTTCCAATTTAACGTATCTTGAGTTACTATATTTTATTCAATTATTCTTAGTTGATTTACTCTGTAATATGCTATTAAAATTTGGAATACAAAATTTCATTCAGCAATTTCAAATTCAAATATGAAAGACCATTGATGATGCAATACAAACTACAGTAAATTGTAATGATAATATTTGTACTCAAATATTAATGATGAAACATAATACATTCTTGCTTTTCTAAAATGAACATTGAATGATAAGATATAGTAGTTAATAAGTTCAAAAAATACCTATTGATTGCTACTGCTAATTTAGTAGAAATTTTCTAAATTTGCCAATTCATGTCTGCATCGTCATCATCATCTAATTATGGTATTCCAATTCCTTCATTGTTCTCTTCATTTTCATTTGTGTCTTCTTCACTCTGACCTTCGCTTCTATGAATCCCACTCCCATCACCACCTGTAGTTGTCCCACTCAAAGTAGGAGATTGGTTAATGGTGTTGCCCAACCCTCTTCTTTTGCATCTTTTCTTCCAGATTTCCATTGCTTTTTGATAAGGAAAAGTATTGACATCATATCTAGATGTGTACACCCTCAAGCATGATTCCAAATTCTTGTCTAGTTTGTTTCTTAGCTTTGATTTTAGGAATCCCAAAGCACTGAAAACTCTCTCATCCTCCACCGAACCCAATATCATGGTTTGACATAGATCAATAAGCTTGAAGAGCTCTGAAATTTCATCACGCAACATTGTGCTCTATTTTCGTTCTACCCAAAGCCTTGTTGTCGAGCCCTCTGCATGTGGGTTATGCATTTTTTGATATTGATGCTTCATAGTCCTTGCAAAAGTGCATGAATGTTGTCTAAGAAGACCTTCATCTAAAATTCCATTGATAGTCACTCCATTGAATACTACAGATTTGCCAAATTCCTTTATCAAAGTCAACAGCCTATTACAATAATCTTCCTTAGAGTTTAAGTGCCAATATTGAGGAAACACAATTGCCATGGCCTCAAGAAGTTGTTCATATGGGAATTAGGATCTTATTTCAGAGGAAACTTTATAGGCTATGTCACTTGCATTAGTTGCTATGGACTTGACGGTCTTTGTTAACTCTTCCCTTGTAACTCTTGTAGCTCGCTTCTTTGGGGCACTGCAGTACATTGGTATCTGAAATCCCCTTACACAAACACATAAATCTCCATTTTCAATGATCTTTAAATAATTATCAGGATTGTCCAAATCTGTTAGTTTCCTCTAGTGATGAAATTTTTCATCGAATAAATTTGGGTCATTTTGATAAAGATTATCGAGGACTTGGCATGACATTTTACGCAAGGTAGCATATTCTACAATATACATGGCTCTTTGCTGGGATTTTTTCATAATGAACATCATTTCTTCTAGCATGGGAAGAAGAGATGCTAAAGTCAAAAGTGTCTCTATATTGCTTAACCTTGGAAGTAGGTCGCCACATCTCTAATTTTCTACATTGTCATGATTTTCATACATAAGTCCAATCAAAGATTGATATTTGGAAAAAAATTGATGCGCTGGCCCATCCAAAGAGATCCATCTGGTATCAACATCTTTTAGAAGGTTGTTTCCATTGGTAATTCCATCAAAAAAGTGTTGAAATTCCCTAAAAAATTTGGGACTTTGACAAAAATATGAGTACAACTCTCTTACTAAATCTTCAACCTTGTTTACAAAAGGAAACTTCTTCACAACTCTAAAAGCAAGATTCATCCTGTGGGCCATACAGTGAATCCCAACAAAATATGGTGAAAAGGAAGCTCGCATCTTTGTGCAAAGACCATTTGTTTGACCTTGCATTACTGAAGCTCCATCCGCTCCAACACAGACCAACTTCTTCACTATTGTCAATTCATCCATAGCTCCATATTCAATTAAATGGCTCTTTACTAATTGAAATAAAGTTTCTGATGTCGAATTATCCCTCATTTTTGCAACAGTTAGTAGATGTGGTTGGTGGACATTATTCTGTATAGTATAAACATGCATGCATACCCACGATGTATTATCTATTATCGTAACTTCGTCTAAGGACAATGCAATAAAGGTTGACTCTTTTATTTTTGTTTGTACATCCTCTATTTCAACCTGGGCAATACAACTTGCCCATTCCCATCCACTATTTATTGACCAATGAGTGATAGGATAGTTAGGAACTTTCAAAAAGTGTAACGAACCACTCATTTCTAGATAGTCTATCATTGGACACCCTCTACTCAAAATATGGAAAACATTACTTAATTGAACAGCTTTTCTGCGTTCTTCTACTTCACTTGCTTTTGCAAAAAATAGCATTAATAGAACCTTGAACTTCACCAGGCTTCATCTTAAATTTCTAAAACAAATAATATTCCTCAGCATGCCTTTGATGTTGACATTGCTCCTTTCTTTTATATCTTACCATTTTTATTTCCCTTCCATCTACAGTTGAGGTTTCGTAAACTTTACCAATATGTTTCTCTATGGTGTCCAATTTAAGCTGCAACTACTTTTCTTTTTTATACTTCCAACTAGAAATCGTACATCTGCATTCTACTAGTGGCTCACCTACAATTGGATTGTCCATGGGTTCAATGAATGGATACTTTGCCGCCCAATCAAATTTAAATCTCTTGGACATCTCCCATTGATGATTTCTTTTTTCTTTTAATTTTCCTCTCCCTTTAGTGTTACTATTAATTGAAACATCATCATCACCGAAGTCAATCAATTCATCCTGGTATTGGTTATTTACTTGAAATTCATCTTCAAGGTCATCTTCATGAGAGATATCAGGTTCCGCAACTTTAGGTTCCCTAGTTTGTTGATTAGACTCATGTGTAAGTTGATAACCTTAAAGTTGTATAGGTTCTTCTGATGACATACCTTCCTCACTTTGACCAACACCAAGACCATTGTGTCTGCCCCCGCAAAAGTATGAAGATATTTTTCTGCATTTCGTTGGCCTCTCTTGGACATCTCCAGATTCTCCAACTTTAATAGACCTCTTCTTGTTTAACTTTGACTATGACATCTCCAAAAAATTAAGGCTGCAATAAAATTTTACTTGAATAATTATAACATACTAAGGACTCATAGTCTTTCCAATTCGCTACCGATCGCAATTGTTAGCTTAGAATCAACTGATTTTTTGTACTCCTAAATCTCTTGAAACTATCCTTATATACAAATTCTTATTTCAAATTTTGGCAAAGGGGACGACATTTGCATATGATAAAAACTAATATTTGGTGAACCCCGCATAATTCAAAGTAATTGACTAGGCGAATAGGGTGGGAATTTGGGACACAGTGAATTACGATGCATGCCGAATTGGATCCTAGTGCAAATAAAATTTTAACTTGGGATAATGGGACTTTGGTGAATGGCGATCCTTGATAAATACCCCTTCCTTAATCTATGGTGAATAATAGTAAATATACAATAGATAAATGGGTGAACAACCCCACTAGCGTAGTGAAATTACATCCAAATAGTGGCAAACAACCTGACCAATTAATGTGTTTTTTATAAAATCTGGGCAAACTGATCAAATAGTACACTACGGTTTTTTTTGTCAAATTCTATAGCCTGACGGGACATATTCACCAATTGGTGAAGAATCACCACTAAAAAAATCCCTGAAGCTACCCAGGTACCCATCTAATTGGATAATTATACTAGAGATGGCTAGACAACTCGCATATGCATATGAACATATAAAGCATAAAAAGAAGCACTGTTGGTACTTTCCTATCTCTTTGGGACCATACACACTGCAAGACATGAAAGTATACAAATCTTTGGCTTTTGAATGGGATGATTGTCCCTTGCAGTTCTACAAAATAGTGCGAGCCCGTTTTGATCCCATAGGTACTTACAGCCGCATTATTAGCAAATTCTACATACATGAGCCACATTTGGAGGATCATTGGATAAACTGCATAGATGATCATGAGGTTAGGATCTAGGATTATTTTAGAATGAACCTTGCTCTGGAAAAAGAGGTATTAAAGGTTCCTGTTTCCTCAAAATTTTGGGAATGTGATTCAGATGAAGTCGTAGAGGACATTTACACAAAAGATAAAGTGTATGACCGGCCAATCATGAGCACAGAGGTGGACAAGGATAAAAATGATGACATGGACTTCTGGGTGAGGAATTTGATAAAGACCACCATAACTTGGATCAAGAAGCCACACAAAATGAGTCTGATCCCGGTGAAAACATTGATGGAGCCCTCAAGAAAAGTAGAAAAACAGCGAGGGGAGAAGTCAAAATCTCCTGAGTACAAGAAAGCTCCCCCTCAGAAGCCAAGAACCGTGTATGGTCATGAATGGCTAGTTGAATATGGCTCTAATCCTAGGCCCAAGAAAACTAGAATGATAGACCAGATTGACCCACCAACAGGGTCATCACAACACCAATCAGGTGAAGGTTGATCTACCTCTAGCCAATCTCCCCCCACCGTTGAGAAGAAAACATATAAGAGGAAGAAGAGTTATAAATCTTTGTGGTTGGAAATGGTACAAGAAGGGTCTAAGGAAGCAGAAGAAGATGAGCCCCTAGTTTAAAGAACAAGATTACAAAAAAGGAGAGAAAAGGAAACCACCAAGAAACACAAAGAAGATCCCAAAGAATAGGATAATCCTTTGGATGCCTTAGGATCGGATGAGTTTATGCTTTCTAATTTTGAAGGAATTGAAGGCTTTTTAGATCACGGCCAAGCTCCATCACTTACTCAGCCCCAGATAATCCTCACTCAACCACCAATCCAATTCACCAACCCTTCAGTGAATGTCCCTGCTACACGAGTGAGCCCTAGTTCCACTCAAGAGCCTGAAGTTTAGGATAGTGGGATAGCCCAAGTCACTACTATAGATCTTACAATAGGAAAAGTACTATTTTCCACTCCACCATCTCATTTCCCTACTCCACCATCTTATCTACCACCTCCAATTCCTACTCCACCACCATTAATTCCAACCCCAACACCTACTCCTATGCCAAATCTACCCTACTCTACTACCATTCTCCCATCTCCCACTCTAGCCATATCAATACCTACCCCACCAACATCAATCCCTTCAACATGTGTCACCTAGGAAACCAAAGGAGCAATGAGTACTAAGGACACATCACCTTTCCAAACCACGCTGGAGGCCATGACCGGTCTTAGGTCAAATGTATCAATTGACACCTCCACCGAAGAGGCCCCGGAAAAAGAAGGGGGAAATGTGGTGACAGAATGATGCGAGGTGGAGGGGGAGAAGGAAGAAGGGGAAATGGATGTGGATACTAAAGGGGGAAGAATAAAAGGAGGGAGCGAACAGGAAAGAGGGAAAGAAAAGGAATCAGAGAAAGAAATAATGATGGAAGTACAATGCCTAACTTCAATCCTCCAAGTTGCACCATATGAACCTGTAACTACATCCGAAAAACCTAATTGGTTTACCAAGGAGATACAACCCAGGAAGAGAACTTATACCAATCAATTGTATGGAGAGGATACAAGTATGACCGATGTGAGGAAAGCCTTCCACGAGGCAGAAATCAATGTACCTGCAAAGACCATGTCATATGTGACTCAGGACACTGGGGGTCATTGGAAAGCCCAGATAGTTATCCTACCCCCGAGCACTTCTCAGACACCAGGCTCATCAGAAGGCTATACATTTAGGGAGGTGGATTTGGGTGAACCAACCAGAGAAGGGAGCAAGACACTAGTGACTTTAGGGCTGAAGCACGCTCTAGGGTTCATGAACAAGGATGAGGAGACCATAAAATCCCTGACAGATCAAAATGAAGCTCTAAAGGGGTACATTCAAAAGATGGTGGGTCCTATTGACCCGAACTGTTTAAAGGCTTCATTACAAGCCATGCTTGATAAAAGGGCTACACCAAATTTGTCGGTAGGTTTGACTCCCTCTTTCATCCAGGCAAGCGCCGATTGGAGAAATGACTTCAAAAAATTAAGAGAGAAGGTGATTCCATTGGTATTTAGGCCATACCAGACCATATTAGTTGAAGTTAATTCACCCATTGACCTGGTGGAAGATGATGGGGGTATAGACTCAGAGATAATTAAGTGGCAAGCAGCCCTCCAGGATTTGGAGATAATTCAAAAGCAATGCTTCCAAATTTTGGTAAAAGTCTATGAAGGTGAAGAATTGGACAAATTTAAGTCATGGAATGAACAAATGACCAAAATAATTAAGGTCTACAAGAAACACCAGGTCCTTATAGATGAAAAGCGAGAGGAGGTAATAAAATGGATCGAAGATATAGATACTTTCTTCACAGGGGTCAGCCTCAACGTCTATCTGGATGAAAAAAAATAGGCTCTACGTCCTTCCAAAGAGGTGGTCTAACAGTTCAAAGACATTCTGGCCAGAGTTAATACCAAGGAGGCCCTATAGCAACTATTTTACCTGAAAGAGGAAATGCAAAGAATGTTACAGTACGAAGAAGAGATCACGTTCTTCCCTTCTGAATTAATTGTCTTCAGAAAGAAGCAAGAACGAAGGGTCACCAAGATAAGAAGGAAAGAGATCAATTTTGAAGAAGTTCAGGAGATAGTGCAGAGGCTCTGGGTAGCTCACCCAGAGTTCTTCTCTAGATAAAGCTCCAAGGTCCAATTACTAGTTGAATGGGGCAAGATTTTCACACTTGGAAAAATTTCCACTGAGGTGGAGTTTTTGGCCTTTCAGCTCTGAAAGCAAGGAGTATTTTTTCAGCCTTTCGGCCTTCAAAGATTTTGGCCCTTTGGCCTCTTCAAGTTTTGTTAGCTTTTCAGCCCACGATAAGTCTATAATTTTGGGACCTCCGAGTTTGAAGATTTTGACAAGCACCTGGGAAATTTTAAAGGCATTAAAGATTCAGGGTAGAGGTCGGGGTTCAAAAAACTGGGGGTTTCCAGTGAGGTCACTTTTTCAAACACCAGTTAGACTCTAGATTAGATTAATGGACAACTTGAGTTCATTTTGGGAAGACTAAAGGTTTCCTATCAGTTCCCACTGCCCGAGACAGTTCCAAATGAAGAATCTAAGAAGTACCACTAGAATCAAGAAGAAGACTCCCAATTCACAAGAGGAACTCACCTTCTTTCTCTCTCTCTTCTTTAGTGGATTTTTCCCTCTTTGCATGAGCAAATGGATTGTAAATGGGTTTAAGAATCCATGCAAGTTACATAGTATCAGTTAGCAGTAGTTTCCCTTCAGCAAAGTTCCAATTTTAGCTTTTTCTTTAGTTTAGACTCTCTGATACCCTAACTCCGAAAATCAAAGTTGTAGATCAAAACTCTATATATTGTAATAAAGAAGCAATGTAAAGGGCTGAATTATTAATACAATAAAGATCTACATTGGGTGCTTCATTTGTGGTGTGTGAATTACTACTATCTATGCAAATTTATTGAATGTATGCTTGCATTATTCTTTATTTTTAGAGAGCTCTTGGTATTGTTGTGTTTTGAATTCGTTCTAACATTAGTCAGAGTTTGTTGTTGTATATCTACCTTTCTGTGACAAATGTGTGGAGGATTCTATCTTTGGGCTTAACAATAAATCTTTCTCATGGGTGCGCACGTCTTGGTGGCTTCATGATTTGATAGATTTTGAATATCTCATACGAGTAAAATATATCTTTTCTCTAAATGCTTGCATCTGTGGAGTAGTGAATTGTGATGTGGTCTGATTCATGCTTCGAGGGTTGTTCCAAATATCTCTAGCATTCAATTCACAAGGAAGGGTTTACAGTGGTTTATGTCCTTAGGATTTCACTTTTTCTTTACAAATTCGCTGCATTTCTTGTTACCCTCATCTCTTTAAATTCTGTTTTGAAATTATGAAAATCGCTATCTCAAAAAAAATACAAAGTTGCATGTTATTTAATATACCCATACTTGTTAAAATGGAAAATACCAAAAAAGAAGCTAATAGTATTTTGCATTTTGTTGTCTTGAACGTACCAGCAAAGGCCTCCTTGTGAACAATCACATTTATCTTCAACTGAGTAACCAAGTAGGTTGTGACCCGACCCCGGAGAACCTTGGGAATAACTTGGTTATTCTTTCAAGAGAGGAAATCGAATCTTGAGATCCTAGCAAGTTGGCTTGTGTTAAAATGACACTCAACAAAACTATAGTGGATGCTACAAGGAAAATGTAGATTCAAGGTGTTGTACCAAAAAAGTATTGAAGAGAAGAAATTAATATTGTTGTCTACACACTGAACTGGGTGCAAGTAAAGAAAACAACTAATAAGACACCTTATGAGCTATGTTATGGTTTCTCACCTAGTGTTAAATATTTCAAAGTATTTGGCACTAGATGTTACATTAAGAGGGATGAGTAAATAGGAAATTTTAATAAAAAAAAGTGATAAAGGTATTTTCTTGGGTTATTCTATTAAAATAAAAGCATATAAGTGTTTCAACAAGAGAACTAAAAAAATGATTGAGAGTGCAAATGTAAAGGTGGATGAATACCTTGAGAAATATGGTGATTCAAGAAAGAAAGTAATAGAGGATGATTGAGAGATTGTGTATATTGAAGTAGAAGTACATGAACCAACAGAACAAAATAATGTGGAAAAAGTGATTCAACCAACAGAAGAAGAAGCTCCTAGATTTGAACCAGTGATACCTAGGTATGTGAAGATGAATCACTCTTCTAACTAGATTATAGGTGATAAGGATGTAGGTGTTCTAAATAAAAAAAGCTCAGAGAAAGTACTTGTTTTATTTCCAATTTTGAGCCTTCGATAGTGAAGGAAACAAACAAGTATGAAGATTGTGCAAGAGCTATGGAGTAAGAACTTGATAAATTTGAGAAGAATGATACACAAAAATTTGTTCCTAGACCTAAAAATAAAAATTTTATTGGTATCAAATGGGTTTTCAGTTTAAATTCAATGAAGATAGAGATGTGACCAGAAACAAGGCAAGACATGTATGTAAGGTCTATGCACAAGAAGAAGGACTAAACTATGGAGAGACTTTTACTCCAGTGGAAATATTTGAAAGGGTAATAATTATACTTTCTTATGCTACTTATAAGAAGTTCAAAGATTTTGAAATGGATGCCAAGAAAACTTTCTTGAATGAAATTCTTGAAGCAGCGGTCCATGTATAGGAAAACCCGATGGTTTTTCATTGACAAAAGACAAGGACATGGCATGCCAGCTACAAAAAGCAATATATGGACTGAAACAAGCCATAAGGGAATAATATGAAAGGTTACATTCTTATCTTATTCAGATTGGTTATAATAGAACAAGTGATGATAGTAATGTGTACCTAAAAGTGAAAGGAGATAAGTTGTTCATAGCTTAAGTATTCGTTGATGATATAATCTTCAGAGGAAATGATGAGATGAGTTTGGCATTTGCTGAAGAGATGAAGAAGGATTTTTAAATGTCAATGATTGGGGAGATCAAATTCTCTATTGGATTGCGGGTTTCACAACTAAAGAATGGTATATTTATCAGTCAATCCAAATATGTGAAAAAATTACTCAAGAATTTTGGTATGGATGACACCAAATAGGTTGGAACCCCCATGGTAATATGATGTAAATTTTCTAAGGATGATGAATTGGTTGCAGTAGATGCTACTTGTATAGGTCTATGATTAGTAAGTTGTAGTATGTTGTTCATAGAAGAACAAATATTTCTCAAACGATTGGAATAGTGGCTAGATTTTAAGAAAATCCCAAGTAATATCATATGGTTGCAGTAAAGAGGATATTCAGGAATTTGAAAGTGACAGTTGACTATGATCTATGGTATTGATGCAGAGCTCTTCTTACTTAGGATCTTATAACCCCTAACAACCTACTATCCTTAATTTGGATTTTCTTAACAAGATAAGGCTCCACATACTAAGGTAGATCCTCCCACACATCACAATGAAACATTTCCTAATACTTGGTGACTCCTATTCAACAACTCAATTCATTCAAAAGGCCCAAGGCTTGATTAGACACAAACTCACCGTCAAATGCACCCTCTAACAACATAAATCAAATCTCTATGGGTTTCACCCCAAAATGACCAAAACAACATAATTTATTCATTATAAAAGGTATTTCAAAGTAACTAAGGGTATTTTATTCACTAAGGCCTATTTAGGCTTGTAGGCCTATCCCACTAGTTTTTGGGGCACAACTTCCAATTCCATAAAAGAAAAAAAAAACATGATATCCTAACGCCCTTTATTGAATTACACATTTCCTTGGAAGGGAATTTTATGACCTTCACAAATGTGGTTTAAAAAATACAAAATACCAGAGGCATAATAGGGTAATTAGGCCTTTGTTTACAAAGGGACTGGTGGTACCCTAAATTTTGATAATTTAGAAGTCCCAATCCATTATCAAGAAGCATGTTTCTCCATGCTAAAAAAGATCAACTTTATGACAAATAAATAGAACTAACTAATCGAAGCCTTCAGAAAATGTTGGAATTTAGACCTACTACAAATATGATTTTGATAGAGGATAAAGATTGTCAAATGTTAAATATCTAAAAAAGACCCAGTTCAAGAAATCAAATTTCCTATCTCCAGCAGAAATATTAGATTTTCACAAGGTGTTTTGGATTTTCAACCAAAGCCAAATTTGAAAGTTAGGTAGTTATTTTTTAGTTAGTTTATTGTTTTCTCAAAATAATTTTTAATAAGAGTTGTGTCTTTTCACCCTAAAGAGGTTTGAAAGCCACTCAAACAC
Organism: Thuja plicata; assembly: GCA_018584345.1. Lineage (NCBI taxonomy): Eukaryota > Viridiplantae > Streptophyta > Pinopsida > Cupressales > Cupressaceae > Thuja > Thuja plicata. The sequence goes on along the minus strand of MU225100.1, from coordinate 2,755,008 downwards.
ATATATATACATAATGTAAAATGTAAAGAGAAGATGAGAGAATATACAATAATACAATTTCACATATTTGGATGGTTTTGGATGAACAACTATAACATGGACCTGGATGTACTATTTCTTTAAAATAAATAAAGATAAGTCTTTTTTCTTCATATATGCAATTGTTTCATTAATAATTTTACAATTATTCCCTTGGATAAACCAATAGAACTTCTTCAAAGTGTTAGTTTGATGTGCATGATTCTTAATTTGATTCAATATAGTTTATATTTTCAATTGGTTTTCTCATTTTGCATGGTTAAATTCTGTTGATTGAGACCTCAGTCAATTGCGATGTCATCTGAGAAGTATTACCCTTTTGAAATATCTTTGAATTTGTTTTAGGTTGTACGTACATTCCATAACACCTTTGAAGTGATAAGTTTTCTTGTAAAATTGTCTGTGAGGTTGAACATAAGATTGGAATGATAGTGACTCTATTGCCCATAGTTGATTAAGGCACTAGTATTTATTGCTTATTTGGATTATAGTTATTTAGTTCGTTGTATATAGTTTTGTGATATCTTATCTATCTGTTCATTTCAAATTACATACACATTTAACAAACATTCTTTCAATTACTTAAAGTATTTCAATTTACAGTTCATGATATATTGCTTTCAGTTAGATTTCTT
>MU225100.1:2734788-2753099 GCA_018584345.1 Thuja plicata | reverse complement strand
GAAGAGTTGTCAAATTTTTTTCTCAATGCACCATGATAAGCAACTTGATGGATCAGTACATACTCAGGGGGTACTAGATGAAGAAGATGATAAATTTTAGGAATCAAATAATAGAGATGAAATAGAACAACATACAACATATAAACATGAAGAAGTTTCAAATGAGAGTTCTCATGGAGATATGCCTGAGTTATCTATATCCTTGAATCCATTATTTGAAGAATATTTTCTATGCAATCAATTACATCAACATAATGATAAAGACAATGGGCCTAGTGATCATTTTGAAGATGATGGAACTCAAAATATGTACGTGGAAGTGTATTCAAAAAGTTAGACATGCATTATTTCATCCTATGAGAAGAATTTGTATCAAACATGTGAAGATGAGATGGAATCAAACATACATAATGAAGAGAATGTGTTGATGATTAGTTCTAAAAATTATTCGAGTATCCTATCTGATCAAATTCTTGATAAGAAGGAAGTTCCTGAATGTGAGTTATCCCCAAATCCTTTTGTGAAGAGAAACAACATCTTGAGTATAGGGAAGATTGTGTATGTAAAGGCATGCAAGCAGAAGAGCTTAATCTAGTTACTTACAGGGTTAATAAAATGCATGGGGATCTTCTATTTAGCAAGGACTATAGTGCACCTACTGACTTTTCTAAAGGTAAACAAAAGTCAAAGTGTGTTAATAAAGAAATGAATGTTTTCCATGAGAGTGGTGGCATCGTATTCGGGAGATCCAAATTATTACATGATCAAAATTATGTATTCGATAGAGGAAAGAAGCATTGTTCATTTTTTGGGGGGCCTGGGGCCACCCAATTGAATGTTCCTATGAAATTTCTTCATGAGCCTATTGGTATAAAGATAAATCTTAAAGATGAGAACAAAATCACTTTGCATCAGATTAAGTGTGGATACTTGGTCTGCTTCTCCAGAGATAGCTAGAATCTCACTATGCTCATAGGGAGCATACGTCCCCTGAAAGAGCCACTGGTGGTACCCTAAACTTTGATAATTTAGAAGTCCCAATCCATTATCAAGAAGCATGTTTCTCCATGCTAAAAAAAGATCAACTTTATGACACAAATAAATAGAACTAACTAATCGAAGCCTTCAGAAAATGTTTGAATTTAGACCTGCTACAAATATGATTTTGATAGAGGATAAAGATGGTTGAATTTTAAAAATCTAAAAAAGACCTAGTTCAGGAAATCAAATTTCCTATCTCCATCAGAAATATTAGATTTTCACAAGGTGTTTTGGATTTTCAACCAAAGCCAAATCCGAAAGTTAGGTAGTTATTTTTTAGTTAGTTTATTGTTTTTTCAAAATAATTTGTAATAAGAGTTGTATCTTTTCACCCTAAAGAGGTGTGAAAGCCACTCAAACACATATATATATATACATAATGTAAAATGTAAAGAGAAGATGAGAGAATATACAATAATACAATTTCACATATTTGGATAGTTTTGGATCAACAACTATAACATGGACCCGGATGTACTATTTCTTTAAAATAAATAAAGATAAGTCTTTTTTCTTTATATATGCAATTGTTTCATTAATCATTTTACAATTAGTCCCTTGGATAAACTAATAGAACTTCTTCAAAGTGATAGTTTGATGTGCATGCTTCTTGATTTGATTCAATATAGTTTATATTTTCAATTGGTTTTCTCATTTTGCATGGTTAAATTTTGTTGATTGAGGCCTCAGTCAATTGGGCTGTCATCTAAGAAGTATTACCCTTTTGAAATATCTTTGAATTTGTTTTAGGTTACATGTACATTCCATAACACCTTTGAAGTGATAAGATTTCTTGTAAAACTGTCTCTGAGGTTGAACATAAGATTGGAATGATAATGACTCTATTGCCCATAGTTGATTAAGGCACTAGTCTTTATTGCTTATTTGGATTATAGTTATTTAGTTCATTGTTTATAGTTTTGTGATATCTTATCTATTTGTTCATTTTAAATTACATACACATTTAACAAACATTCTTTCAATTACTTAAAGTATTTCAATTTACAGTTCATGATATATTGCTTTCAGTTAGATTTCTTTCAAGCGCCTTGCCATACTTGAGAGAGAAGGTTGAAGTGTTACTTATCTGCTATAAAAAGCCTTGTAACTTGAAGGATAAGTCAAGGTATAGGCCTACCAGCCTTGGTTTTGCAGAGCCAAAATTGTAGAAGTTCCAACCTTGCCTTGGTTGTGACTTGATAGTTGGCCAAATCACTTGGGTTTCTCATCATTGGATAGGAAAAATCCACAAGAAATCCAATCTATTGATTTGAGCACCAACAGGGACCACCATCTCCATCATCTATTTCTTCAAACCAATGATCTTACCTTTAAGGTACATTCAAAAAAATTCCAAATCCAAAGGTAGACCCTTTGGTTCAACATGTATCTCTCAAAACAAGAAAATCTTCATATTACAGTATGTAGCCACATACAAATGTCTAGCTAGGGCATCTGATTTCCCTTACACCCCTGCAATTCCATGATCCTACCTTTAGGAGTCATAAAATAAATAGTCCTAGATTTCATTACATATAAATTCATCAAATTTTTATAGTGTAAGTACAAGTTAGAGCCATTTGAAGGCCAAGCCCTTATTTTAGAAGGTTTCTCAAGAAGACACGGTCCAATGAATTTAAAAGTTAATAACTTTTAGCCTCGATTAACTCAAAACTTCAAAGAGACTTAGGAATAAATATAATAGAATGAAGAAAGTTCAAAAACCAATCAGAGGTATTTCCCAGTCTGTACATGCTCAGAAACATCACATATGGATGAAATCTGAATCAATTGTATTGCTTTTGAATTCCACAGACCGTACAATCATCCAATAGCCCTTGAAAATGGATTATTTTGGGTACATATACCTTTCCCCAATGGTTCATAACCACCATTTAAAACTTGGAGTTGTTGGGAGGGAATTTGCACTTTTTTCCAGAAAATGTTGTGAATGTTGTCAATATGCAAGATTTGCATTTTTCACAACTTTTACATAATTGCTAGAAAAGTTGCACTTTCTAAACAGGTTTACCCTACTTAACATAGGATTTAATGAACATTATTAAAAATATAAAAATAAATCCTAAAGTAATTCTAAATCTATAAGGACACTTCACTACTACCCCTTGGCTCATATGTCCATGGTGGTATATAATGCACCTATCCGTGATATAGAGTTATAAATTAGGGGATAATTATTACAACCATTGACAAAATTAAAACAAACATAAAAAATGACATCACACATGTCCCACATATTATCCCTCATTTTCTTGATCAGAGAAAGTTGCTCCTACACCATACTCCCTTGGAGAAAAGATCTCAAGCCCTCTTGAGATGAGTTGATGAGATTTGCACCATGGTCCACAATTTATTGCTCAATCATCCAAACTACCTTTGAACAATGATTATCTTTACAGTGAACCAAATATTCCTTTTACTCTCTATTTTTGGTCTTATTTTATATCCTAGTTTCTGAGATCTTATCTAGGATAGGTGGATCATGCTTTAGGATTTCATCATCAGCCAAGACTTCTTGTATAGTAGAACTATCGCATGTATACACATCACTCTTGTATGGGGTTAGATAACAAACATTAATTATAGGAGATAAACCAAGATTAGGAGGGAGTTGAATTTCATAGCATTTTGTCCACATTCCTTAAGGATCTAACAGGGTGCAATCTTTCTCTGCATAGGCTTTGTGTATTTTCCCTTTCGGAGTCTCTCCTTCTTCAAGTTAACCATTTGTTAGCCTATTATTTGTATTTGTTAGTAGACTGTTGTAATTGAGACTTTACTTGCTCTTGCACCTCCTTTATAGAAATAGAAAATGCTTCGCCATCAGCACTGATTGGCTCCCCTTAATTAAGTTATCTTAACTCCATGACACCTCTTGGGTGTACACCATACACAATTTGAAATGGGGAATGACCAGTACTCTTGTTCATTGTATCATTACAAGAGAATTCTTCTTGTGGTAACATTGCATCCCACTTCTCACCATGTTGTCTAGTGAGACATCTCAAAAAATTCCCTAAATGCCAATTTAATAGCTTCATTTGACCATCTATTTGTGGATGGTATGCAGATGATAAATCCAAATGGGTTCCCTTTTTTCTCCATAATGTTCTCCAAAAGTACCCTATGAACTTCACATCCCTATCTGACACTATTTTCAAGGGTAAACCATGTATTCTTACAATTTCTTTGAAAAAGAGATTTGCAACATAAGAGGCATCATAAGTAGTCTTACATGGAAAGAAATGAGCCATCTTGTTGAATCCATCAACCACAACATAAACATTGTCATATCCCTTCTTTGTTCTCGGTAATCCTAACACAAAATATATATTGATTCTCTCCCATGATCTTGATGGAATGGGGATGGGTTGGTAGACTCCTACATTAGTAGATCTCCCTTTTATCTTAGACTCCTCAGCTCATCCATATCTTCTCTGATTTTCCTATTCTCTGTCATTTATTCTCTAACAAGATTTTCAAGTTCAACTTTGTCCATTCTTTGTGGAAGTTCATCTTCTTCTGTCATGTCTTCTTCTTCAACTTATTCTACCCAAGGGTTCCTTTCCCTTTCTCTGATACCACTTGATGCAAAGCCCTTCGTACTTAGGATCTTATAAGGCCTTAAGACCCTAATATCATTAATTTGGATGGTGTTCACAAGACAAGGGTACACATACTAAGGTATATCCTCTCACATATAACAATGAAACATTTCCTAATACTTGGTGACTCCTATTGAACAACTCCATTCATTCAAAAAACTCAAGGCTTGATTAGACACCAACTCACCCACAAATGTCCCTTCTACCAACATGAATAAACTCTCAATAGATTTCACCCAAAAAGGACCCAAAAAAAACTTATGCATTAGAAAAGGTCTTGAAAAGTAATTAAGGGTATTTGCTTAACTAAGGCATATTTAGGCTTGTGGCCCTATCCCACTGGTTTTTGGAGTGCAACTTCAAATTCCCTCAAAGAACCTAAAAAACAAATGGGATATCCTGACACCCTTTTTTTAATTACATAATCCCCTGGAAGGGCTTCTTCTGATCTTAACAAATGTGGTTTCAAAAGCATAAAAGAGAACATGCCTAATAGGGAAATTAGGCCTTGGTTTATAGAGGAACCACCTGTTATGCCTTGCATACCTGTCCCTACATTTTTTGGGCAAAAGGTTGGGTCCCCCTTTTTTATTTTGTCCTTATTTCTTTCTTTTGTTTCCCTCCAGCCTTTGCCTCCGTGAGGTTGTTGTTTTCTTTTCTTTTTTGTTTCTCCTCCTCTGGGACCTGGTCTGGGAGTGTTTTGTTTCTTGGTGCTAGCCGGATTCTAGACTCCGAGATTCTTTGCCACTGCTTCCTCTTAAATTAAAGGGTGTGATTGCATGGGATCCCCGGAGTCCAGAGGTTTTCCTTTTCTTAGGACTTGTGGAAGGAAGTGGTACATCTTCACCCTAAGAGTATAAATAGGGTTTCACTTGTCATTTTTACATTTGTCATGAATAAATTACCTTGAGTGATTAAGAGCAATTAAGTGCGATTTGCAAAATTTACCAGTGAGCTAAGTGTGTTTGCTTCAAGTGTTTAGCAATTTGAGCTTGTGCGTGCTTCAGCTTTCCTGTAGGGTTTTCGGTGTTTGTGATCCATGAAGATTTTTGTTTGTAGAGCACCTCCTGTGATCCTCCTCCCACATTTATTGGTGTTTAAGGTAGGCCCTTCCGGTTCTCCCTATGTTTCCTTTTGTTTTTCTTTGTTCTTTTTGTTCTTGGTTTTTGTTCTCATTTTTGTTTGCTTTCTATCTTTCATCTTCGTCATTGCCTCCCATTGGACGGATGGCTTTGCAGGAAGGTTGTCTGCCTTCCTTGCACTATATTTTCTGTATATTAGTGTAAATCCCTATAAATAGTGTAAATCATTGTAAATTCTGTAAATGGTTGTAATTTCTCTATAAATTGTTATAATTTCTCTGTAAATTATTAATACTTTGTAAGTTAGTTAGTTGTCTGGTATGTAAATTCTTTCCTCAGCTTCTCATTCTTCGGAGGTCTATATGTAAAATATGTATAGTGTGTCGTCTATTATAAATTTGTCATTTTTCTCACTCTTGATGTAAATAGGGTGTCCATAGTGTGTCTCTAGGTTGGTTTATACATTCTGTCATAGCCAACCCTCACTTTGGAAAGCTCACTGCACCTTGTTGCATCATATACCCCAAGTTTTGAGCTCACCCACCTAGCTTCTACTTGGCTCAAACTTGGAACCTCGCCTATTCGAGCCATGGCAATTTTCTCTCTCCTCTATTGTTTCATCATTGATGGCGGGATTAAATTCCTCCATGTATGAGCATTCAAAACTATCCCATCTGGAATTAAATTCATTCATGTCCAGACATTTGCCACATTTAATGCCATTATTCCATTTATTGCATGACCATGTGACAACCCACATCAACCTAGTATGACTCACTACCCATTCACTTCAATAACAACTAGTTTCTCCAAATTCTGGGTTCCAAGCAATCCCATGACCTTCATCACATTGTCGCATAGACCAAAATCCCTAGAACCTATGGGTATCAATCAAATTCCATGTAAGTTGTTAATTTTTATATTTCCAAGATTTGATGCAGGATAATGTCTTTTGAATAGGTACAAAATGGTGGTGAACCCTCTGGAGTCTGTAAAATAACTTTATATTTTATCACTTGTATTAATGGTTGTCTGGTCTTGTAGGTTGCAGATCACCCAACAAACAATGTCTGAGGTAACAACTCCTCCTGGAAGTCCAGAACTCTCGACCACCTCCACCCGAGCGACTACCAAGGTGAAGGCAGAGAAAATGTTTCTGAAGCTCCTGTTAACATCCAAATACCTGAGGGATGGTGTCCTTGCAGGATCCAAAGTGGATTCCAAACTTCAGGATATTACCGACATAAAGGTCAGATCATGGGAAGAACTACATGGCCTTTTCTGAGTAATGTATGAACAATGATCTACCGGGGATAGCATGGAAAAGAACGTGGCCACCTCCATCATTATCAAAGACACCTATTTCCCCTGCTTAATACAGGCACCAAAATTGATCCTCTCCTTGGTGAAGCACTACAACACACCCACCCAAGTTGTTTTTCTTGCTGCCTCCCTCCCATTGAATTACCCAGTAACCATTGTAACTCTTGATGCTGCCACCTTTTCTTCAGGACTAGGGATCCCCAAGTTCATAAATGCTACTCTCATCTCCTAGGACACATCATTGAAAGAGTTTGAGAAAGCTCCATAGCTTTCCCGGCAACACCTCAATTCTCACTAGTTGAACTCCCCGAGGAAGGACTACAAGAAAATGAAGTTGGAGATCCCCCACGAAGATTTCAAGGAATGTGTGCAGGCAGGGATCATATTTTTATGCAGGATCTTTGGGGAACCCCATGCCAAGGACTATTCGACATGGATGTATTATTTTCTATACTACATCACCAACCATGGATAGACCTTTGACTGGGAAACTATTATCGCCAACCATGTGGACTTTTAGCTAAAAAATGTCAGCCATACATTGAGGTTCCACATGACTTTGTATGTATTAAGGGCACTGGCATAACAAAGACCCACACTCTGGGGTTTGGAAATAGTGGGCGTCCTGGGGAACAGGCCCATCCAGAATGCTTCGTGGGATCATTATCCCTACATTCAATGGGAAGCCAACTTCCCCAATTTTTGCCAGGTAAATGAAACCTTCATTTACCACAACATTTTGACACTTACTCAAGATTCTAGGTACCATCTTTCCAAGGAAGCAATGACCTTGGTGAATTCTTACGACAATTATTTTATTCAATTTCAGCAACATTCTTACATTTGGGTGACCGGGTTCTCCAGAAAGCCCTACCTACTTCCCAAGCATTATGGGGATAGGATTATTCTTTTGGAGTATTGTAGACAGATACTAGAGCTCCATGCATTTTATGGAGTGAAGAAGTTTACCTCCATCCCATTCCCAACCACTTGCGGGAACTATTCTTGCAGTCTTATAGTGGCCAAGGAGGCCGATAATGAGTTGAGAAGTCTGGGAGTGGCCGAGTTCCACCTGGAAAGGAAAAATTTTGACCCACTCGACAAGATAAGCACAACACTGCCCCAGATGTCCACACCACATGAGCCTCACATTGAAGATTTTTGGGTAGATTGCCAGGATGATTTCAACCTTCGGGGTCAGAAATACTCAAGGATGACTAAAGGGATGATGAAGAGCCTCAGCCTTCAAACCTTTCAAAAATATTTTTTGATAGTGGGTCTTTGGACGACCCATCATACAAATAATAGGGGATTGACAAGATGGATCTCCCTCTGGTGGATTGGGACACCCCAAAGATTTTGACAATTAAGGACGTCAGCGAGGGTGTCATTCAACATAACCATGATTACTTTGCACAAGTGTGCAAGAGAAACACCCGCTAGGGTCCAATTTTGCAGGGGTCTACTTCGACCTCCGGAGCAGCTGGGTCAAGAAAAAATAAAGGGAAGGAAAAGGAGAGCACCCCAGCCCAGGTTCCACCCTCGGATTTTCTCCCCATTTTGGAGAAAATTTACACTCATCTCAAAGCGTCCCACCAGCTGAGTCAAACATTGAGTTCCCATTTTTGTCTTAGTCTTTCAGTTACTCTAGTGGGATCTACCCTCCCAGCAGGGTCCCCTTCAGTCGCAGCATACATGAGTCAGTAGACGGAGACCCAGGATGAATATGTGGCTATTTTGGATGTCGAGGCCCCGCTATAATTAATAAGAAAGAAGAAAAGGGTGGATCATACCTAAAGCACATATGCAAGTCCTAGGATGCCAAATGTTCCCTAGGTTGAACTCGTCCCTTCTTCTCCTAAACCAGAGGATCCTTCAGTGACCTCCCCTCCCCACAATTATTTTGATGACCTCTTCCAGATGGAAAATTTGGTGAACTTGCATGCCAACATGGTGACGGCGGTGGAGGAAATAGATGCGCAAGAAGAGGTAGCCCCGCAAAAAGAGTTCCAGGAGTAGGAGCAAGGGAAGGAATAAGAAGACGCATAAGAAAATCCAAAAGATGTGGATGAAACACTGGTCCTAGGGACCAAAATAGAATTAAGGCAACCACAAGATGAAAAGCCAAAAATGGCTTGGGAAATCAAACCTTTGAGAAAAACTATATCCCTAGTTGTCACGCTCCAAATGCCTCTAGTTACTCTAGGTGATCAAAGGCCCTAGAGTGAAACATTTGGAGAGGTGGTCTCTGCAGCCCAACAGTCAGATCTGGGTAAGACACCTTTGGCCTCTCCAAAAGATGTGCCCTTGGAGGAGAATGTCCCAACGGATGGTACGGAGGAAGAGTAACAATAACAGGATGAGGGGGATAACTAGGGAAATGTGGATACTAAGACCATAGATACTGGAGAAAGGGGGAATCCCAGAGACACATATGTAGATACCACCGAGGTGGAAGATATAGGAAATCTTGGGGAGAAAGAAAAAGAGTCAGATGTGACTATGGATACCAAGAAAACAACACAGGACCCTAAGGAAGGTCCCAATGCCCAAGCCTTAGCAGCAAGGCCACCTCAACCCCAATAATGGCTGGTGGAATCTTGAAAAAGAAAGGCCCCGATGGTAGCAAGTGCTCCCCTCTCCTTGGCTGAAATGATGGCCCAGAACCAAGAGGCTAAGATGCCTAAGAAGGGCCACACCATCCATACCCTGTAGACCGGTCCAAGAGGAAGTACAGTCACAGTGGTTGCAACACCTCCCCCAGATGCAGAAGCGACAGCCATAAGGGCTGAAGATTATATAGTTACAGAAGTTCCTCTAGGGAGGAGAGATAAATTAGGTGAATTGGACCTATTGAAAGAAGCCACCCAAGTTGTTGAGGCCTGGTACAAAAAATAGACACAGAAGTTGAAGGAAGAAAGAGAAAAGAACGAAAATATCCTCAGGCTTCTCGTAGAACTAACATAGCCACTAGCCAAGATTCATCCGGAAGCCTCCACCTCCAGAACACCGCTCTCACAAGATGATGTGGATTCTCTAAGGGCCATGAAGAAGAAGGTACATGATTTGGATGGGTGGATCATTGCACAAATCATAGCCATAGGGTAGTTCCTGGTAGCGATACTCCCAGACCTTTATCAGGCCAACACCATCATCGCCCAAGTGAATGGCACAGTCTCCCCATGGCAGAAAAAAATGGAGTATGAAGAGTGGAGGTTAGAACTAGAAGAAATAATTAACTTCAGGGAGGAATTCATTACAGAGATAATGAATAAATAAATTCATAGAAAGTAGATCTAGATATATCCTAATGCATTCAAATGAAATGTATCATGAAAAATGTAAATGTTTTTTTTTACATATTTTTAAAGAAAGGTTGTAATTTTTATTTTTGAAATATAAATGCAAGAGCATAAAATAAATCTACGTTTAAATGCATGTAAGATCTAATGCAAGATGCAAATCTAACACCAAAAAGAAAGTATTGTCTAACGCGGGCTCACCAAAATGTAAAGTAGAAAATATGGATAGGGTTTAGAACAATGGAGACTTGCTCATAAAAGTGTCCCTATACCACATTTAACTATTTAAAATTAATTATTTATTGATAAGGGAAGTAAATCTGGAAATGATTGCGAAGGAAAATGGAACAAAATACTTACCTTTGAATAAGAACCTGCTAAAAACCCTGTTAGACTGTCTCAGAAACTGTTTATTTTTGTGTTGCTAAAATGAAACTGTGAGATCTAAAAAACCTAGAAATCATTTTCCATTCTGACATAGTTTTGATTTGTCCCCTCAATTCAATGTCAACCTTGGCTAGAATTTCCAATTGCGCCCTAAGGTAGAATCGACCTAAAAAATCTCAGACTAAAATTCTTTTGTCGGATCCTGGAAGTTTTTCGAAAGGGGTATCCGAATCTCCATCCTGATCTACTTTTCCAAACATCTTCCTACAAGAAAAATGGTTTTTTTTTTGGGGGGAGGGGTTTGCCTTGGTCGAACCCTAGTTTTGGAATTAACCTCAAATATATAATTGGAATTGCAGGAATAAACAAAGTAAATGAAACAATTCACCTTGCTCATATAAAAGGTCCTTGTGGAGGATTTGAATCCTTGAACCCACAAGTATGGATGCACCAAATGGATGTAGGATGTAGAATTTATAATGTCTTCAATCAATTTCTTGTAGATCTTCAACACCCAACTTGAATGGATATTGGAATAGGAAGAAGCTTTGAGGAATGTGGATGGAGAAATCTTAAACAAGAGGGCTTCATAGAGCTTTAATCCTTCAATGGCTACCAATGGATCTCCTTGATGAAGTAAGTTCTTGAGAAATTCTTGAATTCTTGAGAGTAGATTCTTGGTTCAATGGATTATTTCTTGCTTCAAGTGCCTTATGATTTCATATTTTTTTTTTAAATGAGAGGAGAAGGCTTCCTTTTATAGCAATCTAGGGCACAATCTTATAGAGATGCCTACATAGGAGAATTAAATTCCCATTAGACCTATACCCTTAGAAGTGGACCTATATTAAATATAATTTAAGATTCATCATTTTGGAACCTAAAACAGCCATCTGGGAAGCGGGAATTAACTCTTTCCAAAACCTGACATCCAGAAATCCTCAAAATTTAGGATTTGGACCAAAAGTCAGAAAAGGGTTGATTGTGACCTAGGTGGAGGTTGACATCATCCTTGACCTAGGTCAAGGTCGAGGTCGACCTTGACCCAAAAAGGTCAACCTTGATCCTGAGGCCAAAATCTCAGTTTGGAGTTTAGGAGTGTCAGAAATAGGCTAGAAAAAGTGGGAGATGAGGCATAATAGGGAAGAAAGCCAGATCCAAGTCAGAGACCCATTCAAGGCACTTTACATGACCCCAAACCACTTACTCAAAAGGATAAACTAGTCTAGAATGGAAGTGCTTCCATTTTCTAACTATACATTTAGCCCCCACTTTAGCAAGAGTATGGACTCAATGAAAACTCTTGGTAAAGGAGATCATGAAGAAAAGATAATCTTATTGAAATCAAAAGGGACAAAGGAATCTTCAAGCCCCTAAGAACTTAAGTCTTTATCAACCCTAAGATCATAATAAGACATACATCATCGGTCAAAGAGAAAAAGAGAGAGGGTGTGATTAGCTCACCTAGTAAGATGTGTACATATCTCACTATGAACCATAAAAAGGATAGGATGGCCCACCAAGAAAGCACTTGATAGTCACCCCATAAAGTTGTGCACCTTCTAGTAGCTTTGTGCATGTATGTAGTGCATCTTTTGACAGCTTTTATGAAGTACCCATGGATCCATATCCTTATATCACCATGGAATACATTTGTAAAATGTGTATCTCTTTAGGATTTAGCAACTTATGTGCATTACCTTCCGAGGATTTAGCATATTGAATTGTAATTGAATGCGTATCACTTCAGGATTTAGCAACTTATGTGTGTTACCTTCAGAGGATTTAGCATGCTACAAAATGAAAGGTTAGAATTAAAATGCATAATATAAAACGAGGGAGGCCGTATATATGCCCCCCTCCTTAAGATGGAAAAGTACATACTATTTTGACATGTTAAGGAAAGAAAAGAACAAGGGTAAAACCTTCTTCAACATCAAGACAATATCCATAGAAAACACCCAGTCCAAGCAAAGAAGGTCACAGCTCCTATGAGGCTATGGAAGGGACGAATGCAAAGAGATATCATGCAAGATGTGAAAAAGTAACCCTTGTGAGGGATAGCACACTATTCAGTTTCCAAGGTGAGAGATTTATCAACCATGGAAACCCAATGTTAAACAAAGAAATAGGTTATGATCAAGGAGATAGATCCTCAATGCAAACCAAAACATTCATGTATGTTGGATATCACATAATAGATAGATACTGCTTAACCAAGGAAAAAGTGGATCGCGGAAAGACAGAAAAGAAGGAGATGGCATCCTTTCCCCCCAAGTGTAGGAACAAGGATGAAAGGGGACCTATTATATCACTCACAATACTATGCAAGACAATGAACCTCCAAATATTAGGCTAACATTGTTTACATAATGTGGAGTTTCATAATAGAAACATAAATGTTATTTAGAGAAAACAAGATTGAAATACAACTCATTGCCACATGATATAGAAATAACTTTACTATCAATGAGTTGTCTAATCTTATAATGTAAAGCTTGACATTCATTAGTAGAGTGATCATGAAATCTATGATACAAACAAAAAGGAAGACTCTTCAAGTGTGAACTACGTTTATTTTTGCGTTTAGGTCTAGTAATCATCTTAGTGCGAAGGAGTTTAGGTAAAATAACTTCTTGGTCAAATTCCTCCATAGGGTCATCATGATTTGAAGTTTTATTTGAGATGTTGTTAACATTGATGTGTTTGTTAGATTAATCACTAGTTTTCTTATTAATTAAATCATGTTGATTTAATTAGTTAATTTGTTTTATTACTCTTTAGTGCTTAAGCTTTCTCTTAGGTGCATTAATAATTAATTCTTTTATTAATTATTAATGTGCAACCTAGCTTTTTTAGGCTTTAGTGTTTTGTTCACCTTTATAGGTTGAATCTTATAATTCTTTTTTCATTAACTCAGATTATAATTTTTCTCTCTCATTTTGAGTAACTTTTGAGTTCTACTTTATTCTCTGTCTGCTTCTCTCCTATAACAAGTTACTTGCATGCAGGTATTCTTAGTGTTCTGTAGATTTGTATCTCTCAAATCCTGCATGTTATCAGAGCTACACTACTGCTGCCTGGTCTGGTGTTTTTTGAAGCAGTAGTTTGAGGAAAAAAATCATAGCTTTTTTAGGGTTTTCTCTTGAATCTGAAAGAGGCACATTTTTATGGAACACTTTAAGCAAAAACGGACATCACCATTGTGCTCAGAAGGCCTGGGAGATTCATTTTTCATATAAAGTTTATCATTTTTGGCTACACTAATCTATGGGAAAAATTTCTCTCTCCCAAGCTGTTTGGGCACATTTTTTGAGAAAAATGTTCAAAAAAAATTTAAACAAAATAAAAAATAAAAAAAACAGCAAATTTTTTTTTTAATAAAGTTTTTTTTCCAAAAAAAAAAAAAACACTTTTTTCTAAAGTTTCTAAAAAGCTTTTGCAAAGTTTTTTTTTTTAAACTTTAAAAGAAAAATTGCGTACCTTTTGGAAAGGTATGAATCTGCAGAATGTGCAGGTAGTGATGTCATCATTTTTAGGTCGACTTCTAGCTTAAAATTGACGGCCACGAAATCATCACTGAGTTTTGACACTTCTTGAAAAAAAGGTTGCCTTCAGTGTTTTGGCCATATCTTGACCATACGGGGTCAAAATTCAAAGGTCCATATACCGTCAAAAATCTCTTTCCAAGATGGTTCTCCTCATGTGGGTTTAGTATAAAAATTTGGCCATTTAAGTACCTATTTCTAGTGTCAAATTTTTTTCTTCAGGTTCTCTCCTCACTGCATTAGGTCACCAGGTTTTTTGTTTGTTTTTTGTGCTCTCTAAGTTATCTTTTGGTGTACGGGGGATAGAATTATATATTGTGGGGGGTGCATTTTAATTTTTGTAATTTACTTTAGAAAGACCCTTCTTCTTCCGTCTTCTTCTCTCAATGTTGGACCCTTCAGTTGATTGGCTGATGCCGCATAACTATCATACCTAGAAAGCTCACATGACCAGATTGCTCATGTCACGGGGCGTATGGTCCTTCCTGGATGAGAACCACCCTATTTTGCAGTGTCCTTTTGATATTCTTCATCACAGGAACAATATGGATGAAGTCATGGGCTTAATTGTATTTAATATATCTGATAGTCTCCTATTTCATTTGGAGAATTCGCACACTCCTCGGGCCATCTGGGGAAAGTTTGCTGATTTGTTTGGCACAGTGAATGAGTTTCGGGCACTACAGCTTGATGCAGAGTTGACATCATTATTTCCTGACAGTTTTCCCACCATTGAGGAATTCTTAATGAAGTTCAATGCTCTTTGTTCACTTTTACAAGGATGTGGGAAGACCAAATTAGATAACGAGTGTATCTTTCTAAAACTTTCAAAGCTTCGAGGACAGTTCCAAATCTTCTCCTCCACTTTCTATTTAACTATGGATGATTTGGGTCCTAGGCACAATATTCCTTCCTTTGAGGCCTTCTGTGATCGGTTGACTCAAGAGAAGTCAAATATTCAACAGTTGAATGATAATTCTAGCTCCTTGAGCCATGCTTTGGTTGCTCACACATCTTCACGGAAGCCAGAGCATAAACAGGTATCACTAACCACAAAGTTTTGGAAGGATTCTCCCTCTCAGCATTCCTCTGGCCCACCTACCCCAAATAAGGATTCTTATTGTAATAATCCCAATCATGATGAGTCATAGTTCTTTTAGAAGAAGATAGATGGATATGCTCAATAGATTTCTGATTTGACTACTCTTCTTCACAAGAGAAAGATTGATATTCCTTCCTCCTCTTCTCACTGGTCTTCTTCACCATCTTCTCAGGAAGATGGGTTGGACAACAGAAAGGGTCATGCATTATGTGCATCTGCTATTTCTCCCTCTTTTAGGTGGCTACTAGATTCAGGTGCTTCACACCATATGGCATCATCTCAGGGTTTATTCTTCTCTTTTGAGGCTTCTCCTACCCCACACATTTTGATGGGGAATAACACTACTATGATTGTCTGTGGGAAGGGTTCTATTGACATTGATGATGATACATTCCATGATGTACTATGCATTCCATCCTTGTCCTCTAACCTTCTCTCTATTTATCAGATTACTCATAATGGAACAGGGAAGACAGTAGAGTTCACTCCAGATTTAGTGCACATCAGAGATAGTGTAACAAACAATATTGTTGCCATAGGGATAGTTGATCATGCTACCTGCTTGTACTCCTCTCATTTTGGTACACCATCTCCATTGTCAGAGAATATCTCTCCTACTTCACAAGTGCCTATTAAGGAGTAGTCAGGTCACCTGAACTTATGTGTTGTTCGTAAGATTAGTGTTGTGTCTTCTACACCTCCTCCTATTGAGTTTGCATATGTTCAGCATGATTCCTCTTCAGCAGTACCTGTTATTGTTGCTCATTGAATTGAGCCACCTACTCCAGTTGTTGAGGGAATATCTGAGGACATTCCTCTCCTCCCACATGTTAGATTCATCCCATCTATTGTCCCACCTTCATTGGAGATTCCATTATAGGGATCTCATGCATTCTCCTTTGAGCATCAGTTAGGCCTTCCAGTTTCACCTCTTGTTCAGGGGTTTCCTTGTTGTTGGGTCCCTTTGTTTATTCTGCATTGGAGTTATATTGGTTTGATCATTCCCACAGGGGTTCCATCATTCTAGGGGGGCTTTGGTGTCTCATTCCTCTCTCATGGGGGGACTGGTTGTACTTATGGTTTTAAGAGAGTCTCTTGAGCCATGTTTTCTACATCTTTCTATCTCTTTTTGGAGAAGAGTTTTTCCCGCTGGGTTTTCTCTTTTTTCTCCAGTTTACAGAGATTTCCTTGTGTTGGGTACTTGATCAGGCCTTGCATTTTCCTTCTTTCATAGCTATGCTAGTTTAGCTTACCTCCTGATCTTAGCTTAAGGGGGTAGTTATAGTAATCATTAGTTTTCTTATTAATTAAATCATGTTGATTTAATTAGTTAAGTTGTTTTATTACTCTTTAGTGCTTAAGCTTTCTCTTAGGTGCATTAATAATTAATTATTAATGTGCAACCTAGCTTTCTTAGGCTTTAGGGTTTTGTTCACCTTTATAGGTTGAACCTTGTAATTCTTTTTTCATTAACTTGGATTATAATTTTTCTCTCATTTTGAGTAACTTATGAGTTCTTCTTTTTCCTCTTTCTGCTTCTCTCCTGTAACAGGTTACTTGCATGTAGGTATTCTAGGTATTATGTGGATTTGTATCTCTTAGATCCTATAGTGTTTTTAAGGATTAAATCCCAATCCATAAGAATTCTCATGCCCCCCATTCTGTAAGTGCATTTGAATTCCCTATTTATGCTTACCAAATCCTTGACCATGGAATCCTTGTTTACATAGTAAATGATAACCAGGACCATAAAAAGAAGCCATATCAAAAGGAGTCAATCAAACTTCAGTAGTCACTATGTCATCATTATTAAGTTTGACAGATTCATAGTGGGTAGAAGCAGCTACAAACTTATTATGAAGGGTATTAGAATTAGAAGCAAAAACTCGTTATTCAAACTCTCTTTGTTGCTTCATAAAATCAATATCAGAAACCTTATATTCTCCAATAAAGGTAGGATTAAAATCCAAGGTTCCCCAATCATCTCAAGGAAGAGAATTAGAGGAAGAAGGATTACTATTAGGAGTAGGATTATGGTAGGTTTGAATATTCAAACAAGGATTTGGCGCATCATCTGCATGAAGTGTATATATCATGTTGTTGTGAATAAACTTGAATTTACGGTGAAGGGTGGAAGGAACAACATGCATCTCATGCAACCAAGGTCTACCCAAAAGGAGGTTATAATTAAGAGGTCAAGGCATAATATGAATAGGTGTATTGAGAATAACTTGACCAACCTTAATAGGTAGCATAATAGTGCCTAAAGTTTTCTTTGTGATATTATCAAATCCACGAATAGGGATATTATCCACTTGAATAGTTGAAAGATTAGATTTAATCGCTTTGCGAATGTCCATGCTATAAATATTGAGCTTAGATACATTATCAATCAAGGTCCTATGACTGATACTCTTATTGATAGTAACAACAACCATAAGGGCATCATATTGATTATGCATTTCTTTAGAAGGTAAATCCTTTTGAGTAAACATAATGTCAGGAGGACCCAGGGTAGCATGCATGCACTTTAAGAAGGCATTGATGTTCTCTTGAATACGAGGTGGAGTGGGAAGAGTTTCTAGAGCTTTTTTCAAGGCTTCATGGTAGGTAGGTGAAGTTTGAAGAAGCTCCCATAAATAAATCTTGGCAGGGGTATTGCGCAATTGGTTTGTCAAATCATACTCCATGCTAGGAAGATGGGGTGGAGGAGGAAGAATGGGTTGAGAAGGTGGTAAATAAGTAGGTGTGTGCATAAATGTTTTCACACTTATATGAATCATTCCATTCAAGGTTGCTCAACAATGAGGCCTCAAATATCGATCCATAGCTCTCTAGTCATGGATGTGTAAAAATGTAAAATGAAGGCCCTCAGATTGACCTAGTTGTGTCTATTGCAA
>MU225100.1:2709090-2725601 GCA_018584345.1 Thuja plicata | reverse complement strand
GATTTTTATTTAATTTTTAATTTAATTCATTTTCTTTTTCAACAAATAAAGTGCTTTAAGTGGGGATTTTTATTTATTTAATTAAAAGAGGGGTTTTTCTTTCAACTAAATAAATTAGAAGAATTTTATTTAATTAAATGGGGGAAATTGAATTTAATTAAATAAGAGGAATTTTATTTAATTAAAAGGGAGGTTAAATGTTTTAATTAAATAAGAGGAATTTTATTTAATTAAAAGGGAGATTAAATATTTTAATTAAATAAAAATGGTCAAACCTTAGGAAATATTGAAATAATTAAATTAATTGAATTAATTACAATTTGATCAAGGAAATTGATTTGAATTGAAAATGTTTGAAAGCATTGATTCAAAAATTTGATAAATTGATAAAATGATAAATGGGGGCCCAAAGTCTAGGCAACCATTTTAGGGTGCATACAGTAGGAACCACTGGATTAGGTTGAAGGTTATTCCTCGTACGATAGGTGTGGGCTATCAAATCTTGATCATTGAAAGATTCTAAAGATTCGATAGGTTTACCTTTCATAGAAATGCTAGGAAAACCTTTAATAGTTAACAAGGGTTTTGGATAAACCATGTTAGTTATCTCAACACTACAAATAGATTCACAAAAAGGAAGCAAATAAGTCATCCTAGGAGGATATGAGGTAGGATCTTGATTCTACATAAGATTTTCACTAAGAGGCAGAGCATTAAGGGAATTCATTTCATTCTCCATTAATTCCTCATCACTAGAAGGAATCCCAAATGGAGGTAAATCATATTCATTCTCTAAAATGTCTGCATAAGAGGAGTGTGTTTTAGAAAAAGAGTCACCATCATGTATGAATATGTCATCTATTAATGAATCGCCCTCTTATATCAAAGCATCTTCACAATGAGGGGATAAATCAATGTCTTTATCAAAGGTTTCATCCCAAAAAGGAGGATCATCCACAGTGCCTTCATGAGGAAGAGAGTAATCAACATGCAAATCCAAAGGTTCATCCCAAATAGGAGGATTAGCATTCCTATCAATAAAGCACATTGTAGGAGTGCCATAAATCACTAAAGCTTAATCCCTAAAGGGGAAAGAAGGTAAATTATTTTCTAAAGTAGGCTCATGGAAAAGACATATATTAGGAGAATAACTAAAATCAATCCTCAACTCATCTCCATAAAGAGAAATATGATGGAGATAAAGATTAAGTCATCTTCTTTCTCTAATATATCCTTACAAGGTAATACAAGAGAGGACAAAGCAAAATCACATGCACTAAATAAAGTCTTTCTAGGTGTAACATCATGCAATGGTAAGGTAAGAGGAGGATTTTATTTAATCCCAAAAGTTATAGAAGGATGTTTGGAAAACACTTGAAACAACTTGTGCAACATGATAATGAATAAATAAATGCATAGAAAATAGATCTAGATATATCCCAATGCATTCAAATGAAATTTATTATGAAAAATGTAAATGTTTTTATATTTTTAAAGAAATTTTGTTATTTTTATTTTTGAAATATAAATGCAAGAGCATAAAAGAAATCTACTTTTAAATGCATGTAAGATCTAACACAAGATGCAAATCTAACACCAAAAAGAAAGCGTTGTCTATCGCAGGTTCACCAAAATGTAAAGTAGAAAATATGGATAGGGTTTAGAACAATCGAGACTTGCACATAAAAGTTTCCCTATGCCACATTTGACCATTTACATTTAATTTTTTATTAAGAAGGGGTGTAAATCTGGAAATGATTGTAAAGGAAAATTGAGCAAAATACTTACATATGAAAAAGAACCTACTGAACACCCTACTAGATGGTCTCAAAAACTATTGATTTTGGTGTTCCTAAACTGAAATTGTAAGATCTACAAAACCTAGAAGTCATTTTCCATTCTGACATATTTTTGATTTGTACCGTCAAGTCAATATCAACATTGGCTAGAATTCCTGATTGCGCCCTAGGGCAGAATCGACCAAAAATCTCTCTGACTCAAATTTTGTTTTTGGATCCTGAAAGTTTGCCAAAAATAATATCTAAATCTCCATCTCGATCTGCTATTCTGAACCTATACCTACAAGAAAATGGTTTACTTTTTTGGGGGAGGGGTTTTCCTTGGTCAAACCCCAGTTTTGGAATTAACCTCAAATATATAATTGAAATTGTAGGAATAAACAAAGTAAATGAAACAATTCACCTTGCTCATGTAAAAGGTCATAGTGGAGGATTTGAATCCTTGAACCCACAAGTATGGATGCACCAAATGGATGTAGGATGTATAATTTAGAATTTCTTCAATCAATTTCTTGTAGATCTTCAACACCAATCTTGAATGGATCTTGGAATAGGAAGAAGCTTGGAGGAATGTGGATGGAGAAATCTTCAACATGAGGGCTCCATAGAGCTTGAATCCTTCAATAGCTACCAATGGATATCCTTGATGAATTAAGTGCTTGAGAAATGCTTGAATGCTTGAGAGTAGATGCTTGCTTCAATGGATTATTTCTTTCTTCAAGTGCCTTATGATTTCATGGTTTCTTTTTAAATGAGAGGCAAAGGCTTCCTTTTATAGCAATCTAGGGCACAATATTCTAATGAGGCCTACATAGGAGAATTAAATTCCCATTAGACCTATACCCTTAGAAGTGGACCTATATTAAATATAATTTAAGATTCATTATTTCAGAACCCAAAATAGCCGACTCGAAAGTGGGAATTAACTCTTTCCAAAACTTGACATCCGAAAATCTTGGAAATCTAGGATTTGGACCAAAAGTCAAAAAAAGGTCAATTGTGACCTAGTTCAAGGTCAAGGTCATCCTTGACCTAGGTCAAGGTTGAGATATTCCTTAACCTAGGTCAAGGTCAAGGTTGACCTTGACCTTGAGGCCAAAATCCCAATTTGGAGTTCAGGAGTAACATAAATGGGCTGGAAAAAGTGGGAGATGGGGCAGAAGAGGGAAGAACACCAGATCCAAGTCAGAGACCCATCAAGGCTCTTGACATGACCCCAAAGTACTTACTTGGAAGGCTAAAATAGTCTACAATGGAAGTGCTTCAATTTTTTGACTATACTGGTGGATTGGGACACCCCAAAGATTTTGACAATTGAGGATGTCATCTAGGGTGTCATTCAACACATCCACAATTACTTTGCACAAGTGTGCAAGAAAAGCTCCCATCGGGGTCCAGTTTTGTGGGGGTCTACTTCGGCCTTCAGAGTGGCTGGGTCGAGAAAAAATAAAGGGAAAGAAAAGGAGAGCACCCTAGCCTAGGTTCCACCCTCGGATTTGCTCCCCATTTTGGAGAAAATTCACACTCAGCTCGAAGTGTCCTGCCAGCTGAGTCAAACATTGAGCACCCAAATTTCTCATGGTCTTCTAGTTATTCTGTTGAGATCTTCCCTCCTGGCAGGGTCCCCTTCACTAGTAGCACACATGAGCCAGTAGACAGAGACCAAGGATGAATATGCGGCTATCTTGGATGTCGGGGCCCCACTATAAATAATAAGAAAGAAGAAAAGGGTGGATCATCCCCCAAGCACAGATGCAGGTCCCAGAATGCCAAACTTTCCTCAGGTTGAACTCATCCCTTCTTCTCTTGAACCATAGGATCCTCCATTAGCCTCCCCTCCCCATGATGATTTTGATGACCTCTTCCAGACAAAAGATCTATTGAACTTGCAGGCCGATGTGGTGAGGGCGACAGAGGAAATAGATGCACAAGAAGAGGTAGCCCCAGAAAAAGAGTTCCTGGAGTAGGAGAAAGGGTAGGAATAAGAAGACACATAAGAAAATCCAAAAGATGTGGAAGAAACACTTGTCTTGGAGACTGAGATAGAACTAAGGAAACCACAAGATGATCAGTCGATAATGGCTTCAGAAACTGGACCTTCAGGAGCAATCGTATCCTTAATTGTCATGCTCCAAACACCCATAGATACTTTGGGTGATCAAATTTCTCAGAGTGTGACATTCACCAAGGTGGTCTCTACAGCCCAATAGTTAGATCTAGGCCAAACACCTCAGGCCTCTCCAAAAGATTTTCCCTTGGAGGAGAATGTCACGACGGATGGCGCCAAGGAAGAACAACAACAACAGGATGAGGGGAATAACCATGGAAATGTGGATACTAAGACCAAAAATGCTAGAGAAAGGGGGAATCCTGGAGACATAGATGTAAATTCCACCAAGGTGGAAGATACAGGAAATCCTAGGGAGCAAGAAAAAGATTCTGATGTGACTATGGATACCAAGGAAACACCACAGGACACGGAGGAAGATCCCAATGCCCAAGCAATGGATACTGGAATCCTTAAAAATAAAGGCCCCAGTGGCAGTAAGTGCTCCCCTCTCCTTGGCCAAAATAATGGCCCAGAACCAAGAGGCTAAGAAGCCTAAGAAGGCCTAGACCATCCATACCCTTCAGACCAGTTTGAGAGGAATTACAGTCACAATGGTTGCAATGCCTCCCCTAGATGTAGAAGTGGTAGCTATAAGGACCAAAGATTATACAGTTACCGAAGTTCCTCTTGAGAGGAGAGATAAACATGGTGAATTGGAACCTGTTGAAAGAAGCCACCTAGGCAATTGAGGCCCGGTACAAAAAAATAGCACATAAGTTGAAGGAGGAAAGAGAAAAGATAGAAAATCCCCTTGGGTTTCTTGTAGAACTGACATAGCCACTGGCCGATATTCATCCGAAAGCCTCCACCTCCAGAACACCGCTCTGGCATGGTGATGTGGATTCTCTAAGGGCCATGAAGAAGAAGGCACATGCTGTGGATGGGTGGATCGATGAGAAAATCACAGCCGTAAGGCAGTACCTGGCAGTGACACTCCTAGACCTTTATGAGGCCAACAACATCATCAACCAAGTGAATGGCACAGTCTCCATATGGGAGAAATAAATGGAGAAGTACGAAGAGTGGAGTTCAGAACTAGAATAAATAATGAACTTCGGGGAGGAAGTCATTATAGAGACAGGTACTTTGGGAGAGGAACCCTTTGGGTTCCTCAGAGCCCAGAACTCTAGACTTGGCCTCAAAATTTAGGTGAGCAAGCAACTAGTCACGGCCCTAAAGAGTAGAATCTAGAAAGTCCATAATTCTGTAAATTCATATACAACATTTGTAACAAGGGTTTTGCAAGTAGATCCCTTCACTACCGGGACTTGTGCTCTGGGAAATTTTGTATTGAGTAAATTTTATGAGCTGATGGAGTTCTGGTACCAGTCCGCCAGAGATTTCAACAAAAGGAAAATGTCAAGACTGCCCAAGATGATGCTCCGGGCTCATGACGTAGTGAAAGTGGCTACAAAACTCAAGGAGGGGGTTGCAGATGTTGACGAACAATTCAGGGTTGTCAATGACTGATGGGACTATGTCAACGACATAGATGAAGATGGAATTGACTAGATTTTGGAGGCCTTCAAACAAAATAAGGAATAATAAAGTCCTCCGGTCTCCGGAGTTTTTCACTAGCAGGGTAAAGTTTTGAAGATTCATTATTCTTTGAGCGTAAGCTCCCAGACTCCAAAATTTTGGGTCCAAAGTTTTGTATTAATTTGCAATGATCCACATCTAGGTTCCCCTAAGCCAACCAATCACTATCAAAGTAGTTAATAAGGGTCAGTAGGTTGGTGATCCAGACAAGGCATGTCAGACAGAAGAGATGGCTCTGACAGATGATTCTCCTGAGGTGCGGCTCCTACATTAACTCCCTGGTGCACATCAAAGACAGTGAACTGTAATTCACACTTATGAGGAATGTAGCCTCAGATACGAGGACAACTAGATTTATTCTATAAATACCCTGACACTCTTCTCTATGCTCATTCTTCCAAATTTCTTCTCTTATCTTCCTCTTCTGTCTTGTCAAACCTCTACACATTTCAAAGTGATTGTAAGTGTTACAGGTAGTACTGGCCACAAGATAATGTATTTTGTTTGCTAAGTGTACAGTTAGATCAAGTTAGTTTTAGGTCAAACTTTGTGTATAAATAAGAATTATGATGCCATAACAAGGGTTAGTGAAATTGATGATTTTGTAGTCCAGCAAGTAATAGAAGCATGGCATTTTACTTTTAGTAGTTTTCAGGAGCTCAATGCTCAGTTGGTCTTAGTAGTTTAGAATTCTCTCTTGGAGATATGATTGTACACATCAGTGATGCTAGAACCATTTGAGTTAATGAAGAAGCAAGAACATCTTATGGCTATCTTTTATGTGTTGTTCTGATCTTTGGAGTTAACAAACATCTTTTATGTAGTATGTTTTCTTATGTGCTTTTCTCCTATGTTCTAGTTTAGATTAATGATCTTATCTCTTCTTGTACTGAATGTATGTGGATTGCTAGTTCTTTATGTATTTGGTATTTAGTGTAGTTTTCTTGCATTGGATCTTAGGTTGATGTTTGAATATTTATTAGATAACTATAGGTAGAAACAAGTATATAACCTTGATCGATCTTTTGAAGTTTATTTGATAATCCAAATGCTTGCAGGAAACCACATCCCATTTGAAATCCTTGAGAAGATGAGTAAAAACTATATATCCCCTCACAAAATAGTCACCTTCCCAACTTATCTCCCCCGCACTGTCGAGACCCGATTACCAGGTGCTTGGAGGCTAGGAGAATTCATTCTCCAGAAAACCTCTTCAGGCAGAGTTGGTCGGTACCCCGGTACCCAGTGACAACTTACCTCTATTGGCGGAGCTATTCACAAAGTCTCATCAAAAATTCCATCTCTATAATCCATTTCTTCAAATAAATGATCTACCCTTTAAGGGACATCCAAAAAAATTGCAAATCCAAACGTAGACCCTTTGGCTAAACACCTATCTCTCAAAACTAGAACATCTTCATACCACAATAGGTAATTACAAACAAATGTCTACCTAGGGAATCAAATTTCCGTTCGACCCTTGTATTTCTACACTCCTACCTTTAGGAATCATAAAATAAATAGGCCTAACTTGCATTCCATAGAGATTCATCAATTTTTTATGGTGCAAATACGAGTTAGATCCATTTGAAGGCCAAACTCGTATTTCAGAGGGTTTCTCAAGAAGACACAGTCCTGTGAGTTCAAAATTAAAATAAATTTTAGCCTTGATGCTCTCAACACTTAAAACCAACTTAGAATGAAAGATAATAGAATGAATAAATTTCCAAAACCAATCAGAGGTCTTTCCCAATCTGTACATGCTCGAAAACATCACATATGTAGGAAATCTAAATCAATTGTATTACTCGTGAATTTTATAATCCATACAATCATCCCCCAACCCTTGAAATGGATTATTTGGGGTAAATATACCTTCCCCTAATGGTTCACAACACCATTTGAAAGTTAGATCCATTCGGAGGGAAGTTGCACATTTTGCAAGAAAATGTTGTCAATGTTGTCAAAATGCAAGATTTGCATTTTTGACAAGTTTTACATAATTGCTAGAAAAGTTGCACTTTCTAAAAAAATTGAACCTAATTGACATAGGATTGGATAGATATTATTGAAAACATAAAAATAATTCCTAAAGGAATTCTAAATCCCTAAGGACACTTCACTACTGCCCCTTGGCTCATATGCCCATAGTGGTTTATAATGCATCTATCCATGACAAAGAGTTACAAATTAGGGGATCATTATTATAGCCATTAACAAAATTTTAAAAAAAAAAATAAAAAGGATGAAATCACACATGTCCCACATATTATCCCTCATTTTCTTGATCAGAGATGGGTTCTCCTGCACCAGGTATGCTCATGATGGTGATTTCTCTTTGAGTGTGTTTGCTATTGCAGATTGGGTGGGAAATGTTGATGATAGAAAGAGCACAAGTGGTGGTGCATTATTTGTAGGTGAAAGGCTTATATCTTGGAAAAGAAAGAAGAAAAATTGTATCTCACACTCTACTAGAGAAGTAGATTATGCAGTAACAACTATAAATTGTACACAAATTGTATGGATGAAGTAGATTCTTGAAGGTATGAAAAAATGTAACTGGACCGGTAACTTTTTATTGTGACAATACAAGTGCAATAAATATTTCCAATAATCTATTAATGCATTCCAAGGCTAAGAAAATTGTAATTAAGTATCACTTTCTAAGAGTGCAAGTGAAGGAGAAGGAGGTGAAGTTGGAATATATACGAACAAAGGAGAAGGTAACAAATATCTTCACAAAGACACTACCTAAGGATACTTTTGAGTACCTTAGAGGTAATATATGGGTTATGCCCCTACCTGAATAGAACTAAGATGTTGATTGGTGCATCAATCCATTGGATTCATTGCCATATCTTTCACTAGGGATTGATTTTTCAGGGGACTACTCCTTAGGGGGAGAAGTCGGAGAGAGATGAAGCCCGTTGTAGAAGATGAATACTTGGGCCTATTGCACCTTTTCCATTGTTGTCAAAGGGGGAAAAGAATCAGTAAAGGGAGAGAGAAATTGTGAAATTTAAAGGACGAGAGAACCAGTGATCAGGAGTAGAGAACTATAAAGATGTATCAGCTAAGGGGGAGGATTTTTGGTATTTAGATATTTGCTTGGTATTGTTGGTGTTGCCATGAATGCCAAAGCAAGGATTTTTGGCAAAACTGATGCAAAGATAAGTTGAGTTTGTTATGGTATGTGTTTGATGCAGATCTAATGATAGTTAGATCAGTTATGATGTTGTCATTGATGTCAACTTAGTGTTTTTTTTTACAATGTGCTTGTTATGCTAATGTATGTTCAAGGGCTTGGATCCAAAGCTGTAGTAAG
The DNA here is from genome assembly GCA_018584345.1 of Thuja plicata. Lineage (NCBI taxonomy): Eukaryota > Viridiplantae > Streptophyta > Pinopsida > Cupressales > Cupressaceae > Thuja > Thuja plicata. Next base: position 2,716,828 of record MU225100.1, on the reverse strand, counting down.
AGTTGTTGTGTGTGATTGTAATAGAAGATTAAGTGATACCTCTAGATGATGTATCTATGACCGCATAGGTTTATTGTTATAATTTAATCTTTCCTTGGTTGAAAATATGTAATTAAAGGATAAACCAAGGTATCCTTATTTGTATTTGTCCTCTAGTCCAAGTAGGAGGACATGTCACTATTTTTTATTTCCTTTAATAAGGAAAATATATATTCCTCCTTAAGAGGAATCTCACATTTGTCACACACACAATATGAATGTGGCATTCATAGAAGATGGGAGTTACATGAAAACTCCTCCACTCATCTCTACTTAAGAGATGCCTCTCACATACTTTCTCGAATAATCTTCTCTTCTTTCTCACTTCTCACATTCTCATTTTGCTCTCAATATTGTATTGAGCTTATTACTCTCATTATTTAGGCCTTGTGCCATATTCATATTCTTAACAAGGGGTTTTTCTTGTTTTTCCCCTTCCAAATCCTTGTGTTCTTGTCTTGGTTCTTGGAGCATTTTGGTGAGCTTGTATTTGATCTCTTGAAGGGGAATCCCTCTCTTTATCTTAGTATTTGGTAAATCTCTTCCATTGCATACTCTCTTGGATTCCTTCCTTACCTTTTTCATTTTTATACTTTATAATTCTAACATGGTATCAGAGCTGGTTTAATCCTTGTTTTGAGTGTGCATGCAGGAATAGGTGAAAGATATCTCCATTGAGGAGAAGAAATCAGATTTTGTTGTTGATCTAACTTTTTTTTGTAGGGATTTCTCTCTTTTTTTGCAAACTAAGTTCATTCATGTCTCTTTTTCAAGTTTTGTTTTTAAAGTACTAATCCTTCCCTCTGTCAGGCAACCGCAAGGGAAGATTTCAGATTTGCATGTTCTATTTTTTTATTTAAATCGATATTTAAATCTGATACTTATTACTCCCTCAGTCAGGCAACTACAAGGGCTTTCCTTCTCATGCATTTTCATGCATTTTTCTAACTATCTCGTTTGCAGGGTTATAGTTCATTTTTAGATCTGTATATTTCAAGTTTAAATCCTTTATCTCTATCGCTCTGCTAAGTGCTTGATGTGCAGGTTTATTTATACTAGTTTTCAGCATTTGGTTTACTGATTTCCTTTCATTCTCAGCATCTTTGATATTTCATTTTGACACTAGACCTCTTATATTAGATCTCTAGATATATTATCTCTTTCATTGATCTAAATCTCTATTTTCATCTCTATTATTATATATTTTCTTCTTTGCAAACTATTTAAACAATTCTTTGAGTGTCATTTTGAAGACAGTTTTATAGACCCATACTCAGTAGATCATAACTTTTGTTTTGGATGTTATTTTGTCAATCGCACCGGTGAAATCCTTCGTAATTAGGTTTTGCAACACATATTTGAAATTCAGCTTGATCCAACAGTTCATCTATGAGATATGACCCCTGCACTAGGACTGTATTTTTGAAATAGGAAAATCTTTGCATTTTAATAATTCACTTGCAGTTTAATCATTTCATTGCAAGTTATCATTACATCTATTTTTATAGCATATTTCTTAGTAATCATTACATATTCTCTGATATTATTTCTCTGATATTCTCTGATTTTCTCTCTAACTCTTTTAGTATTTTGTAGTTTTTTTTTTTAATTTTTTCTTTGAGATTCATGATATCTCTGTGATTTATCTAATTTTAGTGTAGTTTTCATATTCTTTGACTCATATAAGTCTCTTTTTAAAATTTGGTCAAATATGTAATTATTCTCCATCAGTTTAATTCACTTTATCTATTTCTTAGTTTAAAACTTAATTCAATTATTCAAGTTTAACTTCTCATTAATTTTATCATAGTTTCGGTTTAACAAATTTTTTTGTTTATATCATTTTGTGTAATCAAATAAAAATTAGCTGTTAAACATTGTCCTATATATCTTTTTATTCACTATTTCACTCTTAATATATCTTTTCATCAATTCTAGCACCTTTTTTTTTAAGCATTTAATAAAATTTTAAATTTCCTTAAAATTTCAAGTTCATAGTTAATCTCATAGTAATTTTGATATCATTGTCTCGCTACCTTCAACATGTCTACTCTAATTCCAGAAATTAAACTAAATAGCTATAATTATCATCAATGGAAAACACATGTTTCATTTCTATTTCGTTTTAAACACCTTCTTGAACTTGCTATAGATGCTTCCATTGAACCAACTACCTCTACTTCACAAGCAGAAAAAGATGCATGGAAAACAAAAAATGAAGAATCTCTTGGTTTGATTGGTCTCTCCATCGTTCCTGATCTATATGTCCTAATTGGACATTGCACCAAAGCTCATGAAGCATGGGCCATTTTGCAATAGACTTATGACAGCTCATCTGAATCTCATAAGATTCAACTCCAAGACAACTTGGAGGACTTAAGGTATAATGATTTTAAAAATATGGATGAAATTTTACTTAAGTTTGATGCAATTAAAACTCAACTAAGTGGTGTTAATGTTAGTTTAAGTGATATTAGATTAATTACTATTATTCTTAAGAAATGCCTTCCTAAAGAGTTTCAGAAATTTATCACTAACATTCACTCTCAACATGTTATTCCTACTTTAGCTCCTTATTTAACTTATGCAATCTTTCAAAATTTGTTACGTCAAGAGGAGGCTAAATTATTGCAATTTGGCACTATTAAAACTTTTGAACATGCTTTTATGTCTAAAACTCAAAATCAAACTAATAATTCTCATACTCATAATAATAATACCTCTTATAATTATTCTCATAATAACAATCATAATAATCATAATCATCATAAGATAAATCAAAGACCTCATTGCACCTATTGTGGGAAGGATGGTCATATTTCTAATAATTGCTTTAAAAAGCATAGGGATAATAGACACATGAATCAAAATCAATCTTCTAATTCTAAGGAGGATAATGGTAATCAATCCCGTCATGCATTTACAATTTGTCATAATGTTACTAGCCCTTTTTAGTGATTTGGTGCATCTTCAAGGGGTATTTATTCTTTTAGTATTGTAATTTGTTACCTTATGTCCTTCATGTTGATAAGCTTTTAATTTGTTCAAGTAATCATACTACTTTGCCTTCCTATGGTTTAATTCATTATTTACATTAATTGCTCTCATATTTTATATGATCTATTGTTGTATCTGTTATGAGCTCCTTTTGATCTATGGTTCCATTTGTAAGATGCAATGGTTGCACTTACTGAGTTGATGTTTATCAACTTGTTCCATCTGTAAGATGCAATGGTTGCACTTACTCAGTTGATATTTATCAACTTGTTCCATCTATAAGATGCAATGGATGCACTTACTTTAGTTGATGTTGATCAACTTGTTCCATCTATAAGATGCAATGGATGCACTTACTCAGTTGATGTTTATCAACTTGTTCCATCTATAAGATGCAATGGATGCACTTACTCAGTTGATGTTTATCAACTTGTTCCATCTGTAAGATGCAATGGATGTACTTACTCAGTTTATATTGATCAACTTATTCGATCTGTAAGATTCAATGGATGCACTTACTTCAATTGATGTTGATCAACTTGTTCCATTTGTAAGATGCAGTGGATGCACTTACTTCAGTGTATGTTTATCAACTTGTTCCATTGATTTTTTTTGGTGAAGATGTTGTTCTTGAAATCCTTCTTGAAGTTTTTTGGATTTCTCATATGATTGGAAGGTATATGGTATATGGTTCTCTCTCTCTCTTAATCCTTAGTTCAATTTATGTAAATCTTAATGTTGGTTTAAGTTATCATCTCCTTAATGGTTCATTGCTAATGGTTCATAAGTGTAGTCATGATTGGCTAATCTATTCAAATACTTATTGGTGCTTGAGATATATGTTCTACTCGGATTATGGTTTCTTCTCCCTCATTCTTCTTTTCAACCTTACTAATGTGATGAGTTTTCATTCTTCATTTCTTAGATCATGAGTCATGCAGGTTATGGATTAGCCACCCATTCACTTGCAATAACTCATTAATGGACTGTCTATATCCATGTGATTGATGCAATGTTGATGCATGCCTCATTTCTATATTAGCATATTTATTTTGAGATGAGAGGATGATTGTTCTTTTTGGTACCTTGACCTTTTGGTGTATCTTGATTTCATGTTTAGCTCCTTTATTTGATGGTATCTCATGCATTTCTTTAAAGATATTTTATGATATTATAGTTTCAAAGTTACACTAACTTGAATATTAGATGATATTCTTCTTGTGGATATGTTCCTTGGTTTGTGTTTCTATGTTTCTTTGTTTCAGGAGAATCTTCAAGGCCCACTTATGGAATCAATTCCTCTTCACATGTCCTATTACTTCAAGACTTGAATCAAGACAATCAAATCTCTTCCCTATATTGAAGACCAAGTTGCAGATTTTGTAAAGAGACATTTCACTCTCATTGTAAACATTTGGGTTTAATTCCCTTGATGTAAATCCCCCAAGTAAATATTAAAGGGGAGTGTTAGAATTTAATCTTTCCTTGGTTGAAAATATGTAATTAAAGGATAAACCAAGGTATCCTTATTTATATTTTTCCTCTAGTCCAAGTAGGAGGACATGTCACTATTTTGTATTTCCTTTAATAAGGAAAATAGATATTCCTCCTTAAGAGGAATCTCACATTTGTCACACACACAATATGAAAGAGAAATTCATAGAAGATGGGAATTACATGCAAACTCCTCCACTCATCTCTACTTAAGAGATGCCTCTCACACACTTGCTTGAATAATCTTCTCTTCTTTCTCACTTCTCACATTCTCATCTTGCTCTCAATATTGTATTAAGCTTATTGCTCTCATTCTTTAGGCCTTGTGCCATATTCATATTCTTCACAAGGGGTTTTTCTTGTTTTTCCCCTTCCAAATCCTTGTGTTCTTGTCTTGGTTCTTGGAGAATTTTGGTGAGCTTGTATTTGATCTCTTGAAGGGAAATCTCTCTCTTTCTCTTAGTGTTTGGTAAATCTCTTCCATTGCATACTCTCTTGGATTCCTTCCTTACCTTTTTCAATTTTATACTTTATAATTCTAACATTTATCATATGCATGGTGTGACCTATGATTGATTGAAGGTTGACAAGTCAACATGAAGAACAAGATGTAGCCAAGGATGAATAATTTGATGATTGTGTCAAATAGGTTTACATTCAGGTGTTGTGGTTCATGATATGTTATCTTGACTATGTTATGGAGTTATTTTTGTTACCACATTATGATTGGTGGACGGAAGATCAATTTTCAATGGACATAAGATCGTTTAGTGAAAAGTAAAAGAAGCTCTCAGAACAACCAGTCAAATCCTTAACCGGTTGGTGATGATGTATCATATTATGGTAAGTTGTTATGTATTCCAAGGATCATGGTGATATTCAAGATCAACATGGATTGATGAGTTGACATTTTTATGATCATTAGGATCAAATTTCTTTAAGTTGTACAATGAGATTGGAAAGTGTGTTTTCGTTTGAATTTTCTTTGTCGAATCGAGCTATTGTTTGTATTGGCGATCACACAGATCTTGTTATCGATGGATTTTGTTTTGGTAATATTTTTTGGCTGATTTGAGATGAAATTCAAACAAAATTAAGGTTTTTTTTCTTCCTTGAGTTCTAAAACACTTTATATATAATTTTGATGTATTATGAGAAGTCTGCGATGAGTAAAAAGATTGTGAATGCAGTTTTGTGATCGTAGGGTTTGGATAGTCTATATGTAAAGAAAATATTGAACTTGAACTAGATCTGTACTAGCAGAGGAGTGTTATTTTCTTGGATCACTTTCACTTGTTGATTCCTAACAGTTTCATCAAGATAAATCCCATAACCGGCTATACCCTTAACCAGGTATACCCTTAATCGGGTATACCTTGATTGGTCTAATTTGTAAATCCTTTAACCAGGTGACTCTTTAATTAGGGTTTGAAATCCCTTAATAGGGTTACTCCTAACATGATAAAAATCCTAACAGGACTAGAGGTAAATCCCTTAACCGTGTGGCTCCTAACATGGTCTTGCTCTTAACCGGGCATTTGTAAGCTCCTAACAGAGCTAAGCTCTAAACCGAGTGTATTTCAGAAGACTGTAGAATTATTTGTGGGTTCCATCATGACACATAGTTTTTCCCAGTTGGGTTTCAATGAAAAAAATATTGGTGTTATTGTGTTGCATGGCTGTGGATGTTTATCTTCATTGGCTTTTTTTCATGCAATGGATGATAATTGATGCAATTTTTTGAATGGTTTATGAAAATCTTAATTTTTTAGATTATTGATTCACCCCCCCCTCTCAGTAATCTTGGATCTAATAATATTAACAACAATTTCATGAAAGTTATCACATAATAGAAGACTAATGTCTTCAATGTTTCCATCCAAATATGCAAGAAGGGACTCTACAAAAAAAGATGCTATGTATGATATGTTGGAAATTTGAATATACTAAATTATATGACTCTATTTAGTGTTGTCATTATGGAAACAAAGTCATATGAATTTTAGGAGTCAGCACACATTATCAGAAGATCAGAAATTGGCTAAGTACAGAAAACAGGACAGAGCAAGGAATAAACTATTATAGTTTTGATTAGCGTGTGTTCATTTGTTATCCAAATGATATGTGCCTTTGAAGATAAGCTTATGAGTATGTTTAAATGCTAATTCTAATACATCATGGTCATATCTACAAGTATGAAGAAGATACAGCCAAATGAAGAGGTACAACCAGTGAATGCTAGAACAGGACAAAGATCATGGAAAGAGCCGACAGAGATTGTTTAGGCATGGAAGTTTCACTCATCCTCAATACTTGCACCTTTAGATTAGTCATTTTTAGTGACCTAAAATCTATGGTTAAAAGTGCATGACTTGATTCATCTAGGATAATTAGTTAAAGTTATTTTGGTGAAGCGGACTGTGTGAAAAGATGTGTCTGTTCAGTTTAAGTAAAGCAGTTATAATTAATGTTAAGCCAACTTAATGAAGAGTTGAGTGGTTATGTAAGTGATCAAGATACATGGTAAAAGGTTTCCTAAAGCCGACATGTTCATTTCCTTTGAGGAAGTACTTATAGAAGGTCATTTGTGATGGGAAAAGTTGCGAAAGCCAGAGATAAGAAAAGCATAGCAGAGTGTAAAAGCAACAAAGATATATCTATCATATGTTGATGATATAGGTATTGAAGTAGAAGATTTCAGAGTGAAGATAATATTTTTGTAGTGCTTTACAAGAGGCTAAAGCATCAGCGCACAAAAGGAACTGATCAGACAAGCAGTGTCATAGCAGCAAATCACCTTGCAGATACAGTGTGTATCGAAGATCCAGAAGGTTGTAGCCTTCACCACTTGAGCAGTGTGCTCTTGGACAATGAGTCCACCACCCCTAACAGGGTTATTGTAAAAGACTCCTAACAAGGTCTGACCCTTCACAAGGTCACTTTACTTCATGTATTGTAAAGACAACTCCTAATAGGGTTAAGGATCTTCTAACAAGGATCATAAGACACTAGTACAGAATATTTGTGGGTAATAATTCCCACCGGGGTTTTCACCTACATTGGGTTTCCCCATTATCATATATGGTGTTATTTTTTTATGTATATTTATCTTACTTGCATTGCTATTCAAGTTCAGTACATAAGCATTTAAGTAAAGATTTAGATAAGAAGAAAAAGTATTAATTGATAATCACTGATTCACCCCCCC
>MU225100.1:2688805-2706486 GCA_018584345.1 Thuja plicata | reverse complement strand
GCTATGATAGAGAAGATAAGGAAATCTATGGAAGATCCCTCCACCGATATCAATATGTGTATATCAGGGGCAGATTGATAAGATTGAGAAGGTAGAGAAGATAATATCAAAGGGTGAGTAAATTAATAGAATATGGAGTATGTCATATGATCAAGGTCCTAGCACAGACTTGGAGAAAATGGAGAAGGTACAATATGCATTATGCGCCCATCTACAGATTGTTAATTCACTGATTGCATTTTGGGAGAAAGAGATCTAAGATTGCATATCTGGATATGTATGCTAGGTAAGTACATAGAAGTGTTTTTTAGCACCTTTTTCATTAATGTCAAAGGGGGAGTAGAGTATGAAGAATATGGATTCTAGTATATGATAAAAAGGGAGATATAAGATAGAGAGTTTTTATATAAAAGTACAGATAGTAACTTCACCATATTCCTTTGTTGCCATTAATGACAAAGGGAGAGATTATTGGAAAGTTGACTATACTAAAGTATATGACTCTATTTAGTGTTGTCATTATGGAAAAAAAGTCATATGAAGTTTTGGAGTCAACACACATTATCAGAAGATCAGAAATTGGCTAAGTACAGAAAATAGGACAGAGCAAGGAACAGATTGTTATAGTTTTGATTAGTGTGTGTTCATTTGTTATCCAAATGATATGTTCCTTTGAAGATAAGATTATGAGTATGTTTACATGCTAATTCTAAGAGAGCATGATCATATCTACAAGTATGAAGAAGATACAGCCAATTGAAAAGGTACAACCAGTGAATGCCAGAACAGGATAGAGATCATGGAAAGAGCCGACAGAGATTTTTTTGGCATGGAATTTTCACTCATCCTTAGGACTTGCACCTTTAGATTACTCATTTTCAGTGACCTAACAATCTATTGTTAAAAGTGCATGACTTGATTCATTCAGGATAATTAGTTAGAGCTATTTTGGTGAAGTGAACTGTGTGAAAAGACGTGTCTGTTCGGTTTAAGTAAAGCAGTTATAATTAATGTTAAGTTGACTTAATGAAGGGTTGTGTGGTTATGTAAGTGATCAAGATACATGGTAAATGGTTTCCTAAAGCCGACATGTTCATGTCCTTTGAGGAAGTACTTATAGAAGGTCATTTGTGATGGGAAAAGTTGTGAAAGCTAGAGATAAGAAAAGCAGAGCAAGTGTAAAAGCAGCAAAGATATATCTATCATATGTTGATGATATAGGTATTGAATTAGAAGCTTTCAGAGTAAAGATAAGATTGTTGTGGTGCTTTACAAGAGGTTAAAGCATCAGCGTACAAAAGGAACTGATCAGACAAGCAGTATCACAACAGCAGTTCACCTTGCAGATACAGTGTGTATCGAAGATCTAGAAGGTTGTAGCCTTCACCACTTGAGCAGTGTGCTCTTGGACAGTGATTCCACCACCCCTAACAGGATTATTGTAAAAGACTCCTAACAGGGTCCGACCCTTAACAAGGTCACTGTACTTCATGTATTGTAAAGACAACTCCCAACAGGATTAAGGATCTTCTAACAAGGATCATAAGACACTAGTACAGAATATTTGTGGGTACTAATTCCCACCAGGGTTTTCACCTACATTGGGTTTCCCCGTAATCATATATGGTGTTATGTGTTGTGTATATTTATCTTACTTGCATTGTTACTCAAGTTCAGTACATAAGCATTTAAGTAAAGATTCAGATAAGAAGAAAAAGTATTAATTGATAGATCACTGATTCACCCCACCCCCCCCGTCAGTGATCCTAATCCTAACATGATATATATGTATCCCAATGTGGTGGACAATTACACTAACATATGTGAACACCTACAAATAAAAAACAAATAATCAACCCAAAGACTAATTATAAATTTTGATGCAATTCTTTGTTATCCTTTGAGCCCATACACTTGATTATTCTAATTATTTTGTTTATAAAATATCATAACATTGTTCATGGATTTAAGCTTAATTTGTTTAAGCTTTGAGTTTTCATTGTAGAGATTCAATTCGACAGAATGTCTTCTAATGTGTTTGATCTTAATAAACTTTTATTGGTCCAATATGGATAATTGTATAAACAAGACATTTATAATCAATATTCAATTCGAAAAAATATCTCATAACATAAAATTTTAAAATAAATATTTATTTTCAAATTTAAAATTGATTCTCTACAATAAAAACCCATTATATCTGCTTTTGAAACTCAACTCTTGAAAACAAAATCATTTTTTTCAAAGTGCAATCTCAAATTCAACTCAATATTATCGTACAAGATTAAATATTTTGTTGCACCAAAAAGGATAAGACATAATTTATGTTGTACGGATAAGCATGGGATTGGGGCCATGGAGTGCGTGAAACTATCATGATTTAGTGGAATTTCGCAGTCCAAGGGGATCCCTTGGTTGCAACGTGACCACCAGCCCATTTTTCATGTAGAGAGTGAGAGCCAACTTGGGCTTCACAACATGTCCTGCCACCATCTTCATCTTGAACCCCCAAATGATAGTCACTGCAATCAATTTCATTTGGTAGTAAGCAAAGTCCTTTCCCAGGCAAAGCCTCGGCCCAGCATTAAACACCGGGTATTTATATACTGACTCACTCACAAACTTACCATCCTTGTCCAGCCACCTCTCCGGCCTAAACTCCATGCAGTCCTTCCCCCATATGCTCTCCATTCTTCCCATCCCATATATCGAATATATCACACCCATGCCCTTTCTTAGATATGTGCCGTCAGGAAGACAGTCATCTGAGCGGACTACCCTGTAGTCGAACGGAACAGCAGGGAACAGTCGCAGGGACTCCGACAACGCCGCCTGCAAATAATGCATATGCTTCACCTCCTCTACTGTAAAATCCAGGCAACCATTTGAGCCTTCAATAGTTTGCAGACCACTCAAGGATCTTGTCGTCAAGACGGACCGAATCTCCGCCAGGATGCCTTCTTCGACCCGCGGGTTGCAGAGCAGCAGCCAGAAAAACCAAGAGAGCACCACAGACGAGGACTCCCGTCCAGCCAGAATGAAATTAACCGCGATTTCCCTCAGCTTTTCGTCTGTGTAAACCCGGTCACCATCCTCCGTCTTGACCTTCATGAAAGCCGACAGAAGGTCAGTCTCGCTCCCGCCACCGGAGCTCCCAGTTCGAGACCCGATTATGTTTTCCATAAATCCATTAATGGTAGCTAAAGACCTACGGAGCTTTCCCTCGGGTCCCAACTGGAAATGCCTCATGAGCCTCCAGACTAGAGAGGGTGTCAGAAACCTAAACATTGTGATCTCCGTGGCGTCCTCAAACGCTCCGGCGAATTCCCTTGCTTCTGCTCTGCCATCAAAACAGCCCGGGTTGATTCCCAGCGTTATCATGCACACGTTATCGAAGGTGAAGCGCAGCAGCACGTCCTGCAGATCAATTGGCTCTCCGGACTGAGCAGTTTCTTCGAGAAAGGGCACCAGAAGGTTCTGCACCAGCTCTTCCACTGACTTACCCATTTTCGCCCTGGAGAAAGGAGCACTGAATTCTACGTTCGCAGTTTTTCTCTGCGTTTTCCACACAGTACCGTCAGCGTTGAAGATGCCGTCGCCTAGGAAGTCGTGCCCGACGCTCCGGAAATATCTGCCCTTCGGATAATTGTTGAATCTGACGTTCAACACGTGTTCCAGATTGGCCGGGTCAGCCGTCACTACGGTTTCCATGCCGCTCTTGACTATACCCTTGAAATAGAACGTTCCTCCACAGTCTTTTAAGACTTGTGTAGTCCAGTCGTGGATGTCATTGACATGAAGAACTAACGAAGGCAGCATGCCAATCAGAGGCCACTTTCGCAGCCCTTTCTTTTTGCTGTGCATGAAGAAATAGAAAAGCATGAAGCCCAATAATGGCAGTGCTATTACTGTGGCTTTCAGACTTGAGTCGGACAACAGAAAACACAGAAGCTTATTGAAGCTGTTTCCCATTCTCGGAATTTTGTAAGCACTCAAGGGACTGCAAATCTATCTTCTCTGGCTTAATATAATTTAGAAGGATCTTTGATTTTTATTCTATTACAAGTGGTTAACCCATTGATGTTCGGTCTTCAATTTTGGTTCTGCTCCAAGTGGTTAGCCCATTGATTTTGAGTCTTCAATTCTTGTTCTACTCCGAGTGGTTAACCCATTGATTTTCGGTCTTCAATTCTGGTTCTGCTCCGAGTGTTTAACCCATTGATTTTCGGTCTTCAATTCTGGTTCTGCTCCGAGTGTTTAACCGATTTATTTTACTGACATCTTTTTTGACCAACATCCGTAGAATCCAACGCTACCCATTAACCCATTGATTTTCGGTCTTCAATTCTGGTTCTGCTCCGCGTGTTTGACCGATTTATTTTACTGACATCTTTTTTGGCCAACATCCGTAGAAACCAACGCTGCCCATTAATTTTAAACTTAAATTCTAAACGTTTTCAACATAATATTTTCAATGGACTATTTTGAAATCAACTAATATATCTTCCCTTGACATAAATGAAATCATGTGTACTTTTGGCATTAAATATTACCAGATTGATTTTTTAGAAGAACATTAAATATTATTACCATGATATTTTGTTTTGCCATTAAATGTTATAATTAAATTTTTCAAGTCAGTTCTTCAATCTTTTTTGCGTTTTTTATAATCGTTTCGTTTATTTTCCCTTTTATGGTATTCAAACATGAGCAGTTTTGACATTAAAGACTACCAGCTTGGTAATTGGAAAGTTTATGTTTGTAATAAACAATAATTTTAATTTTGTACTTAGTTTTTCATTAATAGATCTTAAATTCTATTCAAATATTAAACGATTGAATTTTAAAATGTTTATATTAAATGTGATTTAAATTCTGTAAGGAAGTAAATTTTACCAATTCTTTTACATATTTATATCCACATAAAACTTAGTAACTAATTAAGTTCTTGCATTGAAATTATTAGTTGTCATTTTTTTTTAAAAAATGCAATCTTTTAACTCAATCCAAATTATTAAATGCTAATTTCAATGATAAAAATGTCCATCAATAGTTGTATTTATATTAATAAGGAAAATATTTTGTGGATATATTACTTTTATAGCTAATTTTCTATTAAAAGAATTAGTTAAATCTAAAAGATTATACATTTGTGCTTTAATTTTTTTTGGAGTTCCCTTAAAATTAAGTTTGTTGTTTTAATCAATTGCCTTGTTATATTTTCACAATTTTAATATTATGAAGTTTAGGTGTTCAAATATTTCCATCCAATACATGTATGTTATTTGTTTGTTAGTTGAATATAGTAAAAATGATATGATAATATTTTTTCCTATTTGTTTGTTAATTGATTATAGTTAATTAAAATCTAAAATATAATCTTAATGATTCTTTAAAGAGTATTTAAGTTTTTAGACTCAATTTTCTTAGGTAAGTTCTTTAAACCATTCAACTTTATTAATCACTAAAAGTTGCATTAATCAGTTCTTATTCAATTAAGATAACAATTTCCAAGCTTAATAATATTAAAAATTTAATCAAAAGTTTAAAAGTATTGGTGATTTGACAATTTAATAATGATAACTTTAATATTTATATATTTAAATTTTGATTGCATATATTTAAAAAAATAAATATAATGTATGCACATAAAAGATAAATTTGCATATTTGTTGTTATACTCTTACACTTTTATACTCATTTCAATTTTCTATCATTATATTGTTTAATTTTAGATTGATGTATTTTTATTTTTGCTTGTGTTGAACTTAATCTTGAGTCTATCCATTACCCTTCTTATATATTAGTTTAGCCCTATTTTAATTTTCTTCATTTGTGTATCTTGTATTATAGTGCATGCATATATTTATCCATTAAACAAGTTTAGACCTACATCCTAGTCTTTCCCATTCAAATTGAATTATTACTTTCTTTATCTAATTCTTTTTTAAAAAAATTGTTGATCATCATCTTGCATGAAATTACATTAGTTTGAACACCTACAATGTATTTAAAGATAATCCAAGTAATTAATTTTTATCAAATTATGAGAGAATCTCATTTCACTTTACTACAATGTATTGTCAAAATTTGTATTGTATTGTACATCAAATTTATCATTTAGGCACTTCAATTGTTTACTTGAAATATATTCCAACTTCATCTAACTAATTATCAAAGAATCTCTCACGCCCCTCTTTACATAAATTAATATGGTTCAATCCCATAAATCTAAACTAGAAAAAGTGGTTGAAATAATAGTATGTATTGCTTATTGAGTTGACAAAACCCCTATAATATTCTTAGACACCATATTTACAAATTATAATGCTAGAAATTCTAAGAGAATAAATCATAAATAGGTACATGTGATGAAAATTCACTTTTACACAATGTAGTCGGAAGATGTGCATTAGACCAAGATTTTGATAATTAGGTTTGAATTATTATTTTTCCTATTTCATTTCAAATGCTATCATAATCATCAATTTCAAGACTATTAATTCTTTAGAAGAAAAAAGACAATTTGAAATATTACCAACATCATTTTCCTTCATTACTAATAGAATTAAGTATCTCTAATTATTTTACTTGATTTCAAATATTTGTAATGATTACTTTGTTACTAATAACTTAGATGGGGGGGTGAATCAGTGGCCTCAAAAATTAATCCTTAAGTCAACCCTTAAAACTTATAACCACAAATTATGCCTCTAGTTATCTTCTGTCCTACAAGATGAATCCCTTGAAATAATTATATCAATTTACTACTTGTTGGATTGCTTTGTAAATCTCTTTTCTATACGATTACCGATAAGCAGTCAACTATTTACCAAAACACAGTAAATATGCAGAGTATACCGATCATCCAAAATTGCATATGTGAAATGTAAAACACTAAAGTAATAAACACATAACACATGAATTTTTAACATGGAAACCCTGTTAAGGGAAAAACCACTGGGACCGATACCCCAAATTTTCACTCTTCTGAAGTGAGCTCTCTTAGAAGCCAACCGTGTTAAAGGATACAAACACACTGTTAGGTGTGACCTTGTTAGAGGATGTAAAAGATAGTTTGTCACCTAGTATTTGGCATCTAATGCTATCATCCTTGATAAAACACTCACTTGGCCTGTCAATAGTTATCGGGCATATCCAATGCTACTTTCATGATCAAACTTTTTGATACTCCTTGGGATGTATCTCAATTGTAGAAGAATTTTAAGTCCTACTCCGTTAAGAGACTTGATGCTTCAATGGTTAAAATGAAACATTAATGATATGTTCATACATACAACTTAATTGCATATTTTTAGATATATTGTAAGTGCATTACCTCTCTGATCAATATAATCAATTCTATACCTTTGCTCCACACTATTCTGCTCTATGATTTTGTCTCACTGTTCGTCGGTGTCTGCAGAATCTAGCTCTTTCCTCAGCTTGTTGATCAGGACTGAATGAACACTTTCTTCTCCTTCAGATTTTCTTTAGCATCTTCCCTCTTTTCTCTTCACCCCACACCTCTTTGTAATGAATTGGGTTTTTCTCTTTATAGACATGATTTGACCTTTTCTTGGCTTTCTTGATTCTTAGCATGATCCACAATTCTTGCCAATTAGATTTAAAGAAAACTCATGTTTTATTTCAAAGAGATCTTCTTGTCAACTAAACAAATCAGCTTTAAATCAATTACTTATCTTTGGCTCTATCTAGATGATTAAAACAATGATAATTATCAGTTAAGTCTATCTTTTAGCTTTTGACAACTAAGCATATTGTCATTTTCTGAACTCTCTATTCTTTCGGTCAACACTTCAGTTAGCCATTGGTTATAACTGACTGTTCTGTTGATGTGGCTTTAGTTGTCATCAGTATCTTCATCCTTGTCTTTTATTTTAGGAAACACTGTAATTATTTTCGTCGGGTTACTCTGTGTTTTGCTCGTCGAGAAACACTGTGACTTGTCTCATCGGTAATGCTATGCATTTGCTCATCGGGTAACACTGTGACTTAGCTCTTTTACTCTCTCTATCGACATGCACTCCATCGATGTATACAGTCACTTAGTGAATACTTGAGTTATATGCATTACTGATAGCATAGCCTTTGATTCATTGGTTCTTTGAAATCTTTGGTAGTGTTTACATGACCATACAGATTATATTAAGTTGAGATCAATGAAAATGCAACGCATTAACTGATTTATTGCCTTGCATGATCATCAACTTAACATCTTCAAATATTCAATCAATTACATGTCATCAATCTTTCCCTTTGGCATTGATGGAAACATTCTACATTATCATACTATACTATTACTAATACAATATGAAATATATAGTTTCATCAAGATTTCCTAATGTAACTATTAAAAATGTCTCACTTTCGGTAAGCTCAAATAGCTTTGATTTGATTCTTGCAGCTTTCTGTGTGTCTTCAATCCCTTCACTGAATAGATGTAGAATCTTTCTTTCTCTTATTGTGATGTGTTTTTTTTCTGTGTCAAACTCTCTCCCTTTGATTGTTCTCTTTTCTTTTGATGTCTCTTGTCAATAATTCTTTCCCTTTGTGTGTACTCTCCCATTCTTTGTTACATCTCTCCCTTTGGATACTTTGATGGATATAATCTCTCCCTTTATCAGTATGATAATGAGATATCTCTCTCCCTTTGACAACAATGCCAAACAAACATCTTTGCCAAACAGATCTTTTCTATCCATAATATATTCCTTGAATTTCCCAATCAACTGGTAATAACTCTGGTGCTTTGAGTAGATAAATACCTTTCTATGTATATTTGTATCTTTGAAGTCTATCTCTATGATTGCATCAACATGAATGATATTCTGATAATATGTAGGCTGATGCAGCCTTCTAGTCATCTTACTGACTAGTAGACAAGGGTCTGACCCCTAGTCTCTTTTTCAAGTATTCAAATGCATCCTTGGGCAGTGGCTTGGTGAAGATATTATCCAATTATTCCTTTGTTTGCACATACTCACGTATCACCTCATTTGCCTGAACTTGTTCTCTCAAATAATGATATTTGATGACAATATGCTTTGTTTTAGCATGCATGACTGGATTCTTGGAAATGTTTATTGCACTTGTATTATCAAAGTAGATAATTACTGGTTCAAGAATTTTTATATGCATACCTTCCAGTAACTGTTTGATCCATGCAATATTTGAGCAATTTGCATCAGTAGCAACATACTCTGCTTCTACAGTAGACTGAGAGATTTATCCTTACTTCTTGCTGATCCATGTGACAAGTCTGTCACCCATAAAGAATGCTCCTCCATTTTTTCTCTTCCAGTCATCAATATTTCCAGCCCAATCAGTGTCGGTAAAGACCTTAAGTTCAAATTTTCCTTCTCTTCTATATCATAAGCCATATTCCTTAGTATTCTTCAAATATCTTAGGACTCTTTTCACAGCATTCATATGTGATTCCTTGGGATTAGCATAAAATCTTACAATTATTCCTACTACATGTGCAATATCTAGTATAGTATGTACAACATACATGAGTTTTCCAATCATTGATTTGTATAAAGTTTGATTTACCTCTGATGACTTGTCTTCCTTTGTCATCTTGCATCCATTTTCCATCGGTGTTCCAACTAGTTTGGAGTCTTCCATCTTGAATATTTTTAGTATTTCCTTGATGTATTTGGATTGTGTAATGAAAATACCTTCATCTTGTTGCATGATATGTAGACCAAGAAAGAACTTGATCTCTCCAAACATAGACATCTCAAACTCTTTTCTCATTTCATTGGAAAATGATTTGCATAGCATATCATTACCTCCAAATATGATGTCATCAACAAATATCTCAGCAATCAAAATGTTACCATCAGTATCTTCCTTTAAGTAAAGACTAATGTTTTCACTAGTCCTTACGAATCCAATACTTATAAGATAGGAATGAATTCTTTCATACCAGGCTCGGGGTGCTTGTTTCAATCCATACAGGGCTTTGTGTAGTCTACATACCATGTTTCTCTTGTCTGGATCAACAAACCCTTCTGGTTGTTCAATGTATACCTCTTCTTCAAGTATTCCATTTAGGAATGCAGACTTGACATCCATTGGATATACCTTGAATCCTTTACACGCAGAATAAGAAAGTAATATTATTACTCATTCTAGCCTAGCAATGGGTGCAAATGTCTCTCCATAGTCAACCCCTTCTTCTTGTGCATACCCCTTGCATACTAGTTTTTCTTTATTTCTAGTGACTTCTCCATTCTCATTCAGTTTATTCCTGAATATCCATTTTTGTACCGATGACATTCTTGTCATCTGGTCTCGGTACAAGTGTCCATATCTTGTTTTTCTCTATCTTCTCAATCTCTTCATTCATAGAACTTATCCATTCATCATTATCTAGTGCAACATTGATAGATTTTGACTCATAAACACAAATAAGACATCTTGTATTTAGAGACTTACTTCTGGTTCTCATACCAACCTTTTTATCTCCTATGATGTGGTTCTGTGGATGATTCCTTCTGACATATTTGGCAAGTATAGGTTCAGCTCTGTTTCTATCAGCTTGATAATCATTTTTTCCTTCATCTGTTGCTCGGGAGCTTTACATTTTTGGTCAGGTAGAGTGTCAGGTTCTTCATTGTAAACAAAACTATTGTAGTCCTCTGGTTCTTTAGTGCTTTCCTTTTCATTCTTCTCTGTAAATTCATCTATCTTTACATTTGCACTTTCAACAATTTTGTTGGAGGTTTTATTTAGACATTTATAAGCCTTTCTCTTGGTATAATACCCTAGAAAGATTCCTTCATCACTCTTGGAGTCAATTTTTCCATTTCTATCATCTTTTAAGATATAACACTGACTGCCAAAAATTTTGAAACAACTTACATTAGGTGTGTATCCATACCAAAGCTCATAAGGTGTCATTTTGGTGTCTTTCTTTAGTTGTACTCTGTTCAATGTGTAAACAACAATATTGACAGCTTCTCTCCAAAATATTTGGGTGATTCCTTTCTCTATCATCAATTTCCTTGCATAATCAACTATGGATCTGTTCCTTCTTTCAGCAATTCCATTTTGTTGTGGTGTTCTTGGTGCAGAGACCTATCTTTTTATTCCATGCTCATTACAAAAGTTAGTGAATTCATCTGAAATAAATTCCCCTCCTCTATATGATCTTAAGCATTTTAATTCTTTACCACTTTGTTTCTCAACCATTGCCTTATACCATTTAAACATCTTAAAGGCTTTTGATTTATCTTTTAGAAACATGACTGCCATCATTCTAGAGTAATCATCAACAAAGAGAATAAAATATATGTCTCCATAATAACTCTTTGTTCTCATAGGTCCACATAGGTCAGTATGGACTAATTCGAGAATGGCATCAGATGTATGGGTTTTTCTTTTGAAACTAGACTTTGTCATCTTACCTTTTTGACAATTCTTAAACATGATGTTGTCAGGCTTGGTTATCGTCAGTAAGCCTCTTACATTTCTTTTTCTACTTATTTTTATCATATTGTCAAAGTTCACATGACACAATCTTTTGTGCCATAGCCATGTCTTCATTTCTACCCATTAAGCAAGTGGTGTCAGTATCATTCAGATAGAATAAGTTACCTTTTGTCTGCTCACTGGTACCAATCAGATTTCCTGATTTATTGAAGATCTTTGCCTTCTTATTTTCAAATGCTACTCTGTGACCTAAATTATTCAACTGAGAAACACTCAAGATTATAATTCAATCCATTTACCCAATAAGCATTTTCACATTTTATCTAGTTATTCAACATTATGGTTCCTCTACCTTCAACTGGACAAGGTACGTCATTACCCATTCTTACTGAACCAGCTTTATAGTATTCAAAAGTCTCAAAATTTTGCTTATCACCAATCGTATGGTGAGTGCAGCCACTATCTATAATCCAGACATCATTTTTACTAACTTTATATATGACTGCAGTTTCTACATACCTTTCTTCATCATCATTTGAGTCATCTTTTACTGCCACAAACACCATCTTGATGTCTTCCTCAGATTCGGTGTCAGTATCATTATCTGTGCATTTTTCTAGGTAACTGGCCTTCTATCCTTTGTCCTTGTAGTCTTAGGTATCTCTTTTTTCTTATTGTCAGTAACTTTTGTAATCACCTCTGTCAGACTTCTTTTTAAATGATCTATCATTACTTCTGTCATTTTTTCTTCTGTTAGGACATCTTGCAGCAAAGTGTCCAATCTCTTTACAATTAAAACAAACAAGTGGTAATTTGCCTTTGCCTCTCTGCATTCTTCTTACCATAAGTGCTTCAATTTCACTTGGCATATCCAATGCTACTTTCATGATCATAATTTTTGATACTCCTTGGGATGTAACTCAATTGTAGAAGACTTTTAAGTCCTTCTCGGGTAAGAGACTTGATGCTTCAATGGTTAAACTGAAACATTAATGATCTCTTCATACATACAACTTAATTGTAGATTTTCAAATCTATTGTAAGTGCATTACCTCTCTGATCAATATAATCAATTCTATACTTTTTCTCCACACTGTTCTGCTATGTGACGATGTCTCATTATTCATTGGTGTATGCAAAATCTATCTCTTTCCTTAGCTTGTTGATTAGGACTGAATGAAGACTTTCTTCTCCTTCAAATTTTATTTAGCATCTTCCCTCTTTTCTCTTCACCCCACACCTCTTTGTAATGAATTGGTTTTTTCTCTTTATAGACATGATTTGACCTTTTCTTGGCTTTCTTAATTCTTGGCATGATCCACAATTCTCGCCAATAAAATTTAAAGAAAACTCTTGTTTTATCTCAAAGAGATCTTCTTGTCAACTAGACAAATCAACTTTAAATCAATTACTTATCTTTGGCTTCATCTAGATAATTAAAACAATGATAAGTATTAGTTAAGTCTATCTTTTAGCGTTTGACAGCTAAGCATTTTGTCATTTTCTAAACACTCTATTCTATCAGTCAACACTTTAGTTAGTCATTGGTGATAACTGATTGTTTCTTCGGTGTGACTTTAGTTGTCATTGGGATCTCCGTCCTTGTCTTTTTCGTCGGGCAACACTGTAATTCTTTCCGTCGGGTTACTCTGTGTTTTGCTTGTCAGGAAACACTATGACTTTGCTCATTGGTAATGTTGTGCATTTTCTCATAGGGTAACACTGTGACTTAGCTCTTTTACTCTGTCCATCGGCGTGCACTTCGTCGATGTATACAGTCACTTAGTGAATACTTGACTTATATGCATTACTAATAGCATAGCCTATGAGTCATTGGTTCTTTGAAATATTTGGCAGTATTTCCATGACCATACAGATTATATCAAGTTGACATCAATGATAATAAAATGCATTAACTGATTTAATGCCTTGCATGATCATCAACTTAACATCTTCAAACATTCAATCAGTTACATGTCATCATATTTATCTAAATTCTTACTAATAATGTAATATATAGTATATGTATTTTATTAAATTAAGTTGGGAGTGATCCTAACCCATTATACATCCAAATAAAAAAACCATCTATAATAAAATGGACCAAGAATTAGAGGATAAGCCAACCAATCAACAATATTTTATAGCAAGTTTACAATAACACAAGTAAAAATATACAAGTTCTAAAGAAGAAAATGGAAAATGGATAGGAACAAAAATAATAGAAATAAATAGCAAGGAGCATTAAGAGATATAGCCCTATCCATCTATCATATCTTTTATCTCATCCTCCCAAGGAAGGTTATTGTTGGTGTTTCTTTTGGTCCTTTTCTAATTACTCTTTACAAGGTTTTTCCTTTTCTTTTTCCTCTCTATCTTCTTTGTGATAGTGACCACCTCCATAATGAATGTTTGCATCATGCTTATATTAATTCAAATCAAGATATTTATGCCACCTTATAGTCTTTTTGATCGATTCCCTATTCTTTTTTAATCTAGGTAGCTTTGTGGGTTTTCAAAGCTCTAACCCTAATGTTTATATCTTAAATCTTCATTGGCATGCCTTACTAATCAAGAGGTTAACTCAAACCAGCACCCTCGTCATATTCATCTTCTTCCCTATAATATTTTAGGATAATTAATCCTTCTAGTGGTTTATTGAGTTCCATCTTCGCTAGAGGGTGGTGGGAAGGTGAGTCTTTAGGGATTAGGTGAAGGGGTTAACTTTGAGTCTCATCACTACATTAAAGGTTACTTTTGTTAAAGGTTGAGTCTTTCAAATACTTCTCAAGTATATTCTCTTAAAGGTTACTCTTAATATCTTCTACAATCTTAGTCGTAGAAGCCAATTTAGAAAGCCTTACAAACTTGCATTCCCTAGAAAAGGTGGTTCTCGAATCCTTGGCTAACTCACTATTTGAGATGTTGATAGTAGAGGAGGGGAAAACTTTCTCTAGAGACTTTCTCAATACTTTACCTTTACTCTTATTTAGAGCACTATCAACACTAGTAATAGGGTTTTTTCCCTTTTTTTATGATAGCTTTAGACTAAATGTCAATAACCAAGTCGAGTGTGTGTGCCAAGATTAGGTTTATAGTCCCTGGGAGAACATTATAGGGATTTTCCTAAAGAAATTTCCTTAGAAGAAGATGGTTCACCATCCTTAAACACAATTTATCTTTTAGAGCTAGTAGTTTGTGGAGGATTTTTTCCTTGGTCATTTAGGAAATTACAAGGTTGGGTAGTATTTACCACTAACACATTTTCTAAAAAAATGTATATACCATAAATTAAACATTAGCTTAATGAGAATAAACCATTTAGAAACACACTTTTCCATTTAAGAGAAAAGGAAGATTGACTAACTTACTAGTTTGTGTTGCATTAGGGGAAGATCCTTTCTACTAAATCAATTTTGGTGCCTCTTCAATTTCTTCCTATATGTATATCTCTATACAGACCGCTCAGATTCACAAGTATTTTTCTGTGGGCTTCTTTCACATTGAAGTTCCTATTAGTGTGGATCTCTTTCTTTTCCTTAGTTGTGGACTTTTCTCTTGGAAGACAAGTGTCATGTTTGTAGATTTTGTGACAAATCGCGGTGGGTTTCTCTTGCTAGAAGCCATGTCAGGTTGATAGGTGTCCCAAGATCCTTTTCAAAAGAGGTTGTTTCACTTTGAAGATTGCTTGATGATTACAAGTGTCGGCCTTTTATTCCTTCTAGATGCATGTCAAGTAGATCGCAAGTGATGATCAATAGTGTATTAGTGGCGGCTCCTTAATAGTCATTGTAATGATTTTCCTGGGTGGATGGTTTTTCTACCAGGGAAAATTTTGATTTTGCAAATATTTTATGGTTTCATAAGTTATTTAAGATGGGGGAGTTTTTCTTTTAAGGGTTTCATTTTTAGTTTTTTTATAGAAGAGTGATAATTTTAGCAAAAGAAGTATAGTTATTTCTAATATAATTTTGGGATATCACATTTGCAGACTTTATTTCTAAAAACTTTCATGTTAACTGAAGTTTGACTATGATCGACTGAGCCTTTTTAGTTTTGAATGATACTAAATATACCTGAAGTCTATGTCATTTTAAATAGTGATTATCTTGTAACACTTTCATTTTTGTGTATGAGATTGCTTTCAGTGATGGATCATGTTTGAAACTCCTTCAGTGATGGATCATGTTTGAAACTCCTCCAGTTGAAATTAATTAAATAAAAGTGTTCCATCTATGTGATGTTATACAAAACATATAGATTAATAGTTTCATTTGAATGCATTTGTTGTTTATTCTACTTTAAATAGATGCACCCATGAGGTGATATGAATATTTTGATCTGCGTCTAGAATCTTGTTATTATGTTCTCATATTGACTAAGAAGGGACTCTCGTATACTGTGCCAAATTATGAAACAATATCTGCATTTTGATAATATTGTAATGTTCATTTATGAAAGATTCTGAGTTAATAGTGAAATGATCTAGTGTATCACCTTAAGTTTAGCTTCATTTTCAGTATTCTCCTATTTTCATCTTCAACATTGTCCATGTAGAGAAAACTCCTCAATCTCACAAATTGTTTCAAGTGTTACCATTTTGGTCCACAACAATCAAACTTTTCCTAAGGATTGTTCCCTTCATGGGTTACAAAATTCAGGATCAACAGTTCCTTTTTCTAGCATGTCCGGTGGGACCAAACTGGTATTGAGACAAGTCTATGAGCCACAAGCCCATAAAAAAATCCATATCCACTCATTACCCAAGATGATTTATTCCTCTCTTGGTTACAATAACCAGATCTAGAGCCACTACCTCTTCATCAAGTGCATTACCAACACAAACCCCTACAGTACCCATAGTTGTATGAAATTGTCACCTAAGATAGCTATAGCCCTCTTATTCCACTAGTAAATGGTGTAAACTGGCATTTTATCCTTGCTAATTCTTTGAAGGCCCTACCTAAGTTTAGGGTATGTGCAAGATCATGGGGGGCCAAAAAGTGGCGATGTGAAAAAAATCCACTTTTCACTCATCCAAAAGCACATGAAAGTGCTTGTTGACTTTTTAGTAGGCCTGGGTGTCAGTACACTTAGGCAAACCTGACACCAAAGCACAAGCCTAATCGGGTACATGATTTTTTTGGGTACCTGAAAATATCGAGTACCCAAAAAAATTAGGTACCCGAAACCTGTGGCATAAATAAAAAACCTGCGAGCCGCTTTCCTCATTTCTCTGATCACTTTAGGTTTCCAAAATAGCTAGATATATCATATACATGATTTTTTCACGTACCTGATTGCTCCAACAACAAATTTGACTCCACTGTTTATCCGATAAGTAAATTATTGTTATGTCTAAATTGATTTTTTTCATTTTCATGTTAAATGTAGTTTTTTTGGTAAAAATAGGGTTTTGTATTGTTTTTTTTAATAATATATGAAATCAATTTGAAATTTATATTTGTTTATTATTTAATTAGGCATGACTGACAACAATGAAGATAATAACCCTCCCCCGCCAAATAATGATCCCCAAAATAATCTAGAACCACTTCAAAACCCTCAATCTTTAGAGGATTTGATACAAGAGAATCTGAACACTATACGAGGCTTCAAAAACATATATAAGAATATACCTACCTTAGCTCCTATGCTTGCCACCCTAAATACCATTGTTGAAAACATTGACACCCTTATGTAGCAACATAATGCTGCTCTTCATTGGCGTGATGATATGCACACCCAATTTGATGACAGGCTTGACCATGATGGGATTGCTGCCCTTAATATAACTAAGGAAGATATAGCCTCCCTTTTTGTTAATCCTAAAACCGGATTAAAAGTTGACCCCAAAAAACCAAAATTATCAATAAAATGGTGCACAAATGAAGCAATGCACACACACTTTTGGGATCGCTGGTAAATGGTTTTTGATAAACCACCCCATACCAATTTGTAGCTCCCTTTCTATTTCATAAAAAAATTGTATGCTGAGTTTGTGCTTGGTCACAATGTTAATTATTAGAGCATGAGGCCCAACATGGGCGTAGGCAGAGGAGCTCCTCAGACTAGGCCATTTTCCCAGCGCAAAAGGCCACTACCTTTGTCCCCCCCACTGATGTCGCACCCCCTCCTCTAGTGCAGCATCCTGATATCATTGCAGAGGCTACCTCATAGAGTATTAGGGCCATTCACATGCTGAGTGATCAGTTGAT
>MU225100.1:2651479-2671185 GCA_018584345.1 Thuja plicata | reverse complement strand
TACACCTACTTCTTATTTTTTTCCTGAAATTTTTGTACTGCTGCATTGAAATCTATACTTTTCACCAATCATATTAACTTTTTTTCAAAAAAGGCCTAGTAGTTTAGAAACTACATTCAATTTCCTATAGATTCTATTCTCACAACTTTTTGATATTAAGTTGATAGCTAGTTCAAATTTTCATGTCAAGTTGACTAACCCTGATTTTGCTGATTTTTCATTGCCACTTAAGGGCATAGTTTGGCCCCCCATGATCTTGCACATAACCTTTACTAGAAAAGATGAGAAGACTCTTGCTGAGTACATGACCAATATGGCTAATACCTTCATAGTACATCACATTACAGAGAAAAATATGGCCCAGATATTGCTAGTTGCATATTTTAAATGGAAGGCACTACATTGGTATAGATATCTAGCACAAAATAGTATAGGCACCTGGGATGACTTGGGAAATCTATTTTATAGCCTCTTATGCGAGAAGGGTGATCCCTCTTTGCCACTCTAGTAACTAATTAATACAAAGAGAGCTATGTTGGATTATTCTTATGGAAAGGTAAGTACTAAGAGGGGAGGGGTGAATTAGAATTTCTGATATTTTTACCATACAATGTTGACCATCTACCAAGTTGAGTACATTGCATAAAACATTGAAAATCATATAAAGTAAATAAGTAAATCATGACACATAATACCATGATTTTTCATCACATAGAAATCCTATGTTAGAGGAAAAAACTATGGTGGGGATGGTACCCACAATCCTTCACTTTTATAGAATAAAGGTTGCTCTGTTAGAGATAAAAATTCAGCTACTTCTGATATATTACCCTGTTAGGACTATTATACTCGGCCAAGAGTACAAAAAGACTTATTCAGTCTCCTAATTAAAGGATTTTACAATCTCTCATCTAAGAGATGTACCTAGTTAAATGATTTACAAAATAAAACCTCTTAGGGCCTACCCACTAGTTGGGATTTCTAAACTCCTAACTATTAAAAAAACTTATTACTAAATGTATGCAAGTATGCATTACCACCTTCTGCACTCGGTAACTCAACTGTTCTACACCCTATATCTTCTTCATTCTATCTTTATCTTTGTCATTGTAATTGCTTCTCTCTCTCATTGTAATATTTTCCCTCTTTTCTATGTAATCTTCAGCTCTCTCTTCTCATATTAATGTTTTGTTCACTTTATATGATCTTAAGGTGGTTAACCTAATTTGATCCTTCTCCTTCTACAGTGGAGGTGAGGCAGTGCAATGTTGGTTTCATTCCCAATGCATTTATTGTTCCTTAATATCATTGGTTGAATTGCCTCATGGTCATGTGCAATCATATTGGTGCAATCCAAATGTTTAACCTAGCTTCTATCTTGAATATTGTGAAAGTTCTCTCGCTCAGCGTCCAGGTTCAATGTATTAAAATTTGAATTTTTATGTTGGCTTTGGTGTGCTCATTAATAAGATTTGATCTTGTTCAATGATATAAATGTCTTCTTGTTGACTAACTCTGATCGGTGTCTAACTCTACTTTGTGTTTCAGTGAATAAATCTTCTCTGTGTTTTGGTGACTAACTCTGCTTGATCTATAACTATGCTCTATGTCAGTTCTCTTCTTAACTCGGTAACATGCTACTATTCGGTGCTCGGTGTCATTGATACTTTTGATTTACCGACTGCCTCCCTTAGTGTATTCTCTCTCTTTACTGATTATCTTCCTTGACTGCTATGACTTTGAAAAGACTAATGACAACATACTAACTCATAGGATTATCAATCTCCCCCTTTGGCATTAGTTGGAATTTTGACAAAAACTTCAAATTCATGAAAATTTTTACAACTTTTGTGTATCAGAATAATGTGTAACTCCCCCTATACACATTCTTATATCTCTCTTCTATACTGTATTGATACATATTGATTTATCCGTGTATTATCCATCTTTACTATATTATCCCCTTTAGTTGTACTTAATTGTATTATCCCCCTTTTTGACAAATATGCCAAATCAAAATTTCTTAGGAATCGATGGGGTAAACTTATACCTTAGTAAAAACATGTGTGTACTTCCTCTATATATCTTCTAAAGATGACTCCCATTCATGTTTGAGTGTTTGAAGTATAAAAATCTGAGAAGCAATGTCATATGCTAATACAGTGATGGTGTCAAGTGAACTGCCATCGGGGTTGTTGACCAAATTCTTGGCCATCTTCAATTATGTTTGCATGGATTCATGTGGGCAATCAAAAGTTCTTGAAGCTCTAGAAGTTCCATCCTTCTCTTATTCTCTTCTTGTCGTAGTTCTTGTTGGATCCCCATCAGGTGTTTCAACCTTGAGTAGTATACTTGTAAGGAACCAGGGTTGATGGTTAAATGTTTTAGCTTCTCACTCAGCTTGGTCTCAACATAATCATATTTCTACTTTATGTCCTTAGAAAATTTTGAAATAGAATAAACTTTCTAAAATATTGAAAGTATATGAGACAATTTGGTCTCAATCTCGGTAGTAACCTTAGAAAGTGTTACATTATCTTTTGTATGGTGTCTAGAATGGACTAAAAAAAATTCAGTTCCATATTCCTTAAATGAACCTTCATCATGTAGTCAGTAGTGTCTACTAGTCCTTCTATCTGATGAATGATGTCTATTATTTCATCAATGGTAGCATCTAGTACAATTTCATGTAAGACATCCTTAACACTTTCTAATATGCCAGTCTTCTTTCTCTTTTGTAGTTCCTTCTTTTGAATTGCCTTAAGTCTCGCTAACTCGGCATACCTAGTCATTTTATCATAATCCATAGTAGATAGGTCGACATCTGGTATGATGATCGGTTGACCCAAATTTACATGTTTCCTCTTCTTTGATTTCTTCTTCTTTTCTTTCTTCTTTGGTGAATGTCATTCCTTCAGTGCATCAGATGTTATCTCTGTTATACATTTTCTGGATCTTTTCTCTTCTTGTTTACTTTCCTCCTTTTTCATTTCATGTTTCCCTTCTAATTTATTTTCTCCTAGTGTGTCCTTTTTCTTCTCATTTGTATGCTTTTCAACTTCCTTCTGCTCATTTTGTTCCTTTTATTTATCTTTGTCTAGTTCTTATTGTTGTACAATGGACTCGGTTGGGAGAACCGATTTGTTGTTTAGTGTTATTATGGTCTTGGTAACCGTAACCTTCTCAGTATTATTTTCTTTCTCAACTTCCTTTACCTTTTATTTATTTGTTTCCTTTTCCTTCCCTATTTCCTTTTGTTGGTCAATTGCTACATTATCAGTATCGATAGAAAATGGATCATTATCACCTTGGGTTGTGTGATAATCTAGAACTTGTTCTAATACAAGATGTAGAATAGTAGCTCTATCTTTGATGTGCATGTGCTCTATATTTCTATTCTCGGTCGCCTTAACATTCTCATCTTGTGATGTATCATCTAGAGGATCTTTTTTTATAATATCCTCAATAACAATTTCATTAATATCAATTGTCAAATCAATAGTGTTATTCTTACCTTGATCATCTTTGGCAACTTCAACGGTTATATTCTGTTTTTCTTGTTTAGCTTGGGATTTAGGCTCTTCAATGTTGAATATATCTCTCTGTTTCACATTGGTTTCCAACTGTAATCTCTCCAAGTCTCCTGTCAGAATCCTTACAGATCTATCCTTAATAAGAAATTTTTTAGAGTTTTTCTTGAAGGTCTCTGCAATTTCTTCAACAAATAGATTTGGTACAGTTAGCACAAGAGATCTTTCTCTCATTTTTTTTTCTGTATTCATATCATATTTCCATCTTGCATCTATGTCATTGTATAACTCTATAGGAAAAAATTTATTAACTTCAAGTAGCACGTATCTCAATTTGTGTAAAGAGTAAACAATTGCATCTTCAATTTTTACCTTGTTCTCTTTGCTTTGAGTATTATACTTTTCTTTCTTCATTCCTCCGAATGATGCATGCTTCTTTATTGTGTCTGACATTTCATCAAGATTTCCTAATGGTGGATGCTTGTTCTTCACAACTTGGGGTTTTCTCAATTCTTCAATTTTTGTGTCAGTATTTGGTGGTAGCTTGAATTTTTTCCTTGGTCTAGTGTTTTCCTTTTTTCCTCTTACATATATCCTCTCTTTTGGTTCAAAATAATTATTCTTTACTTCCATTGACATTTTAGACCTTGTTGATGATCTAGTAGATTTAGGGCTCGGTGAAAGCTTCAATACTTTTGGTTTCCTGCCTTCCACTCTAGAGGTTACTGCCTCATCTTCTTCATTATTAGTTCCCAAAATTAGTCAGATTAGCACTCATCTTGCTAGATTTTCTTTGAATCTTAGGTACTAAGATACCTTGCTTGTTCTTAGCCTTAACTTCTTCATATGTTCCATAAGTCTTGGTTCCTTTATCAAAAAGCTTAGCTAAGAGAGTTTTGATTTTTTGAGATGCAAAGTCTGTATCCATCTCATATCCAATAGGATCTAGACATATGCTTCCTAGGCTCGACTGTATTGATAAAAAATGAATTGGTGTCTACTTCAAAAAAAATGGAATCATGATATTTCTCCACTAACTGCGGTGAAACTCTAAATTTATTATGCATGCTTGATTGGAAATTAGAGAAGTAATCATTCATAACAATGTCAAGATTCTCTCCTAGACTCTTTATGTATTCATTGATTTGATAAATTACTGGTCTATCAACACTCCATTTCACATTTCCAATCGATGGAAAGATGATCTCAAAGTCAAAGTATATGCATACCAGTAGTGAAACGAACTTCAATGTGTTTGTCTTAGCTTTCCTTATAGTTCTCATGTTGTCTTCAAGTTGTTTCAACAATATCTTGCATATATAAATCTGCATGTCTTTCTTTACAATCTTATAAGCCAGATCTACAACTCCACGAGGTACGTTGTCCACTTAGGATGATTGGAATACTCAGTGGGAAAATATGTTGCATGAAAACTTCAAATCACGGTCTTCGATGGTATAAATCCTCATACCTCTCCCATCCCATTTGGTTTTCATTGTCTCACTTAGCTTGATCTTCTCAGTCTGTCTGATTGCCTTAGGCTTGTCTCCAATTGGGTAAACAATTACAATATGTAACACATCATTTATGATCTTTATAGGCTCATCTATCCATGTACATTGGTCATGTACTTGGCTAAGTACCATCCTTATCAATTTGGTCTTAAATACCTTCGGGATATGCAGGGCATGTGTCAAAAATTTTTGACTCTAGATGCACATGATCTCTCTCTAGTTTTCCATCTTCAAATAAATTTTGATAAGATGCATCAATTTTTTCTTCACATATCTCCCCAACCTTGCAATGGGTGAAATTTTGCACATCTTCAATTATTAGAACTCTATTCGGAATGGATGAAAGTGCTCCCATGATTTCTGGTTTAGATACCTTTGTAGGAGGTGGCTTGTACTTGGAATTCACTGTCTCAACATTCTTAGCTACAACTAGGTTTCAAGATTTTGGGGCCATATCCTCTTGTGAAATGCAAAAAAAATTGAACTAGGGTTGCGTCTAAGACTCGGTTGCACTAACACACCTAGGGAAACACCACAAATACCCTGAATAGATTCAAATAAGCTCAAAATGGTCTAGGGTTACCTTCAAAATCGCTTGTAACCACTTGAAGACTCAGTTCTCCAAGTCTGAGCGTGCTACTCTAGAAAACGTTAAGTCACAATGATAGATGATATAGTCTATATATGGATTTTTCTAGGTTTAGGATTTCCAACGGTCTTAAAGTGGAAATTAATGCTCAGCTGACTTACATTACTGAATACCTAACTTTCATTTTCTTATAAATAATGAATGTGAAACATAAAATCAACAGTATATATCCAAATGCATCGAAGTATGCTCATATGGATCTCTATACATATACTAGGAACCGATTAAAATTTGAATTTTAACTTGCAGTTCCTACTCATACCTCTTACCTGATTAGGTAGACTTAGTTGCACCCAATCCAGAGGACGAGGTGCCTTAAACTATTCCAAATGATGTTCCATCATCCATGGTCTTTCTTCTCCATGTCTTATTCATCTAATCTCTCATTTCTTCTACATTTACTTTAGGTTTCTCATATGTTTCCTCCTTGGTAGGGACTTTGCCTCGGTACCTGCAATCTTTGGTAAGGTGACCTAGCTTGTAACAATGGAAGCATGCCATGCTTGGACTTCTCCAAGATATTATATTGGTCCTGCCATGTAACAACATGCAATTTGAAGCAATGTGCCTATTTCTTCTAGATACTAAATAAGATATCCATGTGTTATAGTCCCATGGTATGGATGTACCCTATTGGTTGTTTGGAATATTCTATAGGTTTGGTACCCATTTTTCATTTCTCTTTTGTGATCAGCATTCCTCAAATTTGTGACTGTATTTATTGCAATTTTTGTAGTAGCCATCAAACTTTGACTTTCTTGTGTTGTTTTTAGTCTTTGATCTGCATTAATGTGCTCAGTGCCCATACTTGGTAGTTATAACAATTCCTATCAAGCTTGGGTAAACTTGGTGACTTGCCTCTTTTGCTTATACATACATTTGCAGTATGTCCAGGCTTCCCACAGTAATAGAAACTAGGTTAGTTTAACTTTGGTGGGGTAGAAGTTCCTTGACTGTCAACTTGATTAGACGACTCTCCTTTCTCAGTAGTGCTCTTACTATGGAATCCTAATCCATTATTGTATGTCGGTTGTCTCTAACCCTTAATTTGTGCATCCAATGATCTATGTTTCTTCATTTCTCTTTAATATCTCATTGCCTTCTCTTTCAGATTTGAGTTCTCTGGTCAATCTACCAGCTTCACACTTAAGTACTTGATTCTCAAATTGTTTTCTTGTTGACTCTATATGATCACTCACTAATTGGTCAGTCATATTATAGTTTACTTGCATCATCCTCATGATTTCGCTATCTTTCTCAGCTATTCTTGTTTCAAATTGTCTTTTGTCTTCTTCAACTATTCTCATTGCATTTTCAACTACTCCATTTGAGTCAAGTATCTCTCTAATTCTCAATTATTTTGTTTCTTGATCAATATTAGCCAAGTTTAGTTGCTCAGTGAGTTTCTTGTTCTTTTCCATGAGTTTTGCAATGGCAGAATCAACTTCACCACTCAGACTACTTTCAAAGGTTGTTTCAAGAGTATCAACATGCTCTTGTGTGGATTTGAGTTCACTTCATAACTAATTCCTCACTTTTAAGGACTTTTCTAGCTTACTTTTAAGATCTTCAATCACTTTTTGTGCACTCTCCAACTCAAACTCAAGACTATCAATCTTCTTCAAATGATTTTAACTTTCCCTGGTCATGATCTTTACTCTCAGGTGTTTAAACCTTTATCTTAAGAGACTAGCTCTGATACCAATTGTTGGATTAATCTTATGGAAAGTTAAGTGTTGAGAGGGGAGGGGTGAATTGGTACTTATAAAACTTTTACCATACAATTTTGACCATCTACCGAGTTGAGTACATTGCATAAAACATTGAAAAACATATAAAGTAAATCAATAAATTATAACACATAACACCATGATTTTGGTCACGCAGAAATCCTTTGTTAGAGGAAAAAACTAAAATGGGGATGGTACCCACAATCCTTCACTTCTGTAGAATAAAGGTTTCTTGGTTAGAGCTACAAATTCAGCTACTTCTGATAGCTTACCCTGTTAGGAGTATTATACTCAGTCAAGAGTACAAAAATACTTATTCAGTCTACCTAATTAAAGGATTTTACAATCTCTCATCTAAGAGATGTACCTGGTTAAAGGATTTACAAAATAAGACCTGTTAGGTCCTACCCATTGGTTGGTATTTCTAAACTACTGACTATTACCAAAACTTATTACAAAATGTCTACAAGTATGCATCAATATTAATGTTTTTCATACTCTTTATAATCTGCAAGTGCATTACCTCTTTCTACACTCAGTAACTCAAGTGTCATACAACCTATATATGATGAAATACAACTAATTATATGTTTGAAGTCATTTGTTGATATTTAAGTGAGTTTCAGAAGTGATGATAAACATTATCAATTAATGTATTGTCATTGATGTCAACTTATTTCAGTATTATTATGGTGGAAAATATTTGTTATGATTTGAAGATCTGGAACAAACAATGTTTATGTGGTCGGTAAATGAAGATTTTTGTATACACTGAGAGACGGTAATAACCGAGTAAAATGCAGTGTATACCGAGCACAGTGATAATCGACCAAGGTATTGTCGACACAACACGGTTAATACTAAGAGTGAGCAATTAATTTTAATTGAGGCCAACTTGGATGCTGAGATGGCCATTGATGATTTCGAGGTAAAATATAAATTTTGTTATTTGATCAAACGGTTATGAAAATTCAATGAAAATCTAACAACAAGGATTGAAACATATTTTTAACACAACTATTGAGGAAGGATCAAGTGGGAAAATTAACGATGGAGATTAAGCGGAAAGATCTGAAGGATGAAAATTAAATGATACATGATGTCTATATAAGAGACAAGAGATTTTTTTTGAATTATATCATCACAAGCAATAGATGCTTATATGCAAATTTTATGCTTGACTGATCAAACTCGTTAAAGATAGAACTGAGCATTTTTTGCAGACATCGCCAAGAAAACAGAGGCAAGAGGATTACCGAGCACAACAAGTATGAAGTATGAGATGAACTAAAGAAGTAAAAATTGATCAGAGGTACTATGTACTTAGAATAGATCTGAATATCTGCAAATTAGAGTTGTATTTGAATCAGATAATTACTGTATCAGTTTAACCATTGTTACAGATAAATCTCTTAACCAAGTGGGACAGTGTGTCCTTATTATAACATTCAAAGAATGTTGATTGTTTTCTTGTTGACCCCATAGGGAATGCATGGTCAAGAGAGAAATATTAGTTTTAAATCCTCTAACAATGTCACATTTAACAGTGTGCATTGTAACCTTTAACAGGGTTGGCTCTTCACTGAGCTCAGTTCAAAAGAGTGAAAATATTTTGGGTTACCGGTCCCAGGTGGGTTTTCTGTTAGTAGGGTTTCCACATTAAAAATCTGTGTTAATGTGTATTAATTTTGTGGATTTTTATTTTACTTTACAATTTATTTTATTTACCTAGATCGGTAATCATAGTATTAATTTACTAATATTCGATAAACACTATTGATGAAAGTTTAATTTTACAGAATACATTTTCACTGAGCTGAGTTCTATATAATTGAATTTTTTTGGTATACATATGGAGAAATTTTGGACTATAGGATAATTTGTGAGGAAACTGATTCTATCTAATTCACCCCCTCTCAATTATTTTAACAATTGGTATCAGAGCATACAATGCTTATCAGAGCAGTAATGCTTATCAGAGAGTAGACAATGCTTATAGTTCTTATCAGAGAGAAGACAGTTCTTAGAAGAAATTTTTCAAGGACTTAAGCTAAAGATCACAAGATGTATAATAGAGATGCACCAAATTTGAAAAAAGATAACTTCTCGACATGGAAAATCATAATGAGATTATATACCTATCAGGGATTGCAGACAACATTGCAGATTTTCTGGACAATAAATTCATTCTAACTACTGGACCTTTGATAGTAAACCAAATGAAAGAGAAACATGAGCATAGCCTTATCATGGTGGAGATTTCCTCTTCACTTACAGATTCTGAATTTGAAGATATCAAGACATGTGCAACTTCCAAGAAGATGTGGGATCAACTTACACTAGTTTATGGAGGAGATGCAAATGTACTGAGAGCCAAATCTAAAAGTCTTCGTGGAAAGTTCGATGACATGCGAATGAAGGAAGGAGAAAATATCACACAGTACATTAACTGACTTAAATAATTTGTGAATGCTATTTGAGGATCTGGTGGAACCATTGATTAAGACACAATTGTGAGTAAGATTCTTAGAACTCAATTGCCTATTTATTTTATAAGAGTCTCTGCATTTCATGAAATAAGAGTTGCACCTGGAAATAAAATTACTGTTGATAGTCTTATTGGAAGATTGATTTCTTTTGAGTGGAATAATTTTGACAATAGTATTGTACCATCTATGGAATTTACATTTATGACTACTTTGAAAATTGGCAAATCTAGTAGCAAACACATAATCAAAAATAACAGTGACACTAATAGTGATGACAAGGAACTTGATGAACTTGAAGCTTTAATGGTTAGAATATTGCATAGAGGTAAAGGAAGATGTAAAGGTAAACTACCTTTCATATGCTTTAACTGTAAAGATATTGGCCATTTTTCTGCAAGATGCCCTAAAAAAAAAATGATGATAGAAATGATAGATCTAATGATAGAAAGGATGATCAATACTTCAGAAGCAACCGACAGCATGACAGAAGAGATAACCGAGATTACAAAAATAAAGGTAAGAAAGCTTGTTACATTACTAAAGATAAAATTAATGACAATAGTTCTGACACTGATGAAGATATTGAGACAGTGTTTGTAACATTAAAAGATGATTCAGACGAGGATGAAAGGTATGTAGAAACAACACTTATCTCATAAGTTAGTAAACATGATATTTGGGTTATTGATAGTGGTTGTACACATCACATGAATGGTGATAAATGAAAATTTGAATTTCTTGAATGTTATGATGGAGGATTAGTAAGAATGGGAAATGATATACCCTATCAAGTGAAAAGAAAAGGTACTATTATGCTGAATAATCAAATCAAATGTGAAAATGCCTATTAGGTAAAAGGACTTAACTACAATCTATTGAGTGTTTCATAGTTGAATAACACAGGTCACCAAGTTGCATTTGAGAATAGAAAAGAAGAATCTATGATGGAAAAAGAAAATTGATCGGTACTAGTGAACAATCTAAAGGTAACCTATTCTATCTTGACATAGATAAAACTACTTATTAATTGGCAAAGAATGAAGATATACAGCTACAGCATAAAAGACTTTGTCATGTAAATTTTGACAACATGGTAAAGATTAGTAGAAAAAGAAAAGTTAGAGGCTTATCGAGCTTATCTAAACCAAACCATGTAATGTCCAAAAATTGTCAAATGGGAAAGATGTTAAAATTTAGTTTCAAGAGAAAGAGTTTCTCATCTAATGACATTTTGGAGTTAGTTCATACATACCTATGTGGACCAATGAGAACACAGAGCTATTATGGAGACAGATATTTTATCTTATTTGTTGATGACTACTCTAGGATGATGAGTGTCATGTTCCTAAAAGAAAAATCTGAAGCATTTAAGATGTTTAAGTGGTATAAAGCTAAAGTGGAAAAAGAAATTGATAGAGATCTCAAGTGTTTGGGATTTGACAGAGGAGGTGAATTTATTTCTAATGAGTTCACTAACTTTTGTAACGAGTATGGAGTCAAAACAGAGGTTTCTGTACCGAGGACGCCATAGCAGAATGAAATTGCTGAAAGAAGGAACAAATCAATTGTTGATTGTGCCAGGACATTGATGATTGAGAAAGCATTTTCACAAACATACTGGAGAGAAGAAGTCAGCACAATAGTTTACACACTAAATTGAGTACAACTGAAGAAATATTCAAACAAAACACCTTATGAGCTATGGTATGGGTATACACCGAATGTAAGTTATTTTAGAATATTTGGTAGTAGGTGTTATATTCAGAAAGATGAGAGAAATGGGAAATTTGATTTGAAAAGTGATGAAGGAATATTTCTTGGATATTCTACTAAGAGTAAAGCTTACAAATGTTTGAATAAGACAACTAACAAAATAACCGAGAGTGCAAATGTGAAAGTTGATGAATTTATTGAGCTAAATGATGAGGAAAACATGAAATAACCTAAAGATTAGAGTAAAAAATTTTACTGGGAAGAACCTGATAATATATTGATGTAGATGCCTAGGATTACCATGCAAAAAGGTAATGTTACTGGGCAACAGGGTAATGTCACCAAGCAAAAGATAGCATAGAACGAGAATCAGGAAAATGTTGAAACAAAAGATCATGAACCAAGAGACAATGCAGATACAGAAGAAGATGATTAAGGGCCAAGAACTAAACCTATACTTGCTAGATATCTAAGAAGACGCCATCCACGGGATCAGATCATTCGAGATAAAAGAGAAAGTATATTGACAAGAAGTAAGTTCAGAGATGACACTTGTTTAATTTGTGAATTTGAGCCTAATAATGTTAGAGATGCATTAGAAAATGAAGAATGTTTTAATGTCATGGATGAGGAAATTGAGTAGATACAAAAAATAAGACATGGACATTAGCACTGAGACGGAGTGATAAAATTATCATTGGCACCAAATAGATTTTCAGAAACAAATTGAATGAAGATGGGAATGTAATCAGAAATAAAGCAAGATTGGTTTGCAAAGGGTATGCACAAGAAGAAGGAATTGACTATGGAGAAACCTTTGCACCAATTTCTAGACTTGAAGGAGTAAGAATACTACTTGCATATTCTGCATATTTAAAGGATTCAAGGTATATCAGATGGATGTAAAGTCCACATTTTTTAATGGAATACTGGAAGAGGAGGTATACATTGAAATACTTGAAGGATTTATTGATCCTAATAAGACACACATGGTATATGAGTTACACAAAGATTTATATGGACTGAAGCAAGCACTGAGAGCATGGTATGAAAATTGCATTCATATCTTATAAGAATTGGATTTATTAGAACAAGTGACAACAACAATATGTATTTAAAAGGAGGAAATGATGATAAGACACTTATTGCTGAAATATTTGTTGATGATATTATATTTGAAGGTAATGATAACTTATGCACTTCATTTGTTGATGAAATGAGGAAAGAATTTGAGATGTTGATGTTTGGTTAGATCAAATTTTTTTCTAGGATTGCAAATTTTACAACATGCTGTAGGTATCTACATTACTCAATCAAAATACATCAAGGAAGTACTAAAGACACTAAAAATGGAAGATTCAAAACCAGTTGGAACACCTATGGTGACAAGATGCAAACTGACAAAAGAAGACAAGACACCTGAGGTAAATCAAACCTTGTACAGAGCTATGATTGGTAAATTGATGTATGTCGTTCACACAAGATCTGAAATAGCACATGCAATTGGAATAGTTACAAGATTTTCTACTAACCCTAGGGAATCACATCTGACCATTGTAAAAAGAACTTTTAGATATTTGAAGAATACTAAGGATTATGGACTATGGTATAAAAGAAGGAAAATTTGAATTGAAAGTTTATACTGATGCTAATTGAGCTGAGAATATAGATGATAGAAAAAGTACTACTAGTGGAGTAATCTTTAATGGAGAAAGACTAGCTGCTTGGGTTAGCAAGAAGAAAAGATGCATGTCTCAGTCAACTGAAGAAGCAGAGTATGTTGTTGCTACTGCAAATTGTTCTAACATAGCATGGATAAAACAATTGTTGAAAGGAATGAATGAGGAGATCATTGAACCATTGATGATTTATTGTGATATTACAAGTGCTATAAATATTTCAAAGAATCTTTTGATGCATGCAAAGGCAAAGTACATATCTATAAAATATCACTACTTGAGGGAACAAGTACAAGACAAACAACACTGGAATATGTACAATCAAAATAAAAACTTGTAGACATATTCACAAAACCCTTATCGAAGGATACATTTGAGTACTTGAGAGGTATACTAGGGGTTCATCCCTTGTCTATTGGTAACTAAGCTGAGTAGGACGTTGCATCAACCTACATGAAATAAGAATATCAATCATATTGATGCAAAGATGATGTGGACCGACAAAAAGATATCAGTACACTGAAAGGTACCTACTGCACCAAAAATAAGAGATATTTTGTTGGATACTGAAGAGATGCATATTTCTTTTTGGCATCATTGTCAAAGGGAGAGAGATTCATGAAATATCAAGGAGAGAGTTGATCAATGAAATATCTATCTACTAAAGGGAGAAAGGAGAAAGGGAGAGAAAAGAGATATCTAATCTATAGAGAGCTTCAAGAGCTGAAATGTCAAAATTGCAGGGAGAGTCTGTATAATGAGTATTTTGTTTATACTGACACAGTTTATATTCAAGCTAAGGAGAGCTACAAAATTGTTGCAGTTGTAGAACATAAGTTTGGTATTTGTTGTATGGCATTTTATACTGCATATTTCATATTGTGTTGCCATCAATACCAAAGGGAGAGATTGATGAACTACAACTAATTATATGTTTGAAGTCATTTTTTGATATTCAAACGAGTTGCAAAAGTGATGATAAACATTATCAGTTAATGTATTGTCATTGATGTCAACTTATTTGAGTATTATTATGGTGGAAAACATTTGTTATGATTTGAAGATCTAAAAAAAAAATATTTATGGGGTAAAAGTACAAACCTGTCTCACACTTTACAAAGGAAGAGGACCATGACATGCAAAATAGTTAAACTTTAACGACATAAAAGTGGCATTTGTGTTTAGGATTTGAAAATAATGTAAACTAATAAAATGTGTAAAATTGGATGTAGTTTATGCCTATAATTCTTTTTAAAAAAATTGAATAAGAATTGACATAGTTTTTTAATTTTTGAAGTCCATTTTTTAATTGTTAAAAAATGTTGAAAATCGAGGGTCTAGTTCCCACCAAGAAAATATATGTAAATAATATTTTTTCCCTCTGATTTTAGAATATGTTTTAGATGACATGTACAACTAGTGCAAAAAAAAGAAAGATTGGTTTTCGGTATATATTTTGTCTGTTACAACTATTCAAAGTCGGAGTTACCCAATATTAACAGTTTTTGTCTCCCGCCTAATTTTGCCTAGCAAATCTACACCAAATACAAAAAAAAATTATATTTTTAAGAGAACTCTCTCCTCTAGTGTTAAATATAAGTTTTAAAAATTTTTGACATGATTTTTCTATTCTTTTTTCCTTTTTTCGAACGAGCATGTTCTTCAATGTTAAAATACCTACTTGGAGTTTTTTTAACTTATAATATATTATATGTAATCAAAAGACTATAAAAATTATACAACCATAATCTAGACTCTGAGCTCTACAAAAGGGTATTTTTAGATTTTATAAAACATTCAGTTTTGGTGGACAATTAAGCCCCATTAGTGACGTGTTACCAATTTTACCTTTTTTTACTTATTTGGCTGCCACATAGGATGCCACATAAGTAGTTTCGGCCGAAACAGGTCCGGCCTAAACCAATTCAGCCAGAATTATTTCAGTCAAAACTAAGAATGACCAAACATGGTCACGTTGATGACCATGATCCTCAAAGCTCATATATATATAAACATTTTTTTTTTAAATTAAAAACAATTATCAATTATTCCGGTGTAGAAAATGTATTTTTTAATATTATCAAGGAGGTTTGTATTATTTTTAATTGTTTTAAAGGAGTATTTTTTGGCGTTAAAGGGCAACCACAAATTAATATTATCAAGGAGGTTTATATTATTTGCAAGTTTTTTTTAGCTTTTTGAGATTTTTTTATATTTTTAATTAAAGTATTGTTCACTATTAAATTATAAACTTATCAATATTATTTTTCATTTTTTAGCAAGATTATATGGTTTTGTGTATGTTGGTGAATCGAAGCTCTCAATTTGAATAATTTGTGCAATGGGGAATAAAAGAAATATAACAAGAAAATATGATTGAATAAGGGATGAAAAAATGAAAGGTCATACAAAACATAATGAAGATGAACCTATTGAAGTCTAAGAAGATCCAATTCAAGTAGGGGAACAAATTGGTGGAAATAAATCTTTTGACATGGGCAATTTGATGGAGATGGATGAGGATTCATTTTTTAGTCAATTTTCATCTGACAAATTGGTACCTGAAAACACAATAAAAAGAATAATGCAAAAATATTTGGGATGAATATTTTCAAAATTAAAGTCTGATTGGAAAAGCACAATTATTTGCTAGGTTATTTAGGAAAAAATAAATTACTCTTTTTTTTGAGTTGTTTGGTGTTGATAACAAGAAAAACTCAGGAGACAATGTAAATCGAACAATAGTTAAAAATTTTCAAGATGCATTGAATGACATTAACAACTCAAGTCGAGGAGTTGATTTAAGTGTTGCACATAGAGCATTGATGACTACTTTATCTTGTAGGAGGTTGACACAGAGAAAACAAGTACGTGCAATTTATGATTTAATGAATGTATCTAGAAGAACTGTTCAAAGATATATCAGGAAGAGAAATATGTTAGATAAAAATATTCAAAAGAATTGGGTTAATATTTGTAGACTTCCTCGAAAAGACAAAATTTTTGAAGATGTAAAAAGATGGGTCATTGAATATTGGACTGCTCATTCCCATGTTTCTTCAAATAGAAGGGATACTATACAGATGAAAGATGAAGAGACCGGTATGAAAACTACACATCCAAAACATTTTATAGATACAACACAAAGTGTATTATTTAAAGCATTCAAGCAAGAACTTTCAGATGTGAAAATATGTCAAAGAATGTTTGAGAGGTTGCGCCCTTGCTTTGTACACATAAATAAGGTATGTGAAACTTGTTGTTTCTAAAATCATGTTTAGTTTCATCTATATTTTCAATCATATAAAAAGTGTATGGCTGTACTTAATTCAAATATGGTCATCATTGGAAGTACAACACAATTTATGAAGACTATTTTATGTGAGAAATTAGAAGATTCGGATGAGCTCAAAGTACAATGTATAAAGAGTGTATGCAGTGATTGTGGAGATTTACATAAATTTCCATTGAAAATTGAGAATATTAATTTTGCAACTCCAGTTTTGTGGAAGATATTTGAATATGAGTCATACCGAACTAAGAATGGAGATGAATCCAAAAAAATTGTATTGAAGGAGAGTGAATTGCCCTACCTTGAGTTTACGACCAGGTTCTGTACGATAATTTATCCACATATCTAGCATTGTCATGGTGCAAGATGGAAAGCTAAACAGTTTCGTGATTCCAAAAAAAAATTTCCACATGGTTCTATTCTTTCAATTGTAGATTTCTCTGAGAAGTATACATTCTCACCTCAATCAAAGCTTCAAGCTCAATATTATCATTCTGACCAAGTTGTAATATTTGTGCAAGTGTCCTATAGACACATACAATTTGATTTGGATGAGGTCGAAAGTAACAATCCAAATGAACGTGTTATCATCAAGGAGGTTCATTTCTATATCATCGATGATAAGGTTCATGATAGGAGCTATGTGGCTCATTGTTTTGCAATGTATTTTGAATATATTGTGAATCGTGGGATAAAAGCTTCACAACACTAGATTTGGTCTGATGGTTGTACAGGTAAGTGTATGCACTTCAATTAAATTTCCAAGTTCTCATTGATTACTTGTTAAATTATTATGTAATCATAATATTGCATATGTAACAACTTAATCTTGCAAGACAAATTAAATCTGCAAAATCCTTTAATTGGCTAGCTATGCAACATGCTAGATGCAATGTTAAGTTTCCTTGGAACTTCTTTGAAAGTGGACATGGAAAAGGAGAGCATGATGGAGCAGGAGCATGTGTGAAGCATGCACTTCTCCGAAATAAACTTGCAGGTACAAATGGTGTGAACAGTTGTTAAATATATATATCTAGATATTTCAAATTGTATAATTTAAACTTAGATGTATTTTCTTTAAAATGACCATTCAGAAATTTACAGGTAACATGATAGAGAATTCAAAGAAAATTGTTGAATGGTGTCAAAATCATTTTTCTATTTGGGACACCAAATATGTACAAACATAATTTTTGGGAAGTAAAAGGTAATTTATAGTTTGTAGGAAAAATCTAAATTAAAATTTAATTTCGTGTTCATGTATGTTATCGTAATTGTTGATCTAAATATGTAAAACTTTCATTTCATATTTGTAATAGATAT
Source organism: Thuja plicata (assembly GCA_018584345.1). Classification (NCBI taxonomy): domain Eukaryota; kingdom Viridiplantae; phylum Streptophyta; class Pinopsida; order Cupressales; family Cupressaceae; genus Thuja; species Thuja plicata. The sequence goes on along the minus strand of MU225100.1, from coordinate 2,653,266 downwards.
AGACTGATCTAATCCTTAAAATTGTCAAAGGATTGTTGGTATTAGAAGTTTACATCAATTGATGAGTACCAGACAACACAAGTGTCTATTGATTCAAGTAAGAGAAAAATCATGTTTCTATGTTGACTGCGTTGAGGACAATCAAATGAGTCAATGTGATAATATTGCAAATGGATATGTTTCATGATGGGATAAGAAAGAGTTAATCAGAATGACTCCTTATGAAGATGACGACATTGACATAAACATTCATGATCCTATATATTCATCTGTTTATGAGCGTGTTTCTGATTTAATTATTATAGGTGCGTGCACATGTACATGACTTTTATTTAAATTTAATTTATTGTACTTTCAATTTGAATTTAATATCTAATCTGCATTTGCATCTAGGTGATATTTTTGTTGTGGTTGTGGATCCTGACAATGCTGAAAGTATAGATTATTATCTACTAAGATGCGCAAAAGTAAAATACAAATTTCCCGAAGAAATTGTAGATGGTGATGAACAGTCATATCTGACTGGTTCAGTTGTTATTGAAGGAGCATATTATTAGCAAGTAAAGATAGACAGAAATGGTGTTCAATTTATTGAATATATGTCTAGTCAAAAAGTTCTACATTACAGTCACTTGGTTATAGCAACAAAGTTGCAATTTGAGACATTGCAAAAAAGAGGATATGGCAATCAAAAGTGGAGGTTGCCTATTGAATAATATGAAAAACTTTTGGAGATAAAAAAAAGACAGAGAGGATCTTGACTATATGTATCAGGAGCTTTAGGATAAAATTCTTTTTGTAGCTCTCGTACTTTCATATTTGAACTCTACAGTTTGAACTCTTACTTAATGTATTGGATATTGGATATATGTTATTGAACTCTACAATTTGAACTCTATAGTTATGCATGCTTGGTATATAGTGTATTCTTTTATAATGTATATTTTGATGGTTCAATGGATTTAATATATAGCTTTAATGTATGTTGTTATAGATTTATGTGTTAATGTGTATGCTTTGATACCTCCCCTTAAGACATCCCCTTAAGACATCCCCTTTTAAATTAGTTTAAATTACTTACATGACAAATTGAATAGATTAGTTAATTGTATTTTAATGGTTCAATGATTTTATCATATAGATTTTATGTATGTTGTTATAGATTTTATGTTTTGATGTGTATGTTTTTATACCTTCCCTTAAGACATCCCCTTTTAAATTACTTTAAATTACTTACATGACAAATTGAATAGCTTAATTAATTGAATATTAATGGTTCGATGAATTCATTATATAGCTTTTATGTATGTTGTTAAAGATTTTTTGTTTTGATGTGTATGTTTTTATACCTCCCCTTAAGACACCCCCTTTTAAATTACTTTAAATTTCTTACATGACAAATTGAAGAGCTTAGTTAATTGAATAGTAATGGTTCAATGAATTCATTATATAGCTTTTATGTATGTTGTTATAAATTTATGTGTTGATGTGTATGTTTTTATACATCCCCTTAAGACATCCCCTTTTAAATTATTTTAAATTACTTAAATGAAAAATTGAATAGCTTAGTTAATTGAATATTAATTGTTTCAATGATTTAATTTAAGACATCCCCTTAAGACAATTTGAATAGATTACTTACTTACATAAAAATAACTCTAAATATGAAATAACTCATTCATATATGAAATGTTTAAAAGTAACATGTATTTAACTCATTCACATGTATTTAACATACATACATATATGAAATGACTAAAATGAACATGTATATATGTAATGTCTAA
>MU225100.1:2627210-2651429 GCA_018584345.1 Thuja plicata | reverse complement strand
TATGAAATAACTCATTCATATATGAAATGTTTAAAAGTAACATGTATTTAACTCATTCACATGTATTTAACATACATACATATATGAAATGACTAAAATGAACATGTATATATGTAATGTCTAAAATGTAAAATAACTCATTCACATGTATAACATACATACATATAAGAAATGATGAAAATGAACATGTATATATGTAATGTCTAAAATATGAAATAACTCATTCACACGTATAACATACATACATATATGAAATGATGAAAATGAACATGTATATATGTAATCTCTAAAATATGAAATAACATACCAACATATAACACGTAAATGTATAGCTTTGAAATAGCATGTAGATGAAATGTCTAGAATATAGATGTGTCTAAAATAACATGTATGTATATGAAATATCTACAATATATCTGTGAAACATGAAATGTGTAAAGTATCATATGTGCTCAACTAGGATCATATCCTGTTCCATGACTGGATGATGGTCCACCTCCACGTGATCTTTGTGTGAAATAAAAGAAATATATGTGCCATGCATACACACATGTATAATAAAATAAAAACTTATGATCATAGAAAAATTAAGTTTGAAAAAACATATAAATTTACCTGTTTGTCATGATGCACAGGATCGCCAAAAGTCTGTAAATCTCCATATCCATGCTCCATTCTGTCCAGAATACTCTGGAGAAAATGTGTGTGTGTGTGTGTGTGTATGTGTGTGTGTGTGTGTGTGTGTGTGTGTGTGTGTGTGTGTGTAAATTTTGTAAATACATCAAAATTCAAATAAATATATACCATAGCAGCTTGTAATGCTCTCCCGATATCGCTCAACTCTCAATCATGTAAGGACGCCTATGAAGGATCAATCTGGTCATCTGTAAGAAAGCTGGTAAAAATTTGATGAACTGGATGTGATGAAGTGGCCTGGGTACACTGGTGAGGTGCATCCTCGTCAACTGCAGTCTGCTGAGGAGTTATAGGTGGTACAGGAATATCCTCATGTCTCTGTGCACCCTAAGAACTAGATCAAGTAGATCGACTAAGAATGGTTGGGATAAATGATGGGACATCCCTGAGAGGAACCCCACCAATAATCTGTAAATCCTGATATGCGCAAAGTAGATCACTAGATCAATATGCACCTATACGACGCAACTGGTCCAAATCTGATATTACTGCACCCTCAAAGGGAGATGGTATATCTACTATATGGTATGGATCATCACTAGAGGGTGCATCCTGTGTAGATGGAGGAATGCTAGAATGGGAATGCAACATGTATCTCCCTAATAGATTAGATGACATCTCATGAACTTGTGTTGCGATACTCGCTATACTAGAAAATACATTTGTCCTAATCCTATCATCAGCTACACTTTGTCCTACATCTACCATTTCCAAACCTTTTGGTACAACCAAAAGGTTTGGACCCACCTTTTCCTTCTTATTAGCAAGTGCTAGGGCATTAGGCCCTCTGAATCTATCTGACAATCTCCCCCTCCCCTACCCATCAAGACCGAGAAAATCTATGTAATCAACATCATTATGCAAATGAAATTCTACAAACAATTGTTTGCAGAAATATAGTGGAAGCTCATCCTTCTGGGGCCACCTATGATGTGAAGCCAGCCATCAAGGATATATAAACAGTGCAAAAAGGTCATCCTTACACTAAGTAGTCATATAACCTCTGATCTGTGCTCTGTCTCGGTAATGAGGAAACATGGTCTTCACCATAGCGGTGGAGACCTATGAATCAACCTGTCTATACTTCACAATGCTAGTAATGTTGCGGGAGAGAGAAGTATAGAATGTATTAATAGATATACTATCTATCATAAGGGTTGTATGATTGAACTGTGTTAATCATACGAACCAGGTCCTCTCTAATGATCTTCACCCTATTCCTATTAGGGAGGGTGGTGGATGATTAGATCCTCTGATCAAGAACCTCAATAGCTCGTGTCAATCAAGCTATATTACTAGAAAATAATTGCTCCCTGCACTCTCGAGAGTCAGAAGATCTATGAGAAGAGCACTCACTACCACCCCCTTCTACGCTAGTATCTCCAAAATCTACAGGTGATGCCCCTCTATCTGATGCCATTTGATAGAAAAAATAGATCTATATGATCAAAAGTATAAATAAGAATATATGTCTAGATCTCTGCACATGTACATGGTCCAATTCTAATTTAATTATATATTTTTAAACACGTGTTACAAATTAATAAACTTGAAAACACTTGAATGCATATACATTTGAAAGAAAAATTATTTAAAATCATATATACATACATGTGCACATATTTTCTAATGAAAAGAGGTTTTGATTTATGGATCAATTTTGTCTCTAGGTTTACAACTAGCCTATTTGAATGTAGATTAATGTTTCATGTTTATTTTTAGGGATCAACTTGGTTTATTTCTCAATTAGGTTTAGGGTTAATTTTTTTGTTGTTATCACATTCATGTTGGTTTCTAGTGTTCTAGTTGAAGGTCAGGGTTCATGTGTTGGTTGAACATGTTAGGTTTTATGTTGGTTTCTAGTACGTGTTCTAGTTGAAGGTTTGGGTTCATGTTGGTTGAACATGTTATGGTTAATTTCTCAATTGGGTTTAAGGATCTACTTTTAAATCAGGTTTACATGGTTAGGGTTCATATATGTTTGTTTAGTGTTAGGGTTTATGTTGGATAACATGTTCCAGTTTCATGTTAGTTTCTAGCTAATGTCATGTCACATGATAGATAAAATATATAAAAGAAAACACTTGAATACATGTATGTTCAAAAGAAAAATTCAATTTAGCATGTTAAGGTTTATGTTGATTTATGTTTCAGTTTCATGTGTTCGTTTCATGTTAGGTTTTTGTTAGGGATCAATATGGTCAGGGTTTCATGTTAGGGTTCATGTTAAGGTTTATGTTAAAATTTATGTTTTAGTTTCATGTTAGGGTTCAAGATGCTGGTTTAATATTACAGTTTCACATGTTAGGGTACAATATTATGTTTAATACATGAATGTTGTAATACTAAATTTTTCTAATGTCTTGTAGTTCATTTTCCTAATGTTTTGTAATGTTTTGCTAAGGTTTTCTTAGGGTTCATGTTAGGGTTCAATATGGTTAGGTTTCATTTTAGGGTTCAATATGGTTAGGGTTTCATGTTGGGGTTCAATATGGTTAAGGTTTCATGTTAGGGTTAATGTTAGATTTTAAGATGATTTATGTTTCAGTTTCATGTTAGAGTTAATTTGTTAGAGTTTATGTTGATTTATGTTTCAGTTTCATGTTAAGGTTAATTTGTTAGAGTTTATGTTGATTTATGTTGAGCAGTTTCAAGTTAGAGTTAATTTGTTAGAGTTTATGTTGATTTATGTGTCAGTTTCATGTTGGTTTTATGTTTTGTAATATTTTCCTAATGTTTTGAAACATATGTAATAAAACTAAATTAATTAACTAATTAACATTTTCCTAATGTATTGTAACATTTTCCTAATTTTTTGTAACACTTTCCTACTGTTTTGTAACATTTTCCTACTGTTTTGTAACATTTTCCTACTATTTTGAAAGATTTGTAATAAAACTAAATTAATTAAGTAAATAACATATTATCTTAAGTGAAAAAAAAACATTAAATCTACATTAAACAATATTTTATATTTTCTAAAATTAAAAATAACAAAATTAAAAAAAAAATTCAAATAATAGTGCAACTACATTAATTTAACTAAAGAAAACTTTAAAACATTTTTAACAACATTAAAAAAAAAAACAAAAAAAACCAACCTATTTTTGGTCGAAGTACCCCTATTTCGCTCCACAATTCTTCGAAGGCACTTAGTGCAAATGAGCCACTCAAACCAAATTTTAGGGTATATATAAGTTTTATGGGTTCCGGTTGAAACCGTCGATGCCACATGGCGCCACGTGTGCGCCACTTATATACGGTCGGACATGTTCTGGCCGAAACAGGTCTAGCTGAAACTACCAAAATGGTACTCAAGTGTGACACAGCTCTGTGATTTTACCCTATGTGGTCGGTAAATGAAGAGTTTTGTATACACTGAGAGACAGTAATAACCAAGTAAAATGTAGTGTATATCGAGCACAGTTGTAACCGAGCAAGGGATTTCTGACACAACATGATTACTACTAATTAATTCTAATTCAGGCCATCTTGGATGCTGAGCTAGAAATTGATATTTTGAGGTAAAATATAAATTTTTGTTATTTGATCAAACAGTTATGAAAATTCACTGAAGATCAGAGGACAGATATTAAAACATGTTTTTAACACAACTGCCGAGGAAGGATCAAGCAGGAAAATGAATGATGAAGATTAAGCAGCAAGATCTGAAGGATGAAAATTAAATGATACATGGTGTCTATATAAGAGACCGGAGATTCATTTTAAATTATATCATCACAAGCACCTGATTCTTACATGCGAATTTTATGCATGACTGATCAAACTGGTTAAAGACAGAACCAAGCATTTTTTGCAGACATCGTCGAGAAAATAGAGGAAAGAGGATTACCAAGAAGAACAAGTATGAAGTATGAGATGAACTAAAGAAGTAAAAATTGATCAAAGGTATTATGTACTTAGAATAGTTCTGAATATCTACAAATTAGAGTTATATTTGAATCAGATCATTACTCTATCAGTTTAACCATTGTTACAGATAAATCTCTTAATCGAGTGGGATAGTGAGTCCTTATTATAATATTCAGAGAATGTTGATTGTTTTTTTATTGACCCCATAGTGAATGCATGGTCAAGAGAGAATTGTTAGTTTTAAATCCTCTAAAAAGGTCACATTTAATAGTGTGCATTGTAACCTTTAACAGGGTTGGCTCTTCACTAAGCTCACTTCAAAAGAGTGAAAATATTTTGGGTTACCAGTCCCATGTTGTTTTTCCCTTAGTAGGGTCTCCACATTAAAAATCTATGTGTCAATGTGTATTAATGTTTTGGATTGTTATTTTACTTTACACTTTATTTTATTGACCTAGATCGGTAATCAAAATATTAATTTACTGACATTCGGTAAACACTATTGATGAAAGTTTAAGTTTATAGAATACATTTTTAATGAGATGAGTTTTATATGATTGAATTTTATTTGGTATACATTTGGAGAAATTTGGGACTATAGGATAATTTGTAAGGAAACTGATTTTAACTTATTCACCTCCCTCTTAGTTATTCTAACAATATCTTCCTCATTCTGTCTTCATTTTTGTCACTGTAACTTCCTCTCTCTCTCTCTCTCTCTCTCTCTCTCTCTCTCTCTCTCTCTCTCTGTTATNCTGTAACTTCCTCTCTCTCTCTCTCTCTCTCTCTCTCTCTCTCTCTCTCTCTCTCTCTGTAATATTTTCCCTCTTCTATGTGTAATCTTCATATCTCTCTTCTCATCTTCATGTTTTGTTCACTTTATGTGATCTTAAGGCGCTAAACTCAACAATATAAATCCAAATGTATCTAATATGCTCATATGGATCTTTGTACATATACTAGGAACCGATTAAGATTTGAATTTTAACTTGCAATTCCTACTCATACCTTACCTGATTAGGTAGATTCAGTTGCACCTGATCTAGAGGACGAGGTGCCTTCAACTGTTCCTAATGATGTTCCATCATCCATGGTCTTTCTTCTCCGTGTCTTATTCATCTGATCTCTCATTTCTTTTACATTTACTTTAGGTTTCTCAGATGTTTCCTCCTCAGTGGGGGCTTTTCCTTGGTACCTTCAATCTTTGGCAAGGTGACCTAGATTGTGATAATGGAAGCATGCCATGCTAGGGCTTCTCCAAGATCTTTTATTTTTCCTGCCATGTAACAACATGAAATTTGTAGCAATGTGCCCATTTCTTCCGTAGACTAAACAAGATTTCCTTGTGTTATAGTTCCATGGTATGGATGTACCATGTTGGTTGTTTGGAATATTCTATCGGTTTGGTACCCATTTGTCATTTCTCTTTTGTGATCTGTATTCCTCAAATTTGTGATCGTATTTATTGCTATTGTTGTAGTAGCCATCAAACTTTGGAATTCTTGTGTTTTTTTCAATCTTTGATCTACATTCATGTGCTCGGTGCCCATAATTGTTATATTTATAACAATACCCATCAAACTTGGTTAAACTCAGTGACTTGCCTCTTTTTCTTCTACATATGTTTGTAGTATGTACATGCTTCGCACAGTAATGGAAACTAGGTTTGTTTAACTTTAGTGGGGTAGAATTTCCTTGACCTTCAGCTTGATTAGAGGACTCTCCTTTCTCAGTAGTGCTCTTACTATTGAATCCTAATCCAGTCTTGTCTATTGGTTGTCTCTAACCTTTAAGTTGTGCATCCAATGATCTCATCACTTCTTCATTTCTCTTCAGTATATCATTGGCTTCTCTTTTAGATTTTAGTTCTCTGGTCCATCTATGACCTTCACACTTTAGTGCTTGATTCTCAAATTGTTTTCTTTCTGACTCTATATTAGAAGACACTAGTTGTTTGGTCATACTATAGTGTACTTCCATTATCCTCATGATTTCACTATCTTTCTAAACTTTTATTTTTTCAAACTTTCTTTTGCCTTATTCAGTTATTCTTAGTGCATTTTCAACTTCTCCCTTAGAGTCAGGTATCTCACTCATTCTCAATGTTTTTTTCCTTGATCAATCTTAGCTAAGTTTACTTGCTCGGTGAGTTTCTTGTTCTTTTCCATGAGTTCTGCAATTGCATAATCAACTTCACCACTTAGAATACCTTCAAATGTTGTTTTAAGAGTATCAATATTCTCTTACGTCTATTTGAGTTCACTGCATAAATGTTTCCTTTCTTTTAAGGAATTTCCTCACTTGCTTTTCATATCTTCAATCGCTTCTTGTGCACTCTCTAACTCAAACTCAAGACTATCAATCTTCTCAGATTTCTTGTAACTTTCCATGGTCATGATCGTTACTCTTAGGTGTTTAAACCTTTATCCTAAGAGACTAGCTCTAATACCAATTGTTGGATTAATCTTATGGAAAGGTAAGTGCTCAGAGAGGAGGAGTGAATTAGTAATAATAAAACTTTTACCATACAATGTTGATCATCTTCTGAGTTGAGTACATTGCATAAAACATTGAATAGCATATAAAGCAAATCATGACACATAACACCATGCTTTTTGGTCACATAGAAATCCTTTGTTTCTAGAGGAAAAAAATATGTGGAGATGGTACCCACAATGCTTCACATCTGCAGAATAAAGGTTTCTTGGTTAGAGCTACAAATTTGGTTAGTTATGATAGATTACCCTGTTAGGAGTATTATCCTTGATCAAGAGTGCAAAAATACAATCTCTCATCTAAGAGATGTACCTGGTTAAAGGATTTACAAAATAAGACCTGTTAGGGCCTACCCACTGGTTGGGATTTCTAAACTCCTAACTCTTACAAAAACTTGTTACAAAACGTCTACAAGTATGCATCAAACTTAATTTTGTTTAGACTCTTTATGCTCTACAAGTGCTTTACCTCGTTCTGCACTCAGTAACTCAACTGTTCTACACCCTATATCTTCTTCATTCTATCTTCATCTTTGTCATTGTAACTGCTTCTCTCTCTCTCTCTATAATATTTTCCCGCTTCTTTGTTTCATCTTTAGCTCTCTCTTCTCATCTTCATTTTTTTTCACTTTATATGATCTTAAAGCGGTTAACCTAATTTTATCCTTCACCTTCTATGGTGTAGGTGAGGCAGTGTAATTTTGGTTTCATTTTGAACACATTTATTGTTCTTGAATATCATTGGTTTAATTTCATCATGGTCATGTGCAATCATATTGGTGAAATCCCAATGTCGAACAACCTAACTTCTATAACCACCTAGATTTGGTCTTCTCTGACTATAGACCCTATTTACCCTAAGTGTGATCATACCCCCAATTATGTGTACGCAACTCTTTAATCCATTGGCATAATTCATTCGAATTAGATTTAATCTCTGAAGTGATTCGAATCACTAAATTTTATTAATCATCTTAGCCAATCAAAACCAATCAATTCAACACAAATCAATTCAAATCAATACCTAGCTAAGATAATTAATTTAAAATGATTTAAATAAATCTCTATTATATTTAAAACACTTGCAAACCCTATCTTATAGCATAAATTAATCTAATTAATTGGCTATAGTCCTAATTAATTATCTAAAGCAATAAAAGACTTAAATAATTAATTTTCTTATTTTTGAATGAATATATTAATTATAATTCATTTCATTAATATTCCACTTAACCCTAACCTAACCTATCTCAACCACCTTAACCTTGGGTTCAAACTCATCCCAACCTATTCCCCCCATGCTAAGCCTAATCCTAATCTTAATTCTATCCTAACCCACTTCTCAATGTTGTCAAATTCCTAATTTTGTGATTAGGAACTCAATCCTCTTGAGAAAGTCAATTTTCTCAAGCTTGACTTCCTCTAAGTCCACCTTCTCAAGCTTGGACTTACACCCCTCACCATGCTTCTTAAATGCTCTCATTAATGCATTATTAATGGAGATTCCTCAAGCCCATGCATCATCAATGCCTTTGGCATTAAGGCCTCTTACACCTCATTAATGAGTTTTACACCTCCATTAATGACCCTTGTCCCCCCTCTCTCTCCCCATTTCTTCTATAAATAGAATGAGTTTTTAAGCTCAAATGGCGCTTAATTTTAGAATTGAAAAGCATTGTTATGATGTTAGGATTAACATAGATTCATATTACATTTTAGCCTCCATGCTTATGCATTGGTATAATCTTGATTTTTAGAGCTAGAATGCATGTTTATTAGATATATTTCTTACTTTTAATTGAATCTTTCATGCTAGGTTGTATATTTCACTGAAAAGGGCATAATCTAAGCGCTATTATGTTACTTTTCATGCTCCTAGTTAGAAATAAATAGATTGATTTTAGTGGATTTACATGTTTTACTAACCCTGTTTTCACTAACGCAATGATCTATTGAAGTGTTGTGTCACAGGTAACAGGTGCACAATTTAAAACACACATTTCTAGTGCCCACTGTGGGGCATGATTTCATATATGGCCTCACTTAAAGTCCATTTTTGCTAATTTTTCTTTCCAGATTTTAGGTACAGGCTCATTTCTGGTCCTAAAAACTGGCACCTATGATACACCCTCGCATCACAGAAACTTAGGCTCTCATCCAGGATTTCTTGAGTTGTTTTTAGTACAGGCTCGCATCTCGTCAACTATCTATCACATCTGGTAGCACAGGCTCATATCTGGTATATTACATTGTATCCTGTATTTCTAGGATCGCATTTGGTCAAAGATTTTGCATAATACATTTCCTAATCTCTAACACTTTGATCAGTTGTGGTTTTGATATTCTGGACAGCCTAACTTGTGTTTGCAGATTGCTATCAAAGTTGAAAGAGTGGGAAAAAAAAACTAACTTATAGTTTTAGAGGTTGCCAATCCCCCATCTTGACTTCTACTTTTATGCTTTCAAAAACTAAAAGACATTTTCCAATCTCATACTAAATTGACCAGAGGAATATATGCTCTTTTCCATTTTAAGGAAAATCAGAAACTCACAAGTCAATTTATGATTTGAAAGGAATTTGGAGTAACTGAACAAGACAAACAAACACATAGTTTAAATTTCAATTTGGGATAGTAAATGAACAACTCAAATAACTAAATTTTGTGGCTGAATGAATAAAAACATCACTTAATTCATTTTGGGACAGTAATTGAACAAGCAAAGCACTAAGAATTCTGGTCAACTGAACAAATCAGACTTTGCTTTCAAGTACTTGTGTTTTTATTCACCTAGGAATATCTAAATCAGGCTCAACATAGCTTGAGGGAATGAACATTCCTTGAAGTGTTTTGGGAGAAAACAGCATAGACTAGGAGAGTATGCTCTTATTCTTTTGAAGAATCAGAAATCTAGAAATCTTACGCTCGCCAATACTTTGTATGTTTATTAAACAGTAGAGGGCCTGTCGATTAAGGAAAAAATCTTCCAGGAATGGCCCAAGTGAGGACAGGTTTTACGCCAACCCTTCCAACTCACTATAAATAATTGCTTCCTCATAGGTCAAAGCCTTGGAAGACGGAATCATTTTTGTTCTCATAATTTTGACATCATTCCTTGAACATGGTTGGGTATGTGTAGATCGGAGCCGCTTGAATCTTGCTCGCGAGACTACACATATTTGAGAACTCATAGGCCTATACACCTCAATTTTTCCTTGTGCAATTTTATGGGAGACGGTTTTGAATGGATTGCCCCATCATAAACAATGAACTTTGTAGACAAACTACCCGATTCATCCCCGAAAGGGTGATAATCCTTGTGCAAGGCAAAAAGTATTTTCCCCAAGACACTCATCATATTGTTCCCTCACTTGCATTTAGAGTCGTCTAATATAGCATCATGACTAGAGCCATTGCGTGCTTGATGATGGTTGTATTATAATTAGTATTTGAGTGTGTACCTAAGTCAATGAGCAAGGATTTTTATCCTCTACCTAGAAAATAGGGCATAAGGATGTGTTTGTTCCCCTAACAAAGCAAATCTGCTTGATATGTCTGAAAATCATTAACAAGATAACACCTTCAAAACAAGCAACAAAATTCAATCCTTGATCTACATGTGTTTTTCACTCACCAGCAAGTCTCCAAACACAATCACCAATCAAACAAACTTCATGCACTTTCAAGACAAAATTTACAAAACTGACAAAATCTGACAGAGACATTAGAAACTCGCATCCTGGATTTCCTGGCTCGTATCTAGTATCTTGGCTAGCATTTGGTATCCTTCATCATATCTACTCAAAACTTCATCACATCTAGGGTTAAATCTCGCATCCTGGGTCATCAGAAACTTGCATACTATATTTCTTGGCTCGCATCTAGGATAGTGGGCACTTGCAGATTAGTTTCTTAGAAAACCTCAGTAGATTTGGATACTCTTTTGGCTCTTTTATCTGTCCCTGTTTCTTTTTTTGGTCTCCCTATTGTTGTGTCAAAACACTTTTTCAGACATCTACCTTACATGTCCTATTAGTTTCTCGCAATCAGTCTCAATACATGTGGTCTATCCACTTTTTACAAAAACTTGATTCCCAGCTCACTATCAAGGTATTCTAACACTTTGACGATGGAATCATTTACTTCTACCAAAATACAAATGATATCTCTACCTAGACACACTCACTTGAACGATTTGAGACTCTACCTCACACCATCGAAATACTTTGACGAAGTTGAGATACAAATACATGGTTAACACTAGACGCAACAAGTACACTTCTAAAGAATCAGAAGCACCTCCAAGATCACTACACTTCAGTAAGGAGAAACTTCTCTTGGTTCCCTATTTGATTTAGACTCTCTAGAAATGGAAAGACCCACTCATGAATGGAGTAAGGATTTTGAGGACTATGAAAATGATAAAAACCAAAAGCACGAAGATAGCGATCAGGAAGAAGAACCACACTTTGATTGTCCTTTGTTTGAATCAGGCAGTGAGGAAGACATCGCTGAAGAAGAATACAATAAACTCAAACAAAGCAATAAGTTCCAAAATATAATGGAAAAAATGATTGGCAAAGATAAAGAGAAATATTTTCTCCATCTAGCATCCATTGGCGTAAAGTTACCCAAACATTATGATGTGGAACAACTAAAGAAAAGGAGGTGTCAACTCCTATATCTATTGTCGCCAAACAACTCAGCTTGATTCATACAGAGCTTACAACTCTCAAACAAGAGAAGGCTAAACCCAAGACAAAATACTCTTTGGAATCCATTTGTCCATTTCTCTTTGACAAGAGTATTACTATGATTTTGTTTCCTCCTAACATGGAAAGACCAAAATATGACAAATATATGAGAGAGACTGACACACATGACCATGTAAGAGAATTTTGTGCTCTGGGCATAGAGTACATGCATGAACCTACATACCTCATGTGGCTCTTTCTCGAAAGACTAGGGGGAAACGCCATGGAGTGGTTCTCAAAACTTACACCTAAGGTAAAAAATTTAAAGGAGTTAATTCAATGATTTATCCAACATTACTCTTATAATATCCAGCATGATGAGACTATGATGGATCTGTGCAACACTAAACAAAAGATTGGCGGATCCTTTACCCACTTTCTACAAAGGTGGCAGAAAATCTTTGCACAATATTCACGAGCTATTCCCGAATCTGAGAAAATGGAAATCTTTGTCAATAACTTGGTACTTGAGTTGAACTACGCATTGCAAATGCAAGACTCCCCTAGCTTCGAAAAGATGATCAAAAATTCCATCCATATCAAAGAAGTCATGGTTAAAAAGGGAGAAATCACTCTCCAAAGTGAAAACAAATCTAACAACTCCACCAACAAGCCAAAATGGTGGAAACCGAACAAAAATGTTGTTAACGATGGAATATTAGATGCCTCCAATGTTAGTCCTAAACCTGAGGTGTTCAACCTAACAAATAGCATGCAAACAAGCAAAGATGCCAAGGTAACAACCTCCGTACCTAAAGCAAAAAATGAGAATAACAGGGGTTGGCCATGGACTTCAAAACCTCAAAGAACATTCACTCCATTGGGAGAGCCTCTTGAAGTTGTTTTTGAAGACACTATTAGACAAAAAATTTCTCACAATCCTAGATTCCAAACCATGGGAGCCGGAAGTCAAACCAAGGTGGTGGGATGACAATTCTTACTGTTTCTTTCACAAAAACAAAGGACACAAGACTAACAATTATCTTAAACTCAAACATGTTATCCAAGACCTTATTGAAGGAGGCAAGATCAAGGTGGAAGGACACACCACTAACGAAGATCATACAAAATTTAACAAGTTGTTCCCTAATTATGAGAAAGGGGAAGCATCTAAAGGAAAAGGAAATGAAGTGAACTACACCTACTCTAAAAATGATAATGTGATTAATATGCTAGACATTAAAACTGAATCAATTAATGTGATCGCTATCAAGGGCGTTAAAAATAAATCTTCCCAATCTAATTCTGTGACTCGAAGTCAAGCACATGTCACGATCAAAGGATCCAATTCCTCATCAAAACCAAAAGCAATTTCCAAAGTACCCATTGTCACTATCCCTAAACCAACAGTGACAAAACAAATAGTTACTACACCTGCAACAAAGTACAACCTGGTGGATCAATTGCAACAAACCTCTACTAAAATTTCCATCTTTGAGTTGCTTAAAATCTCCACAGTACATAGGGAAATTCTTGAACAGGCCATACACGCCAAAAATGTGCCAAAGGACCTTGATATAGGCAAATTCCAAGCAATGGTTAATCACATCTCAGCGCCACATTACCTCTCTTTTTTAGAAGAGGATGATAAATCATTGACACATCCACATAATCAAACCCTTCATTTCGAAGTCCTCATTCATAAATCCCATGTTAGATGCGTATTGATAGATGCAGGCATAGGGTTGAATATTTGTACCCTTAATCTTCATCGAGAAATTGGGTCTTTCAGAATAGACCATTGACTCTAGAAGCAAAATCACTATCAAAGCTTATGATGAGGAAGAAAGATCCTCTAAAGGTCTTATTGTTCTACCCATCAGATTCGGGTCGGTTGAAAGGAATGTCATATGTCAAGTTTCGGATCTACCCCTGGCTTACAACATACTGTTAGGGAGACCCTGGATTCATAAAATGCAAGCTGTGTCATCTACCTTCTACCAATGTATTGAAAGTTCCCACATAATGGGGTGGAAGTGACAGTTCCTGTCGATGCCAATTATACTTGCAACAATATCAAGGCAGGTAGTATGGTCCTGCATAACAAAGAGGCTACAGATGAGATTGCTCCTAAGACTACCGAATACATGGTTATCAAAAGCTTTGTAAAAACCTTAAAACTTGAAGAAATGTGTATGGGAGAATACAAGGTGGACATGACCCTGTCATTAATAGAGCTCCCAGTATCACCAAGATCCTATGGAAAACCTTCCTCATCATTCACACCTACTGCATCTCGAATGCCAAAAATCCACAAAGCAACTGACATGGTTAAGGCATCCACATCTTCTTTAGATAACACAGAAGAACAGGTAGTCTTGGCTTGTATTTACAAGGGAGAACCAAAGGAATTTGAGGTAAAACATGTGGGAATATGCCCAAAAAAGTATGGAAAAGGATATGATCTCCTCAAGAAAATGGGATATAAAGGAAAAGGACCTTTAGGTGACAAAGGAAAAGGACTCATTGAACCTGTACACATGGAATTCAGGGATACTAAAGATAAAATAGGACTAGGTTTCAATAATAAATTTGAAGCCCTTGCTTCAAGAGGTATTCTAGTTTCTAACAAAGGGAGTGAGGAAACAGAAGAAATAGAGCTGGAACCATGGTCCTATGAAAGGTTATTACATGTTGTTACGGAGAATCCTGAATATCAAGGTGAGCGCTATGTACCAAGCTTTGAGGTATTACAACACACTCATGTCCCTTTGTTACCACCTTCTACAAAAGATGATCCAAAGATACCATTAATAGAAAGAGCTAATGAAGATACACCTGGACCATAGGATTTACATCCTAACTAGGGGCAGTTAGTCACAGTTTCGGTACATGTCCTTGATTTACCACACTTTGATCTACAAGTGGCTAATAGGGTACACCAGGTAACTATTGCTGAATTCTTAAACAGGTCTGCTGACGAAGTAACTGACTCACATGATTACGAGTGGGATGAGCTATCTTTTTCCATGGAGGACATTGAAATAGATGTAATTCACATGTTCACAGCTACATCAACACACCAAGAACCTTCTAACACCACTCCTAACAATATTAATGCTCCTGAAGCAGAGGAGGAATTCCTTCCCCAAATCATTGATGAAGAAACTGGTGTTCTCGTAGGTGTAGAAGAAATTCAGAGGCCACAAGCTAGGAGCCTCCTCCTAGAAAGAGATGAAGAAGAAGAATAATCAAATGATGAGTCACTAGAGTTTGGTCCACATATTACTAACAATGAACCTTTTAATGACGATCAATCTCTTATTGATCTAAACATAAAAGAGATTAACTTAATAGAACATGTCATATCAGTTAATAGTATTGACACTGACGTGATGTTTTCCTTCCCAGAGTCCAACTCCTTGTCTTTGATAAACCCAGAATTAATTAATTAATTAGACTAAAACGGATCCTACTCCTATCCTCGACTTTCCTAATGACTACACCTTGGATTGCTACCTAAACGCTTGTGAACCTTACCCTTCTTCCATCAATGCAAGGAGTGTGAACATGTCACAGGAGGATATCAAGTTTCTCAGTCAAAAATTGAAAAATAAAAATAAAAAGAGAACTGACGGTGAAAACCACATTGTGGCAGTGTCAAATTCTAAAATAGTAAAAACAAAAGATGTATCTGATGGTAAAAACCTCTCAGAGGTGCCAAAAGATGAGATTGTTGATATCCTCCCCGAGCACTTTCAAGAAAGGTCTTCAGTTCTAATAGAACCAACACAACCAATTCACTTGGGCATAGTTGAAGATCCTCAAAAAGTTCACTTAGCACAGTCTTTGTCAAATGAGGAGAAGACACAGTTTACTGAGTTCCTAAAAGAGAAAAAGATCAACTTTGCATAGTCTTCTATAGATATGCCTGGACTGGATCTTGAATTGATAATGCACCATTTATCTATAGCTCCTGGGATCAAACCCGTGAAACAAAAACTCAGAAAGATGCATCCTCATGTTGCATTACTAGTAAAAGAAGAGCTAGAGAAATTATTGAAATCTAGATTCATCAGAGTCATCGCTTACGCAGGATGGATTTCTAATGTGGTCATAGTATCTAAATCAAATAAATCTATCATGATCTGTACAAACTTTAGAGACTTAAACAAGGAATGTCCTAAGGATGACTTCCCACTACCTGATATTGATATGATCATAGACCTCACAGCAGGCTACCAAATGGACTCACTAATGGATGGGTTCTCGGGCTATAATCAAATTAAAATTTCCACTGAAGATCGAGAGAAGACCGCATTTACATGCATGTGGGGAACCTTTTTCTAGAACGTCATGCCATTTGGGTTAAAGAATGCCAGAGCTACATATCAAAGAGCCATGAATACTATATTCCACAATATAATGCATAAAAACATGGAGGATTATGTGGATGATGCATTAGCTAAATCAAAGGAATGGAGCACTCATATTTCTGACTTAAGAAAGATATTGGATCGTATGGAGCAATTTCAACTTGGGCTCAATCCAAAGAAGTGTGCCTTTGGGGTCCAATCAGGAAAAATCCTAGGATTTATTGTCTCGACAAAAGGAATTGAGGTAGACCCTGGCAAAGTCAAGGTTATACTAGAGATGACTCCTCCACACAACATTAGTCAAATGAGGACATTACAAGGGAGACTTCAATCAATCAGGAGGTTCATGTCACAACTTGCCAATAGGGCACAACCCTGTACCAAGTTACTACACAAATGGGTCACTTTCAAATGGGATGAACAGTGTGAAGCCAACTTCAGAGAATTAAAAGAATACCTGGATACTCCTATTCTTATAGCACCCATTCATGGAAAGCCATTACTGTTGTATATTTCAGCTACAGTCACATCACTAGGAGTGTTGCTAGTATAAGAAGATGAAACTAAGAAAGAAAGAGCAATCTACTACATCAATAGAACACTAGTCTCCTATGAACTCAATTATAGCATGCTTAGCAGCTGTCTTTGCATCACAAAAATTGAGACATTACATGCTATCACATACAGTAAGAATCATTGCAAAGATGGATCCTTTTAAGTACCACCTGAACAAAACAACATTCACAACATGTCTGGAAAAGTGTGTCCTCATTCTGAGAGAATTTGGTATTGAGTATGTGGACAGGAGGGCTATTAAAGGACAAGTCCTCGTAGATCAATTAGCTGATTCCCCACTCCAATATGATGAGCCTTTAAGGATTGAGTTCCCTGATGAAACAATTATGCATCTAACTGAGTATCCATGAAAGATGTACTTTGATGGTTCCTTCACAGAACAAGGCTCTGGAGTAGGGGTTCTATTCATAACTCCTTAAGGATAAAAAATACCAAAGTCCTACAAATTGATGTTTCCATGCACAAATAACATTTCTAAATATGAAGCATTGGTAAATGGTCTTAAACTTGCCCTAGAATGGACAATTGTAGAGTTACACATGTATGGTGACTCCCATCTCATTATCAATTAAGTCAATGAAGATTATTAGATGAAAGATGAGAAGTTGATGCCCTACAAGCGACTGGTAGATGACTTAAAGAAGTACTTTGTCTTCATCACATTCCAACAGATACCCAGAACAGAGAACAAAGTTACAGATGCTATGGCTACACTGGACCCCATGTTACAACTGGAGGAACATCAATTCCGCTATGACTTCTTGGTGGAATAATTATCCTACCCCACCTTTGATACCCCAAAATGCCAAGTAATTTATGCTTTAAACACCCCAGACCAATCTTGATATGCTAATATCATTTCTTACCTGACTGACCAAACCTCCCAACGATTTATCTAGAAATGAAAAATGAGCTTTGATTAGGACAACATCGCGTTATGTTCTCATAACTAATAAATTATATCGACAAAGTCTCGACGGTATGCTTCTTAGATGTTTAGAACATGAAGAGTCATATCGTGTGTTAAAATAAGTCCACAAAGGTGTATGTGGATCACATTCAAATGGCATTTCACTAGCAAAGGAACTGCTCAGAGTAGGCTATTACTAGCCTACGATGGAAAAAGATGCTATTCACTTTTCAAAAACATGTCATAAATGCCAAACACATGGAAATCTCATCCATGCTCATGCCAGAGAACTCATACCTTTTATAACACATTGACCATTTCAGCAATGGACCTTTGACTTGGTCAGGAAAATATATCCTAATTCTTCAAATGGACACAAGTTCAGCATTACGGTCACTGACTATTTAACAAAGTGTGTCAAAGTCGGGTCGCTATTCAAAGCCACTGGAAAATAGGTGGCTATGTTCATCTTGAACTACATCATCTGTCGATATGGGATACCCTCATCAATTGTAACAGACAATGGGGGCCAATTTAAAAACCAAGACACTTATGACCTTTGTGAACAGTTCCACATCACTCAACATTGCTCCTCAATCTATTATCCTCAAGGTAATGGATAGGTTGAGGCATCTAACAAAAATATTCTTAAGATCCTACACAAAATTGTGAGTAAGTCTGGTAGGGACTAGCATTTACAACTAAATCTGACACTTTGGGCCTACAGAACAAGCATCAGAACACCAACAAGAGCCATGCCATTTGCCTTAGTCTATGGCACTGAATCAGTACTACCTATTGAGATTGAAATCCCATCTTTGTGGATATCTTTACAAGGTCTTGTTACTGATGAAAAATATCGTATTGATCGGGTAAGTTATCTAGACATACTTGATGAGCGCAAGCAACAGGCGCTCGACTACCTAATGGTGTACCAAGCATAAATTTTCAAAGGGTACAATAAAAAGGTCAAACCATGACAATTTCAATTGGGGGATCTTATTCTAAAGGAGAATCCTAAAAACCATCCTACTAGAGAACAAAAGGGAAAGTTTGAACCTAACTGGCTGGGACCTTATGTTATCACTACTACTTTTGGGACTGGAGCTTATCAACTAGCTACACCTGAAGGAGATATCCTTCCACATCCTATAAATACTCTACATTTGAAGTAGTTCTATACTTGATGTTTGGCTAGTAGAGCCTATATAGTGAAAATTTAGAAAATACCAAAAACATCACAAAATTGATCCTGAAGAAATCCAAAAAAAGTGGAAAAAGCCCTGAAGAAAAGGTATGCTCAGTGAAAACACAGAAAACAGGCACCTTGATACTACAGAAACATTCAAATAAGTAAAAATAGAAAAAAAGAATTAAAAAGAGAAAAGTGCCTTGATGACAACCTGGTAAAACAAGCATCCTGGTAGCAAAACTAATAAAAAATTTTGCCAAGTGGTTAAAACATGGCAATCAGGCATCACTTGTATTCTGCACTCTATCTATCAATACATTGCTGACACTAGGCCTTCATGATTACACCTGTGCCAAGAGTTGACTTTATTTCCTTATGAATATCCTATCCTTGCTTGGGATTTGTCTACATTTTTGTCTTTGGGAACACATCATTCTGCACTAGGGGCATCTTTTGATAGCATGTTAGGTAGTGTCTGCTAGTTCGTCATAGGATGGTTTGTCTTGTGACACAATGCTTCTCGATACTTGCACCAAATTGTCACTTTCACAAAACAAGGATGGCACAAACATTGCACTACCATAAACGATGATCCTATGACCTACATTGGATTGCAAATGGGAAAAATACAAAGACATGGAACACATATTGCTTGAATTCCAACTTTTGATTGATGAATCTCTATTGCACTTGAAAAATGAATCAATAGTATTTCTCCAATACTACCTAAACATAGTTTGATCTTAGTTTGATTATAACTCTTTTATGTTCTGATGACACTTTAACCAGGGGCATTTAAGCAGTTATGAATTTTATTTGATTAATTCACAATTGATAGTTGTTATGTCTTCCGAGTTACTCCATGATGTCTGCGCAAAGACAAAGAGTCACAAGGACAGGTGGCATAATGTTTTCTTGGTTTTCTACATATGGTGATTGTTCCAAGTGATCCTATAAATTTCACCTAACTTGGATGTTTATGGTAAGAGCTGCCACAATGAGTTGATAGCCGCATATATCTCTATCTTTGTTATGTGTAAACTACGGTGAGGTTGAAACAATTTCCTTATCTATTTTTTAAACTCAGATTCTCACTAAGGTATACGAAGCATAATGTACCCAAGGATATGAATTTTCAAGGTCATTGCAGGTCCAATATCTTACCTTACATAGATTCTGATATAGTAAAAGGAAGGTGACTAACTCATCATCCTGGCTTTTTTGCCTTGATGCCTAAGTCTATTTTTGACATTTCATCCAATAAACATAGTATTCATACTTTCATAATATCAGTGGGTATTAGTGATTGTTGTACTATCTAGTGGTATCCATTCTGACAAGCACCTAATGATGATAAAAAAATATATGATATCTGCAAATTAGTGACAAGTCCTAAGAGTCTCCATATAGCTGCATTTAGAGGTTGCATGATGCATTTTTAAAAGAAACAAAAGCATAAGGACTTTGAGCTCAAAAAATGATTTCAATTTTCTTCTAAAATTCCAATTTAATTACATCATCACATGTTACTAATATCAATGTCATTGTACATCCATAGCATACATTTTGCATTCATAAAATGAGACAAAATAAAAATACAAAAATAAAGCATTTATGCATCATATTTATTTTTACATCCTAAATGCATCTATACATTTTTACTTGCATAAGAAAAACTCAAAAACATACATTTGCATATTCACATAGTATCATTTGAAACATATTTATATCAGTAATAAATTCAAAACTACATAAATGATGTCATCATCTACAAATCTAACTCATCATATGACCAAGATACAATCACATGTGCAAAAATGTCTATCAAAGCAAAGAGAATGCATGAAACATGTCAGAATCATAAACAGCTGCATCAGATATACATCTCAAAACATGGTACAGATGAAAATAATGACACAAATGTACATAAAGAGTATCAAAGTATAAGGATGAATCATATACATGTATAAAGTGACATCGTACAAAAAGAATGATCTCAGGAGGGTCTAGATATACAAAATGATCTAAACAAAATATGACAAAGGACAAGATCAGCTCTAACTTCAACCTGTCCCTGATCTGGAAGAGGAGGATGAGGAGGAGGTACAAGTGGAGGTGGAGGCATGGCCCCCTCAGACTTCTGGGTGATCTGTGAATAAGAAATTTCTCTCTGACCCTCTAGAACTGTAGCATGGTATAAAGCAAAATAATAGGCTTCTCTCTGTCCCTGGTGAGTGGCTATCTGAGCCTGTGTATCTCTCTTCACTCTGAGAATGTCACCTCGCCTATCCCACTCTTCCCTAAGGCACTCTAGTTGTGCATCCTTGTCTATCAGAAGATCCTCTAAAGTGGTAATGTGTGCTCTAAGCTTCTCTCTCTCCCACTCACACTCAGATAATGGATCACCATCTCTATTAGAACCCCTGCCAGAATCCTTCCTCGAAGGCCTATCTTGTGACCTATCTGGCTACCTCTACTGCTACTGTCTCTGCTACTCTCCTGTCAGTAAAGGACCTGGATCCATCATGGGAGCAACAAATCTCAAGCGGGTGTGCTGACCCTCTCCTCTACCACTAGCTACCTCTGCAGTACCACCCATAGCCCCACCACCTCTATCATCTCAATCATCATCCCCACCATCTAGAGGAGGAAATCTACCATCTCATCTCCCATCTCACCCACCATCACACCCTCCGTCTCTACCCCCAGCACCCCTATCTCTCTATGCTCCTCCTCTACCTCTGGTAGGGCGATCATCAAGCTCATAATCTACGTCCTCTATACGAGGAATGGCCTCCTCAGGAACTGTGAACCAAGGAAATGGATGCTGGAGCATCTCTACTACGTATCCATATGAATATCCTACATCTGCAACATCATGCCAAAGTGTGAGACCTACATTATACTGTTATAGTTTTACTATTTTGTTCTCATGCTTTTAGTAGTTTATGCTTTGACATACTTTAACTATCAGAGACTTCTTATACATTTGAGGATCGGTGGAATCCTGTGTTATATATTCAGCACCTGATTTTGTAATCAGGGTACTTCTAAGATGTTTAGGTTCTGATTTAGTTTCAGCTTATGTTGATGTCTTATATGGATCTAAATGTATGAATGTAACATGCTGAATTTGGTTTAGGAAACCAATGCTAGGATGTTTCAGTTCTAATGCAATGTGGTTTATATGCTTACTTATATTATTGACATTATGTTATGTTTCATATCATGTGTTTTGGATCTACTGATGTGTGCATTGAGTGTGCAAGAAAAGTTGACCATGGATCTAAATCGGGGACCCAATACTAGAACCTATGTAAATACTTGTGCTTTCCAAGGTCTTGTCTATATAAAGAGACATGGACCTCGTTGTTATGTGTTTATTTCGTGAACGTGGTTTGCATGTGTGTTATTAAATTAGTGAATGTTCATGTTATTAAGTCATGTCTTTTGTTTTAATTTAATGTGCCAAATTTGGCAAGTGTTGTAATTTATTTATTGACATGGCTAGTATAGGGGAAACCAAGGTAAGTCAAGGGTTAACTAAGGTCATCTAGGAGTAGTATCCAAGCTTACCCCAGGGTTAGAAGTTTCTATAATTTCTTTGACTTAGAAATCCGTAGGTTAACTTCAGGGTGAGTTTTAGAGGGTCTTTTGGGCTCCTAGGGGGTAACCGAGGTCAGTTTTAGTCACCCAACTTGGTACCCTATGGGTTATGGGTCATTTTCTATCATTAATGAGCCTCTAAACTCAATTATTACTCCCTTTAAGTGTTATTTTCATCTTTGAGCGAATTTGAAAGAGGAGTGTGGCTTTGGTTAACCTCACTCTCTCTTCTACCCAAGTTTCATTTGACTTCACCTTGGAGAGTTAGGAAGTGGTTTAGTTTAGGATTGGTTAGAGTTACCTCACCCTTGGGTTAAGCCTTGCTCATGTTGGAGGTTTGTCTATTTAGGAAAGATTTTAGGATGAGTTGAGTGTTCACCCACTCTCTACCCTTAGAGACAGAATTCAGTTTGAAGGAGCCTTTGGAGAAGGAGCTTAAGAAGGATAGCTCTCAACACTAATCCATTCATCATCCTATCTTGGGATTAAGGTTGGAATTATTTTAAAGTAATTTGTTATTATTTTCATGTGTTCTTGAGCTCAAGGACTCCATTAATGGAGTCTTATGTGTTTTGAAGCTTTTATTTTTATGTTGAAAATTTAAATGTTTATTCTCAATGACTTTATTTTGTGCTTTATTTTGAATGGGACTTCAAGGTACACTCACCCTTGGGAGGGTAGAGTAGCCTTGGAGGGGTATTTGGAAATGATTCCTATTAAGTGTAGAGTCTCCCATGTGAGGAGGGATAAACTTGGGGTAACATGATACCCATGAAGCCAAGTTGGGCCTGAGGGCATTTAGGAGGTATAAGGAGGTTATTTAGGACAGCATCTTGTGAAGATGGTCCTTATCAAGTCCATGTGAGGCTTGGCTATTCTATGTGTGTTCTTGCCTTTCTCCTTCAATGAGGCCTACCACTACCCCTGTTTCTGGAATGTCTCTTGGAGACACTTCCACTAGCTCATCCTGATGTTGGAAAGTTTTCTTGTGCTTGAGTTCTCTATTTCTTTTCCTTCTTGTTGGGTGTCTTCTGCTTGTATCCCATTCCAGATCGGATCCCCAAGCTCGGGGGTGGCCTTGTAAAGGCCTAGGTTGGGTGGTTAGCATCCGTGGTTAGCTCTCCTTTATCAGGTTCAGCCAGATGGAGGAGCTTCAAGATTTCCCTTCAGAGAGTGTTGTGAACAACTGTTTTTTGGATGTTTGTAACCTATGATGTTCTAAAGGATTTCATCCACCTTTTGTTGCAATGATTTATCATGAAATTTGTAAAACTTATACTTATGAAAACCTTGCTCCATATTTTAGATGGAGGATCAATGGATTATAACCTTATACTAATTGTTATTCCTTTATAACCATGTGGTGAAATGAAATATCTTTTGGTAGTGCAAACGCATCTTATTTTAAATTAAGATTAGAGATCCTTGGAATGCCTCTGTTGTTATATGCTCAACAAAGATTAATTGATTTTACATTCGTTAGTGTTAGCATTACAGAACTTTCAATGTTTCAAATAAACTAGTTCAAATTTACTTGGTATAAATTAAAGAAATGTTTCTTATCAATTTTATTTTCATAAAATTATGGAAAAAATTTCCAAAATGCAAAAAAGTTCAATATAAACATATTTTTCCACCATATTGTGGAGCTTGAAATATAGGGATTTTTGGTGAATTAAATTTTAAATAAAACTTTTTTTTAATGCTCCCTGTTTTGACATACACAGTCAAAACTTCACCAGTAATGTTTTTTTTATTTTATTTTTTTCCTCTATTAATATATATATATATATATATATATA
>MU225100.1:2594859-2618111 GCA_018584345.1 Thuja plicata | reverse complement strand
GCGCGGGATGCGGGCCACCCATTGTGCAGGGCACAGTGGGAAGGCGCCGCCGCCCACGCCGGCCGCCCCTTTTTCCCTGCCCTTTTTTGTTCGGCTCCTGCGCGGCTGGTGGTGCCACTGCCAAGCGGCCACCACCGCCCCTTCCACCTGCCGAGAGGGCCGCTCCGCAGTAGCCCTTAGCGCTACCTCCTCCCCTTCGTCTACCACCCGGTCAGGGTTTCGCCGCCCTCTGTTCACCCTGCAACCACCTTAGTTCGTCCATTTCGGCCGCCCACGACCTAGCATTAATTGTTAGGTTTTTTTTATAGTTGTTTGTTAAAAGTTTTAGGGTAGTTTTGTTAAATGTAGGATTAAATCAGATTTTTGGAGGTTTCCATTTGTTTTTGTTTTTTTTTATATTATGGAAATTTATTAATGTTAGAATTTTGTTAGATGTTATTTTTTCTTTTATTTTAATGCTTTAAATAAATTTAGCCATTTATAAATGAATTATGTTAAATTAGGATTAGATTAAAATTAAGTGATTTAAAAATTGTTATCATTTATTAGATTAAATTTTAATTTTATTTAAGTGTTAGAGTAGATTGAATTTTGAAATTCCCTTATGACTTTAGGATGATTTAATTTTAAAATCATATGTTTAATAAATTTAATGTTAGAATTTTATTTTATTTTAGATAAAGATATTGATGATTAGAGATAAATATAAGATTTAGAAATTTAAGATCTAATTAGATTATTCGTTTTAAAATTAATAATCCAGTTAACTTTCCTTTTATTGTTATCAGGGGGTCATATCACCCCCTTAGCTTCGCGATATACATCTTTTAGGGGCATTATCGCTACCCTTGACCAATGACGTGCACGGTTGACTTTTGGTCAACCATGATTCAAAGTTTGACTGTTGTCCTCAATTTTTGAACCCAATGCTCCCTATGACCCCTGGACCCTAGGGTATCAGATCTGCGCCTTTTAATGATAGTTGACTTTTTGGTCAACATGGGTTGACTTTCTGGTCAACTATTCTTGAATTGTGTGTCTTGGTTCTCTTTAGTACTTAGTAGGCCCTAGTGACCCTCCTTCACATATTTTGAGGAATGGTTGACTTTTGGTCAACCCTAGTTGACTTTTAGTCATACTGTCTCGATTTGCATGTATGAGTCTTCCTTAGGGTCTAGCGAACCCTAGTGCTCATCATTCACTTATTTCAGAGTATAGTTAACTTTTGGTCAACTCTAGTTGACTTTTGGTCAACTCTAGCTAACTTTTGGTCAACTACCTCGGTTTACGTGTAGATCCAGTTTGGAGCTTTAGACATCCTTTAGGATAGCTCTGAAAGATTTTCCCCTCCTTGTAACCTTTTTGGTCTCGTCATTCCCTTTGCACCGTTTTGCGTGCATGTGTTACCCTTGTGTTTATTTTAGTATCCTATTTTAGTGCGTTATTAAAAAATTTTGTTCGTGTGTTTTTGCCCAACTTTTGGGCATGACACAAAGATCCCAATCAACTCTAACCATGTCTCTAATCTACTGATGAGCAATCTCATATCTCAGCTGGGCACCTGACAATGGTGTCTCGTCACGAACTCTGGTGTATACTGTCACATCCTGGCTCCTGCCCTTTCGGAAACCGAACTGTCTCAAAACTCGGGTGTGTACAAAATGCTCTATAACATATCTGGTCCTCCCGATCAGGTACCTACTCTAAAAGAAAAATGGGACCTGTCTAGCATCATAGGTCCACTCCTCACAATCCAAATACGGCCACCATACTACATCTGTCATGTCGTTAAAAAGACACTACCAGTACTCTACCTTGCCCAGATAGGGCAGTTGAATCAAACTAGCGTACATATAAACATAAGGCTAATCAATGCTCACTGCCTATCTAAAATGGGTTGTGTCACTGGGATGTGCTCCCAAGCCCAAATCTGCAAAATCAAGATCCCTGTAGTCATGCTTCGGGTCTACTGATATACAATCTCGTGAAGCTCCCGATATATATGGGTCAAAATATAGCTACCCCATGCAAATCTCCATCGAGAGACAACCATCTTCTCAAGCATGTCTACCCATCCTATAAGGAATCCATGCTGTCCTCCGTCTGGCATCAAGATGCCACCAATTAGTCCCACCAAGTATACGGATAGATGATCATAGTGATCGTACATGTAATCCCAGGAAATGTATCTCCAATGAATAGTGTCATCCTAGAATAAATGATGAGCTGCACCAATAGCAACAGCATAAGTCTCCTCAAAACGCACCTTGCGGCCCATGACTAGAACTCAAAGTATGCACCATACGTCCTAAGGTGTGACTGTCATCTCCTCGGTCGGGAGATGGAAGGTGTTGTGCTTTGAGTGCCATATCTCAGAAAGAGCAGTCAACAACCCCTAATTTACCCCTATATCAGGTAAACTAATCAATGATCATAATCCTACATGGACTACTACCTCATGCTCATCATTTGACAGCAATCCGGCCAAGGCAAGCACACATCTTGGATATGTACCTCAAAATGCAACTACTTGAAAATCGACTTGTTTTTGGAAATTAAAAGATAAATAAATGTTTTATCTATAAAAAACATGCAGAAACATAATCAGCTAAGTGATTCAAGGTCCGTAGACATACGACAGTTCAAAGTTTGCAAAAATTCTAAGTCTAAAAATAAGATGCGATCCTGGAAAAATAGGGTGTGATCTCTTTCCCATATACGATCCTGGAAAAATAGGATGCGATGGAGAATGTTGGGTATGATCCTAGAAATCTTGGATGCCACCCCAAACATGAGGTACGATCCTAAAGTACAGGGCATGATATAAGCCAAGTTTTACATTCTAAACTAAGACAAAATGGGGTAAACTAGATATGATCCAGGAAATACTGGATGTGACACAGAAATATGAAAAAACAAAATGCGATCTGGGAAAACTGGATGGGACACGGGTTTGACAAGGTGTGATCTGGAATCCCAGAGGCAACCAAGAATTCAAAAGGCTATAAAAACTGCTAGACAACATGAAAATCAAAATTACCAAATTCACGAGGTAGTTTTACGTGTACTTATCAGAGGTGCATAATCAGTCAGGCGCTGATGTCAACAGCTGAACTCGAAATGATGCTTCCTGATCGTGACCACCATCTTCTTAGCAGAGCTCTAGAATTTACTATGGGTAAAAGTGAAAATGAATAGTAAAATGGTGATTTTTGAGATATATATTGGTCTTCTGAGCTATTTAAGGGTTCCAAAACTCCTCCCAGGCAACTGAAACTCCTTTTCTATTCTCTTTTTAATCAATTGGGAACCAAATTGAAGGTACCTCAAGCATTTTATGTAGTACAGTAAAATTTTTGTGACATCTCTTGAAAATGCAGAATTGCTCCATCTATTTTGAAACTCTGCCACATTGCACATTTCATCACAAATGTTCGTCTGACATCATTTTATCAGTCTCACCACTCACATTTTTCATGTAATTTACTTGATTCTCATGTGTTTTAAACCACATCTTCTTTTCTTCATTTCTTCTAAACTCCGTTCTTTCTTGCCCTACCCATTCTTGCAAGTGCTACATCAATTTCAACAGAGGGATTTTATTCTTTTTCCTTCGATTTTTTTCCTGAGGGGGCATGATCACACCATCGTCAATCAAATTCTTTCTTGAAATAACATTAAAAATGACTTAATTATCAAACAACTAGGAGCATGATAGTTTCCTTGACTAAGTCCGAACTGTTGGATAGAAAGCTTTGGTTCTCATAAGCTAGATATCTTGTGTTTCCTCATTTTAAAATATTCTTATTAAGCTCCTGGCAGCTTCATACTGGCTTTTGGATGACAACCAAGTTCAGAATCAATATTATCATTCTTTGAACGACAACCAAGTTCAAAATTGATATCTTTAAAATATTTTATTGACCTTTGTATGACAGCCAAGTTCAAAGTCAATTCTATCAGTTTAGTTCAATCAAGTGCGAGACTAATCTCATCAGGCATTTCATTCGATCATGAGCGAAATTCTCAAATTTTTTGAAGTCCAAAATCCAAAACTTTCTTTGAATCAATATGCTACTTGCACATCAATTCAAAGAGGGGCAAATGTAACCACCTAGATTTGGTATGCTCTGACTATAGACCCTATTTTCCCTAAGTGTGATCATACCCCCAATTATGTCTAGACAACTCTTCAATCGGCTAGCATAATTCATTCGAATTAGATTTAATCTCCTAAGTGATTCAAATCACTAAATTTTATTAATAATCTTAGCCAATCAAAACCAATCAATTCAACACAAATCAATTCAAATCAATACTTGGCTAAAGTAATTAATTTAAAAAGAATTAAATAAATCTCTATTATATTTAAAACACTTGCAAACCCTATCTTCTAGCTTAAATTAATCTAATTAATTGGCTATAGTCCTAATTAATTATCTAAAGAAATAAAAGGCTTAAATAATTAATTTTCCTATTTTTGAATGAATATATTAATTATAATTCATTTCATTAATATTCCCATTAACCCTAATCTAACCTATCTCAACCACGTTAAGCCTGGGTTCAAACCCAGCCCAACCTATTCCCCCCATGCTAAGCCTAATCCTAATCTTAATTCTATCCTAACCCACTTCCTAATGTTGCCACATTCCTAATTTTGTGATTAGGAACTCAACCCACTTGAGAAAGTCAATTTTCTCAAGCTTGACTCCCTCTAAGTCCACCTTCTCAAGCTTGGACTTACACCCCTCACCATGCTTCTTAAATTCTCTCACTAATGCATTATTAATGGAGATTCCTCAAGCCCATGCCTCATCAATGCCTTTGGCATTAATGCCTCTTACACCTCATTAATGGGTTTTACACCTCCATTAATGACCCTTGTCTCCCCTCTCTCTCCTCATTTCTTCTATAAATAGAATGAGTTTTTAAGCTCAAATGGCCCTTAATTTTAGAATTGAAAAGCATTGTTATGTTGTTAGGATTAACATAGATTCATATTACATTTTAGCCTCTATGCTTATGCATTGTTATAATCTTGATTTTTAGAGCTAGAATGCATGTTTATTAGATATCTTTATTATTTTTAGTTGAATCTTTCATGCTAGGTTGTATATGTCACTAAAAAGGGCATACTATGAGAGTTATTATGTTATTTTTCATACTCCTCCTAGTTAGAAATAAATAGATCAATTTTAGTATATTTACATGCTTTACTAACCCTATTTTAACTAACGCAATGACCTATTGAAGTGGTGTGTCGCGGGTAACATGTGTACAATTTAATACACACAACTTCTATCTTGAATACTGTTAAAGTTTTCCTTCTCGACGTTCAGGTTTAGTGTATTCAAATTTTAATTGTTATGGCGGCTCTGGTATGCTCGATAATGAGCTTTGATCTTTCTCGGTGACATAACCATCTTCTCGGTGACTAACTCCACTCGGTTTCTAACTCTACTATGTGTCTCGATGACAAACCCTTCTCTGTGTCTCAGTGACTAACTCTGCTCATTGTATAACTCTGCTCTATGTTGGTTCTCTGCTTAACTTGGTAACATGCTATTGTTCGGTGCTTGGTGCCATTGATACTTCTTCTTTACTAATTGTCTCCCTTAGTGTATTCTTTCTCTTTACGGATTATCTTCCTAATGGTTGTGACTTTGACAAAACTAGTGACAACATACTAACTCATAGGAGTATCAAGCTCCCTAGGAATCAATCATTGATTTTAACAATAAATTCCATAGGATGTAGCATAGAATCCCCATAGATGCACACATCCCAGTGCCATGTTCTTTGTCTTCTATCTAAAAGCCTTTAATGTAGATATAGCATGGACTATACAAACCCTGAGAGGCATAAGCTTTCTAGCTGCCTATGAAATAGCCATAAGAGCTAAGAATAACCTTATTTACATGGGAAAATTTCCATCAAGACCTATATTGCGAGTATTTCTTGATTTTTCCCGACAAACCATACAACATACTCATTGTGAGACCTCTACTAGCTCTATAGCTTCTCCACAGCCTATGTATGTCTACCCAAATGCTCAAGCACCATAGATATCTCCTCCCTTCATATTAGCTAAAATGAGCGAAATGAAAAGATTGTTGAGGATGGTATCAAATGATTTTACCAACCTAGAGAGGAAACATGGTATACTCCTATAGCCCTCATATCATAATTTTGAGCATTGACAAAATGGAAGACCCTCATATCAATGAAATCAATATCATGACTGGAATAGAAATAACCAAGGAAACAACAATAACTTGGGCCATAATTCCATGAAGTTGGTTGTTTTTCCTCCTCCAAGGGACCATTAATGTATGTTTTGCCTAATTATAACAAATAATTAGTAGTCATGTGTAGAATTACTATGTAGAAGATCTAAATGCATGGTGCTTCCCATGCAATTATGCGCACATACCTTGAGACTACCCAAGAGGAAATCTACAATATTAGATAGCGGAACAAAGGAGCCAAGGGCTGACCCTTGATGTTGATAGCTATTATTTTAATTTTATAGGGAGAGAGAATTCCACATTAATAGGTAATAGGTAATGTCCTGCAAGAATGGGACTAAAAAATTGATGTTGACCATTCTCCTTTCTCATGGATGACAAATGAGGATGAAATGGTCTTCACAAACCAAGTGTCCACTTCAAAGATATAAAAAATCCATTTAGACTACAACACCCATTCAAAATGAGGGTTCATTAAGGAAGTGACTCCGCCTGTCTTACCAAATAAAATTGCCTAATTATCGCACTCTAGATTTGAAGCAAACAAACCTGTAGTTCTGGAATTTCAGCCACAACCAGTTCAACATTTGAGGGAATTTGTTCCTTGGAAGTTGAATAAGTAGAAATTTTAGAAAGACATGTTGTCAATTAGTTCCAAAACACTTAGTCACTTATATGAATACAGTGTTGACCGAGCCAGCAGCTTGAAGTGTAACCCGAGAAGTTGCAGTGTCGAACAAGCAGATAGTTTAGAAAAGTATCACCCAAGTCACCAGTATTACCCGAGTTACTATCTCTAAGTGATCAATGTGACCCAAGCATCTAGTGTCACCCAAGTGCCATAGTTTCCAATTTACTGTGTCACCCGAGTGCCTGTACATCACCCGAGTGGATTACTAGACCCAAGTATCAGCATTGGATCAACTTAGCACATATTTTTTGATATTAATTAAGTATGTGAAGTAGCCAAATTATGAAGGTAATTGATTTGGATAGATATATATGTAAGGTACTTTGTTTATCCAAATGATGTAAGTGTGAATAGAAGTAGCAAATGTATGAGTATGGATATGCGAATATGAAGTGGCAGGTTGATTAAAAGACTATAGCAGTATAAAGGAATAGCAGAGACTCATCTATCACATTCAGGTGATCAGTATTATTTCAAAGGATCTTATTCATCAAATCAGAGTTGCATAGAATATCATTCACCGGTTCATCCTAACAGGTGTATTAGCAAAATCCTTTAACAAGATGGACTTAACAGTCCTTATCAAATCTCCTAATAGAGTGCATACTTTATTATATTGTATAAATCCTTTCACAAGGTGGACCTAACAGTCCTTATTTCTCCTAACAGGGTAGGCCATAAGAAGTGGTCAATTGTAAGCCTTAACCAACCAAATTTATTACTGCATTATTAAATCTTGTGGGTACCATTCCCACCCAGTTTTACTTTCTATTTGGAAGGTTTCTGAGTAACCAAATATTGTGTCAAGTGTTGTGGATGTTTAATTCTTTTCTGTTCCATGCATGCAATCATATTAGACAATGTAATAATAGATAAAATTTAATAAGTTTTATTGGTTCCTGATTCACCTCCCCCCCCCCCTCAGTCACATAGCCTCAATATATTTCCAACAATTGGTATCAGAGATAAAAGTTCTTTTATCAGAATTCTAACAACTTAAGCAAANCCCCCCCCCCCCCCCCTCAGTCACATAGCCTCAATATATTTCCAACAATTGGTATCAGAGATAAAAGTTCTTTTATCAGAATTCTAACAACTTAAGCAAAGATCAGAGGCAATGGAAATATACAAACTGGAGAAAGCCATTCAAAATGAAAAGATAGATCGATAAGTGGCCTTTGATTAAATCATAAAACTCAAGTAGAAGCTCTCTCTTTCCCTAAAAAGAAGAAAATATTTAGCAGTGCCGATGAAAGATAAAAATTACATAGAAGAAAGAATTGAAGATTTATGCAAAGAAAGAAGTTTTGAAGAAGCCGATGCATCCATTGAAGATCTACTTGCAAAGAATCTCAATCTACATGAAGAAGTCAGAAAGTTAAAGAGAGAACAAGAAATACATTCAGTCAGAATATGTGAAGTCATGGAACAAAAGATCCAAGCAGAAAATTGACAATGCCTGAAGAAGATGAAGAAGAAGATACAGTCACATTCAAGAAGCCCACACCAACCTTTGAGTAGAAGATTGAAGAATTGAAAGGAGGTAGTGGTATGAGATCTCTCAAATCATTGAAGTATGCTTCTAGAACCAAAGATGAGTAGAAGATGATTGAGGATGTATTAGTAGAGAAAATAGAAAGATGGAAGTATGACCCATCTGAATTTAAAAGCCATATGACTGAAGACCTTCTCAAGGCAATCACTATTCATTGGCACAATGTAGTTCAGATTGAAAAGGACATTAGGAAGAAAACCTTGAAGCAAGTCATGCCTACTATGACTGATAAAGAGGTAAAATATGCTATGAATAAGTATGAGAGTAATCGCACTCCAAGGTTTAGGACTATTTAAATCTTGAGAAAGAAAATAGTGGTTGTTGTGCAATCTGCAACAAAGATGTGGAAGACATTTTTTGTTGACAAGGAAGATGATAAGGTAGAGGAACAAAGTACAAAGCCTCATGTATAGGATAAAGATGATTAATTACCTGAGGTTCAGACCATTGAAGAATCTAATGTTGAACATATTGCAATAGAAGTGATGGCATCCCTGCCCCAATCACCTATTCAAAAAATCCTATCTCCAAGCAAGGCAAAGACCACGGAGTCTACATTAGAACAAGTAGGAACCAAGCAACAGACTCTACCTACTACTGGGCCAAGCCAAACCGAGTCACAGAAGGACACTGTGAATGTTTCTACAGTTGGCATTGATTCTGCAGTTGGTGCAGTAAAATTTAATGACCTACTCCAACTGAACACTGAGGACAAAGATGAGGATGGAAAAGGTAAGGAAATTATTCCTTTACCTAATCCAAAGGTCAAGGGTAAAGAAAAGGAAACAATAACTGATGATTTGACCTTGAGGAATATATTGTGATTCCAAATTGGGATCTTTCCAACCTGAAAGCCAAGAAGATGGACATCCTTGGGGAGCTATGGAAGAAAAGAGAAAAATAATAGAATCTTCAAGCAAAGAAGAAAAGACATAGAGTTCTACAAGATATCAAAGGTATTTTCCTAGATTCACTAGAGATTGAAGTCAATGAGAATGATTCCATAATGGACCAACTTGTTGACATAGTTCACAAGTTTAATCATGATCTTAGTGGATGGGAGAAATTACTATAGAAGGTAGAAAGTAAATTTGAGAATAAGGTTATAGAGAATGTTGCAAGTAAGATTGCAATAGATCAAGTAAAGCTAACAACTATCATTAGCTCTCTAGAAACCACTGTGAATAATGTTAGGGAATTATTTGTAAAGTTGAGTGACACCTCTAACTTTACCATGGAAATAAAGAACAAACTGACAAAGGTTGACAATGGTTTGAAGGAAAGTGCAAGCCAGTTGGCACTTGATCCTAGTTCAAGTTCAACACATTTTGTAAAGATTAAGTATCTGACTGTTCTACACGCAGAGCTACTAAGGGAAGAAGCAAGAACAAGGGAATCCCTAACAGCTATACAGAGCCAACTCCTTCCTCATATGGATGTCATGCAAAAGCTTATTGCTCATGCAAAGACACTTGTCCATGATAACAACTTTTCATTTGCAAAGCTTATGATGGAGTTGTCTGCAGAAATTCAGATTGAGTTGCACATCCTAAAGGTGTTGCAAGACAATTGGGACAAGAATTTGTCTCAAATTTTGAAGGTAGATTGTGATTTCCTTTCCTATTTTGGAATTACCTTGTATATATGGTTTTTGGCATTTATGTCAAAAACAAGGGCAAAAGTTAGAAATTGTATACAAGGGGAAAAGATAGAAATTATATATATATATATGAGGAAATACATGTACAGAGAAGAAGAGATACATATATAGTAGAGTTACAAAAATAGTTTTGAAAAATTAAAAAAAAAAGAGTCAGTTGTAACCGAGTTGCAGAGTAGTTGTCAAAACCCGAGCAAGTACCCAAGCACATTGTAAGGGGGAGTTTTGACTTAGCTGTTTGATCAGATTTTTTAGATATGATAAGTGTTTTTGTGACTAATGCCAAAGGGGGAGATTGTAGACCTTATGGAAAGACATGTTGTCAACTAGTGCCAAAACGCTTAGTCACTTATATGAATATAGTATTGACCAAGCCAGCAGCTTGAAGTGTAACCCGAGCAGTTGCAGTGTTGACCGAGCGGATATTTTAGAACAGTATCACCCGAGTCACCAATGTTACCTGAGTTACTATCTCTAAGTGATCAATGTGACCGGAGCATCCAGTATCACCCAAGTGCCAGAGTTGCCAATTCACTATGTCACCCGAGTACAGAGAAGAAGAGATACATATATATAGTAGAGTTACGAAAATAGTGTTGAAAAATAAAAATAAAAAGAGTCAGTTGTAACCGAGTTGCAGAGAAGTTGTCAAAACCCGAGCAAGTACCCAAGCACATTATAAGGGAGAGTTTTGACTTAGCTGTTTTATCAGATTTTTTAGATATGATAAGTTTTTTTGTCACTAATGCCAAAGGGGGAGATTGTAGACCTTATGGAAAGACATGTTGTCAACTAGTGCCAAAATGCTTAGTCACTTATATGAATACAGTATTGACAAAGCCAATAGCTTGAAGTGTAACCCGAGCAATTACAGTGTTGACCGAGCAGATATTTTAGAACAGTATCACCCGAGTCACCAATGTTACCCGAGTTACTATCTCTGAGTGATCAATGTGACCGGAGCATCTAGTATCACCCGAGTGCTAGAGTTCCCAATTCACTATGTCACCCGAGTATCAGTACATCACCCGAGTGGATTACTGGACCCGATTATCAGCATTGGGCCAACTTAGCACATATTGTTTGAAACTAATTAAGTATGTGAAGTAGCCGACTTATGAAGGTAATTGATTTGGATAGATATATATGTAAGGTACTTTTTAATCCAAATGATGTAAGTGTGAATAGAAGTAGCAAATGTATGAGTATGGATATGTGAGTATGAAGTGGCAGATTGATTACAAGACTACAACAGTATAAAGGAACAATAGAGACTCATCTATCACATTTAGGTGATCAGTATTATTTTAAAGGATCTTATTCAATAAATAAGAGTTGCATAGAAGGTCATTCACTGGTTCATCCTAATAGGTGTATCAGAAAAATCCTTTAACAGGGTGGACTTAACAGTCCTTATCAAATCTCCTAACAGAGTGCATACTTTATTGTATTGTATAAATCCTTTCACAAGGTGGACCTAACACTCCTTATTTCTCCTAACAAGGAAGGCCATCCGAAGTGGTCAATTGTAAGCCTTAACCGGCCAAATTTATTATTGGAGTATTAAATTTTGTGGGTACCATCCATACCCCAGTTTTACTTTCTATTTGGAAGGTTTCTGGGTAGCCAAATATTGTGTCAAGTGTTGTGGATGTTTAATGCTTTTCTATTCCATGCATGCAATCAGATTAGACAATCTAATAATGGATAAAAGTGAATAAGTTTTATTGGTTCCCGATTCACCCCCCTGTCGCCCTCTCAGTCACCTAGCCTCAATATATTTCCAACAGAAATATCCCAAAGTCCCCATTGATACAAAAGTAGGCATGGTGGAATAAATCAAGAAAGTCCCTACAAATTTATCCATCTGGGATGTGCTTGCAGTCCCAAAATAGAATCCATTACTTAAAGAATCTCTTGAAAACCAAGTACTCAAGTTGAAAATCATAGAGAGTGAAATATAACATAATTTTAATCATTTTTTATAACGCAAAAACATCTCACTTCTAACAAAACAAATATAAACTATTTAGATCAGTCTATAAGTATTGGATGGGATCAAATCTAACAACATCAATTTGCCACTCTACTCTATATTTAATACCTATTCTAATTAGAATATTAAAATGGCACACTAACTAAATTGTATCCTTCTCACCCTGCCTACTTAATGCATACAACACATCTTTAACTTCCCTTTTTTAAATACAATCTCAAAGTAATATCCTGACCTCTTAGTGACCCAATTTTATTGTTGTTTGGAAACAACCTTTATCCAAAAAAAAACTATATCATGATATGTCTTAAACGTGAAGCATTTTACCATTAGATATGGTCTCTACTATTTTATTGCATGAAGAAAAGTTATCATTTCCTTCTCATAAATAGGTTTGATTCTATTAATCTCCTTTAATTAATGACTTAAAAAGGTAATGGGTTGGCTCTCTTGCATAAAATACACTCCTATACAATTACCTAAACCATCACATTCCATAAAAAATCCTTAGTGAATTCTAGAGTATCACAAAAAACCACTAAGTGATTATCTATTTAATTTCTTATAAATATGGATGGGTAGGAGCATTTGGTTGTTAAGATTCTAAATAATTGGGCCAAAAATCCATCAGATTATTTCTTAAGAAACTAAAATTATATCTTATGAGAGATTATAATGTAGGGGCATTAAGGCTCACAACTAATCATGTATCACCAAAAGAAAACATTTCATTGCTTGATTTTTTAAATTTTTAGTGTATGTTTGAGCTTCAAGAGCATATTTTGAAGTGTTAAAGGATAAAATGTTACTTTATCAATAATTGGCATCCACTTTAGAAATTAGAGGCAAAGATTATGTTTAATGTGATTTCAAAAGAAATATATTGCATAAATTCAAGGGCTCAAAAGATCACGAGATTAATTGGTATATTATAAATTTAAAATAAATTGGTTCTTATTTGTATTTATTTTTCAAAGTAATCTATTGAAAAGGGGCATTATATATGGTGGAGCAATCTATGAAGCCCCACTTATAGATGGTAAAAGACAATATATTTTGGTGCTAGTTTAAAATACTTTACTTCAATTTAATTATATTTATATGTTGTTTGTGATTAGAATTGTATTATAGACCTATATTACATATAGAATAACCTAATTATGTTTCAAGGGTCTTATGAAGATTTCCCCATCTAAAAATTCTACATGTTTGTTGAAATGATGTTAACATGTTATAAATTATATGTGTTTGTTGACATAGCATTAACATGTTGCTTGTTATAAAATTATAATGGTAGGATAGGACCACTGCCTCAACATTTAAATTATACATTAATTTTAGGCTTAATTTAAAAGTGTAATATGAAATGACATAAATTGAACCAATCTAGATAACAAGAATCAATTGTCACCATCTAAGTTGCATGATGATTTGTGAAAATATAAGCCTAAAGTCTTACTCTGTAATACTATATTATTCATTAATGCACACCCAAAATATGAGAAGTCCTTATTGAACCTAACCCGAAATAGTATGAGTTATTACAAGAATATTATTAGATTTCCTAGATTCATGATTGCCTAATTTAAGAATTTAACATTAGAGATATGTAATTTTTAAACGTCCATGTTACATGTATCTAATGGAATGCATAAAATTGAGAAAATTAAGTTGTGAACTACACATCTTAGCAAATGAGTATTCATTCTTATCGATCCATGCATCCTCACGTATTTTTTTAGGTATCTATAGAGGCTACTTGTATTAACCCTAGATGACATGTAATTATACAAATAATGGGATACTATTGTCTAGTCACAAGTAGCTTCAAAGTGATCATTCTAATTCAACTTAGAAAATAATATAAGGGACATTCAAAACTAAAAGTGACATCACAATGCATATTATTCTAGGTATTTATGTTTCACACCTAACAATTATTATTATACATATATGCATTAAAAATTAAACATCAGTGAAAAACATTTGAGAGACTATAATTATGCTGATTTTTTAAGTTATTTAATTATCATAATTATACATAATATTGGTAAGAAGATGTAAAATTGAAAGAATTTGATAAAGAAATGGAAGGAAATGAGTTTTTATAGTCTATGATATTAGTCATATATTTTTTGGTCTATAAATGGTTATAGTAATATAGGAGGCACCTAATAGTGCTACAAACAAAGAGTGCATACCTTATCCTTATGAAATTTAAACTTGTGACCTCTCTTTTAAAAGTACAAAAAATTACAGTTGAATAATTAAAATAACAATAACTAAATAAGTTAACATTTAATAGAGAAGTGAAGACCACTTCGAATTAGCAGAGATGGTGCAATTTTAAACGCATAGGTAGGGAGATAGAGACTCTTCAGCCATAGCACCCAATACAATTGTCCTTTTCATTATTATCTTCAGTGCATCGATGGCCCTTGTGGGTGTGAGAAAGTAATTAGATTCAATGCTCTGCTAGGGAGGGACCCTGCAAATATTAATGGAAGAAGTCAGTCTGCATAAGTAAAGGGAGAAGAGCACGATTTGTACACATTTCTTGATGCGTTTGCGCAGTTTTAAAGCTTTTTCAACTAACCTAATTAGTGCGTAGCCTGCAAGGGAACATCACAAACAGCGGGAACCTCTGATGAAAAACCCCCCTACCAGTGTTTCCTGTATCGAGGGTTTTTAGTTTTCCTACATGTGTAATATTCACCAGGGATTACCTGCAAAATGATAAATCACAAAATTGGTGTTTTCATTTAATTATGTGTATGATAAATTCGAAGATAAAGAGAGGAAAGTAGTGAATTCAGAATAATTCATATCAAGGAGCTTCCAGGGAATAATATTTACCAAGCACATCGCCTTCAGGTTCTGAAAAAAGTATTACCACTTAAATCCAACCGGGTGAGTGCGGACTCTCTTACCAGGAACTCTTTTCCTCCTCTTATTATTTATTTTAATATTGTTGACTGCAAAAAATATCAAAACTATCAATTTATGAATTTCTGTCATATAGTCTGAGGTACGACAAATACAGTAATACCAATGCTTCGACTTGTTCTGTTATCCCTGTGGGTAGAGGAGTTCTCATATGATAATTGATATTCTACTATTTACAAAGGCCCAAAGATTATATTAATTTTTTTTACACCACAAGAAATATAAATTATAATGCTTTCAAAGGTAGCGAGACTGGAGGTAAAAATTACAGTAGCTCAGACTAGTCCAAAAGTTGCGGTCGAATAGAACCAAACTCTTCTTGGCATAGGCAGTAAGGCAATAATCGTTGAGACTAGCTCTACGCCCGATAATGTTCCAATTTTAATGATGTCTACTTCTTCCAAGTGTTATCAAATTTTGCACATAAGTCTAATAAGGAAAATAAAACTTCTAATTCTTGATTTTTTAAGAGCTAATATGTCTGTTGGTACATTAATTTGTGTTTTTTTATTTTAATGATCTCTACTTCTTGCAACTGTTATCAAATTTTGTACATAAGTCTCATAAGAAAAATAAAACTCTTAAATCTTAATTTTTTAAGAACCAATATGTCCAATAGTTACATTAAATTGTGTGGTTTTAATTTAGTGATCTTTATTTCTTGCAAGTGTTATCAAATTTTGTAATAAGTCTAATTAGGAAAATAAAACTCCAACTCTTAAGTTTTTAAGAACCAATATGCCCAATAGTTACATTAACTTGTGTGTTTTCATTTTAATGGTCTCTACTTCTTGTATGCGTCAACTCTTACTCTTTAAGAATGAACGGCCGCTATCATTTTACATCAAATATCAATCTTTTTTTGAGAAAATTTAAAATCAAAACTCTACAATATGAACATTACAAGAATAAGAGTCATTAGGGGAAAGGCACCAATAGTTGCTCGGGGTCTAATAACTGCGCACTTTTTGTAATAATGACGGCCTAATAACTGTTCACTTTATTAATCTCACATGTGCCAATAGTTAATCATTTATATACTAGTAGTTGATCATTCTTTATCTTTTTTGATTCATGATTGGCCCATTTGTGCACAACTAGTGGAGATTTGTGCACCACTACTAGGACATTTATCCAAAAGTACCAAAAATTTTGGATGAGCGGTTATTGGTGCAATAGGGGGCACATATCAGTAGACACTTTTTGACCCTTTCACGCATAACTACTCCTACAGTGTACATCGTTAATACCCAGTTGCTAAAACCTTAGCTTTAAGCAGTTAAGTCACATTAAGTCGCATACTAAAACAGCTAAAAAACTTGTCACAATCCGATATAATTTGCTATCTTAATTAAATGCGCAAAATTAGCTATAGCCACTTCTACTGCCTTTCCCCTATCACTTTTGACTTAGGTTCTGCATCGAACCCTGTGTATACGCGTCCAGCCTTACTGGCAGCCACGCCAAGACATTGGCGAGCCAAGAGAAGATGATAAATCATCAGTGTGGCCAGTACAAGACTACCACCGAGCATTAAAAAAATGAGGGAGTGACCTAACCTTGATCGCCTCATATGAAGTATTGAGGCAATACAATCGTAC
This sequence comes from Thuja plicata, assembly GCA_018584345.1. NCBI lineage: Eukaryota > Viridiplantae > Streptophyta > Pinopsida > Cupressales > Cupressaceae > Thuja > Thuja plicata. The sequence goes on along the minus strand of MU225100.1, from coordinate 2,601,411 downwards.
GAGGGCCCTCCTGTTCAAAAATGAAATAGACCTAGTAGTATAAGTTTTAAAAAAAACTGAAATATGCAGAGGAGAATATGAGGCCTACGAAAACAGTTTCCGCGTCAGTTGGAACGGATGGAAAGCTATAGAATCCAATGAAGCAGTTTCCTTTATTTCTCTTCTCGAAACAGCGCGATGGAGCGCCAAATAACGTAGGTATCAAGCTACGCAGTGAGTCCTCTACCTTTCATCCGATCTAACAATGACTCCTTACCTCGAGACTAATTTTTTTAGTATTTTTTTTCTAAAAGAAAAGGTGGTTTATAGTCACTGAACTTTATTAACAGAATCGAAAGATTATAACAGAGAAGATGAAAGATAGCAAAATCATATTTGACAAACATCGTTTTCATATCATAGTCGGCATCGATATTGTAATGTATAATCATTTTAACGTCATATGATTGATCTAATTCTATCTCCTAATCAACATTAATATTAATGTTATAAGGCCTTCGTATAACAACAATCACAATAATATTATTATTAGAAGATTTAAATGAATACTTATACTAATATAAGTACTATTTAGAGTAGTAAATCTCTGTATCAATATCAATAATAATACAATTAAAGAAACAAATATTAATTTTGCAAATAATATTAATATCAATATAGACTATATCTTGTCCATATTCTTTATACGATATTGACTGAAGCACCTTTATTTTGGCTAGTGAGTACATAACAAATAGAGAAACATCATAATGAAGTTAGATAATTAAATGAAAGGAGGATAAATTAAAGAAAGGGGAAATATTAAAATCGACAAGCAGATATATGTTGATGGGAAACATAGGACACCTAAATCTTAAAATATACCAAAAAAAATGTAAATTATAAACTTAGAATGGCCCACTAAGTATTTTTTATTAAGGGTCAAAAAGGTTTTGAAGGGGCCTCAAAACCTTTACAGACAGATTCTGGTGGGATCGCGAACCCTCAAACAAGTAGCTGCTTAATATAGAACATACACAAATAACAACCCTCCAAACAACGAACCATCAACAATCCTATAAATGTTAAACAAACTAAGTGCAAGTTGATCCAACATGAGGCCAAAACCTCAAGAAGAAAAGATGGTTTTGAAAGGCTCCCTAACCCTTGAAAAAAGAAACAAGAAACAAGGATTTTACCAGGCTCTCCTAACCTAAAATATTGGTTTTAGTAAGGCTCTCATAACATTATTGGGTTTTAAAATAGACCCCAAACCTATCCAACAACACAGTGGAATGTTTTCCCAGCTAGGCAACAACTCCTCACCTACAAATCTTCCCTCCACCTCGATATAAGGGGATCTCACCTCCATAGGAACAACTTAAGAAGAGTCAACCAAACTAGAAATCATTTCTAAAATAACCCCACCCGCAAATAGCCATAGAGAAACATTCAACCTCCCCCAACTTGCACATCCCCACCTCCTTAGAGGATGTCATCACCTCAATAAGAAATGAGAAAAGAGAAGAATGTAGTAAGATGTGCCACACCCACATCATGACTATAAGAAGAAGCCCCAACAAAAAGGGGGCCAGTTCCCCCTACATAGGAGCCTCAAGGGGTACATACATGTAATTAATAGTAAGAGCCCAAAAAATAAAAGAGGAAAGAAAGTTCTAGGCTCCAACATGGGTATGCATAGCCCTAATATTTGAAAGTACACCTAACCAAAAGTATAAAGAAGCCAAAACAAGCCCTTGAAAGTTGTCAGCAATCGACTAACCACTATAATGCCATGCAAGAAAACCCTCAATGTAAAATATTTACCACTAAGGGGAAGGATCTCTATCCAAACATAAAACATTGCTCGAAGGAAAAACATTAGTAGCAGAAGCAAGGCTCGAGACACCAATAAAACCACCATCAAAGAGATCCATGAAAGAAGTCCCCAACCACAAATAAACTATGGAAGCGACACATATAGACCTACCTTTTTCACAAAAACCCTACCATAGTCAAACACTTTGGAAGCGACCCCCATTCTAGCCATATACAAAACAAAAACCCAACATAGGGTAGAACTCTTGCAACAAAACCCCCCAAACAAAGTAGGGTAAAAAACAAACCAAATGCAAAAAAAGGTATTCTCCTCTTCTAGAAAAGACATCTTTGAAGGAAGGAGGAAAATATTCAAAAATACTCCCTGATGAATAATAGCATGTAGACAAAGCCAAAACCAAAAACCCTATCACACAAATTGGTCGCTCTCAGCTGACAAACGCTCGAGCCCCCAACTACCACAATGTCCACCAATAAAGAGATAAAATAAAAAAATATGGGGGGCCAAACATAGTTACCAACAAGATCCCTAATTCCTCTCTAAAACTCCCAAGAACACTGACAAAAGCAGAAAAAACATCCCCAAAATTTTCTTGAATTGAATGCCAAGCCCTAAGTCTACACATGGAAAAACAAAAAAGTGGTGCCCTAACATCGACAAATGAAGACTCCACACAAAATAGAGGATAGAGCCCAAACTTAACTAATCCACCATCATACTTTTCAAACTTAAGAAACTTTCCTCTATCTCCTATTTCACAACTTGAATATTTGGAATCGGTTATCCGTGGTTTTGGTTCTTTTCTTGTATGTAGGGGAGTCTTCACAATCATTGATATTTCCCTATTTTCTACAACATTTTGACTTTTGGACCTATCATTTTAATTCTCTTTAATTTCCAAAAGAGAACTTCATTATTTAAATCATTAGCATCTTTATCTTTTGATGAATGGGTCTCTACTGAACAAATACCTTCTTACCCTTATCTCTATTATCTATCTTAGTATTTATGTCATTTGTTTTATAGCTAACCACTCTATTATCACCATCAGGTTTCTTATAATTATCTTCCTTGAAAGGACATCTAGCTACAAAATGACCAATACTTCCGCAATTAAAGAATTTGAAGGGAAACTTATCATTATACTTTCTGGATCCTCTCTTTAGTCTTCTCAAAAAAAAATTTCTTCATTATCTGGATCATTTCTTTAATCAGGTACATCCTCAATCTTCTTTGTATATTTAAATGCATCATCCTTTTGCATGTTGATTGTCTTCATATAATTTAATCTCAAAAGAAATTATTGATACATAGTGATGATCTAAACTATATATATATATATATATATATATATATATATATCATAATATTCATCAATATCATAAAACTTTTGTTTTAGTGTTTAAACATTAAAAAAAAATCAAAACTTATTCAAAAAAAATATTAAAAATATTAATCATAAACTTCATCCATTTTAAAACATTTTATTAGCCTACATCATCTTCAAATTCCAAACATAAATGTCACTTTTATACTATTGAAGTTGAACAACTTTGATTTTGTCGTCCTTTTCCTTTGTAAAAGGGTGACGGATTATTGTGATTTTACACTATCATAATATTCATCAATATCATAAAACTTTTGTTTTGTATGGTTTAGTCATAGTTCTCATCACTTTCCTTATGATTTATTATCAAGGACATAGTTTTACCATTACCTCTAATTGTAATTATAACTTCATTTACTCAAATCGGGTAACTTTCAATTCTTTCATCTTCTTTCATTCTTATAGTTTCAAACTTGTTCTTATGATTCAACAACTTGACTTTTTTTGTCTTCTTATCTCCTTTATATAGACTACACAATTTTTCAAAAATCTCTTTTATATACTGCAATTCATATCCTTCAACGATTCTAAATTACTTAACCCATAATTATATCATTTCCATCCTTGGCATTCTTCTCATGTATCTTGATCTCATTGGATGTGAAGTTGTACGAACCAAAGGAGTGTGCCCTTCTTTATTCCAAACTATAAAGGGCATAATCCAAATACGATTACATGCCCACTTTCCAATAGGTATAGCTTGATCCATCAAATTTTGGTACTTTGGGACCAGTATCATTTTCTATCTTGGATCTTCCACAAGTGATTAAGCTTCTTCAAGAGGAACTTAGCTCTAATAACAAATTTTTAGCACACCACAAGACTAAGACAAAACTTAAACTTTCTCAAAGACAAATACTTATCACTTATCTTTATCTAACTAACCATCAATGAAAGATATTGCAATGAACACACAAAGACATGAACACTAGATTGTTATGTGGAAAAAATCATGGTGACTATCACACTCACTATATGAATAAATGATTAAATTGTTTTAGGCCAAAATTCAAGGAGCTCACTTCTCCTAAACATGACTTGTACGCTAAGGTGCACAAACTTAGGACAAGATACAAATAAAGTTCAAGACTGAGACACATGATACTAGAGAAGGATACAATATTGGTAAATCTACTAGAGGAACTCATTGTCTCCTAGAATACATAGTTAATTGATGAATTGAAAAGATGTAGGAACTCTTGGTCATATCAAACATTCACTCCCAAAAAATCTATCCACTATAAAATATATTATCAAATTTCACATTTTCTCTTCTAAATTAACTTCGTACTAACTTCACATTCAATCCACACTCAATATATGATCAACTTAGATATCCACTCACCTATATATATCAACTTGATCATCAAAAACATTAACTAGGTTGACCATGGTAAGGATAAATAATATTGATAAGTAGGAAATATTTTCCATGGGAAGTCAAATTGTGATATTGCTATACGGATTCAACTGTGTAGTTTTCTGACTCAAACTCATTGACCCATGTTTCATAAGTAGTGGTTCACAAGAACCGATCACTCATGAGAGTAAATGGAACACCAAGTTGGTCACCATGAATACTTTTTCTTAAGGAAGGTCACCCTAGGAGATAAAGGGTGCCCAAATAAATCATAGCATGCATCTCCTAATAGAACTAACTAAAGCGTACATAACACAACATCCTCCCTTAGTGGCATCAAATCTAATGTGTAACAAAATATTAAAACACATTAACCAGTTTGCCCCAAAACATTCTTCAATGCGCCTAAAATAATGTAGATATAACCACAACATAGATAGATCCATGTAAACCTCTTAACTCTTCCACCAAAGAAGATCTATACTAAAACATCATTATTCAAATAAGATAATTCATTGACTCGACCAAAAGAAAACACAAACAATAATGCCAAACACAAAACAATATATCTACACATGCACACAAAACCATCATAAGATATTTGAGGTGGACCACTGTAGGAATTTTAGGAACATGTCCACTATAATACACACCTAGAAGCCTCAATAAAAAGTGTTCTTGAGTCCTCCCTAACCAATCTTAGCAGCCAACCTCAATGTCAACAAATAGCCAAACACAACTTCAACCTATGAACTTTTGTGCACCTAAAAACATGATAGTACAATATTCACAAACAATACTCACTTACTCTATAACTATAAGACATCAAATTCTTATGTGGATAATTCAAAGTACGCTCCCATATTGACTTCAAATACGTTTTCCTTCATATTTCATCTTTCTGTATTGTCACCTTCAAACTACACCACATATTGATTAGATATCAACACCTAATATTAGAACAACATGAAAATACTCAATACCAAACCTTTTTTATTGTCCACACATCAAGCAACATACCCCTTCATCTAGTTGATATCAATACAAATAACTAGTTGACATAAATGATAATGATTAACACATATTTCTTACAATCTCCCCCGTTGTCATTGATAGAAACACTAACAATAAATATAGTTGATCTTGCTGGAAATGAGATAAGTAATTGAGAGGGGAGGGCTGAATCAATTACTCCAAAACAAATCCTTGTCCCTTAGATGTTTAAATACTTTAATATTGTTACTCGGGTTACTTAAGATATTCTTCTATAGCTCGGGTGGCAAAGCTATCTTAAATGCAATTATACTTAGATATTAAGTGCAGAGACATAAAACATAAAACAAGTAACAAGTACACATATGACACCAAGATTTAACGTGGAAACTCAATATGGAAAAAACTACCAATGTACCTAGTTACTGTTTTTCACTCTTCTGAAGTGAGCCCTGTTAGGAGCCAACCTTGTTAAAGGTTACAATACCACACTGTTAGGTGTGACCTATTTAAAGGATTTAATCACCCTGTGAGGAGTGGCCTTGTTAGAGGTCTTTAACACTTCAATCTGGAAATGCTACCTTGTGAGAGGATTTACAAAAGACTATTAAGTCTACTTTGTTAAGAGATTTTGATCACCACTACAAATGTTAGAAAGTAACAATGGATTGACCTGTAGGTGTAAGCAACTATCTTTTCTGATTGAGATCTCTGCTTGATTGTAACTGGATCCTTGCTGATCAGATATTCTATTGTAGCTCTGAGTGTCCTGTATTCAATCAAAATCTCATCTGATTTTGCCTTCACAGAATTCCACACATCTGCCTTTTCACTTTCGCATCATCTTACACACGTAGGCCTCTACTACTACAACACATTCAATCCAAACTTGACCTTTCATAAATACATGGTAAGCCTTGTCAAGTCAGCTTGAATAAACTCTAAATGATAAATCATAATTCAGTCGGCCTCATATAACCATTTAATTACATA
>MU225100.1:2533288-2578241 GCA_018584345.1 Thuja plicata | reverse complement strand
AGTAAACAAAGTAAATGCATAAATTCACCTTGCTTGTAAAAGTCCTTGTGGAGGATTTGAATCCTTCAATCCACAAGTATGTATGCACCAATGGATCTAGAATGTAGGATGTAGGATGTCTTCAATCTCTTTCTTGTAGATCTCCAACACCAAGTCTTAAATGGGTTCTTGATTTGGAAGAGGCTTGGAGGAAGGTGGATGGAGAGATCACCAAAAGGGCACTATGTAGCTTGAATCCTTCAACGGCCTCTAATGGATCTCCTTCATGAAAATGGATATTTGAATGGATGAATGCTTGCTTGAAATATTTCTCCTTAGCTTTCTTGAATTGCACTTGATGATAGTTTGAGAATGCTTGATCACGATTAGAAGACTTAGAGGAAAAGAGAGGAGAAGGCTCCCTTTTATATGAAACTAGGGCACAATCTTCTAAGGAGGCCGACATAGGATAATTAAATTCCAATTAAAGCCTTTACCCCTAGGAGAGGACCTATATTAAATATAATTTAGGAATCGACGCTTCGGAACCTGAAACAGTCGACCCGGAAGCGGGAAATAACTTTTGCAAAGACCAACATCCAGAAACTGCAAGACCCTGAAATTTGAACCCTGGGTCAAGGTCGAGGTCAACCTTGACCTAGGACAGGGTCGAGGTCAACCTTGACCTAGGACAGGGTCGAGGTCGACCTTGACCTAGGTCAAGGTCGAGGTTGACATAGACCCAAAAGGTTGACCCTGACCTTGAAGTCCAGAATCTCAGGTCTACAGTCCAGAATGCAGAAGTTAGGCTAGAAAGAAGTGGAAAGAGGGACAGAACAGGGGGAAAGCCAGGTCTAGATCAGGATCCCATTCAAGGTGCTTGATATGACCCCAAACCACTTACTCAGAAGGCTAAACCAGTCTACCATGGAAGTGCTTCCATTTTCCGACTATACAATATCTTCAATCTATGATCAGACATCCCTCTTCATGTTTCTCTCTATTGAGTCACAGACATTCTCTAACTAAAATCTTTTCTACAAATTGATTAATTTAAGCTGGAGAAGTTATGAATGTATTCTTGATGAAATTCTCTCCCATCTTCGCTTAAGTGAGTACCAAAGAACCCCTAAATCTTTAGTAACCCTTGGCTTTTGTGAAGAATCCCTTCCAACACTTCCAAAATTATATTAATTTCTCACACCTCTTAAGACATAATTTGGTTTGTTGCATAAAAATTAGATCTATCATATCTCGATCAATCTGGTGTTTCTTCATTCACCTCTTGTTATGGAAACTAATGCCCATAAAATTAAAACTAATTCACTTTATTGCAACTCAAAAAGGGATATTTCTTCCCTAATCTAGGTTTTATCTTTCCCTAGTATTCCCTACTATTTCTAGCTTCGTTTTTTTGGTTAGACTTCCCTTGTTTCCTTTCTGACCCATTTGTTTTTAACATTTTACGTCTTGTTTTCTAAAGAATTTTCTCCTCCAGAATCTTCCCTTATTCTTCTTCATACTTACTTTCAAATTTTTACTCTGTTGATTATGATGCTTCTCATTAGAGTAGTTCTTCCTCTAATGAGTTTTCCTCTCTTTTCTCAAGAAGGTTGAAGCCTTTGTCTAATAGTTCCTCCAGTTCTTGATATCTTTTATGGTTCTCCTCTTCTTACCCAATATGATTATTTTCTACATTAGTGTTTGGTAAATTAGGAACTATTTTCTCCTTGGTGGCTTCCTCTTCCCTAAGGTATAGATTTAGGTTTGGCAAAATTAGTTCTAGTAAAAAGGTCTTGATATGCTTCCTAACTTCCCCTGATTGTTTCTTTGTACCTAATGTTGGGAAACTGATAAACATAATATTCTTTAAACCTCTGAGATGCCTTGACCTTCCCCTACATCTCATCCCTTTCTTTCATCTTTCCCTTTAAATAATTATAATTTGAGCAACCTTTGGATCAACATTTTTGACCTATTACCATTTGATCCAAATTTTCTATCTTCTATCTCTAGAATAATTTTTGGGCCTGATCTACATCTCTCTAGGGAGAGTAGGGACCATCCTTATGCTTATCCATAGTCTTGCGTAGATTACATAGTTTCCATCTATGAGGTTCTTGACAAATTCTACAAAGGATCTAAATCTAATACCAATGGTCTTTAGTGTTTCTTTATCCTAATATTTAGTCAAGAAATTGTATAGTCTGATATAGACCAAGATTCCTTTTATGGATTTTATTATAGGATCAGATTTTAACATCCAATATTTATTGTAAAAACTTGTCCCTTCCATGATGCAGGAGCCATTATTCATGACCTAAGTTTTACTCTATTTATTAGGGCATTCTATTAGAAAAATTCATTGGTTAGTGATTTTTTCTCAATCATTCCTTAGTTTCTTTCACACTAATGCTCCATCTTAGGGGATAGCTAGCCAACCTCGAACACATTCAATAAAGAAGGAAACCTCTTTCATTTGCTAAGCTATCTTATCTAAAATTCATCAACCTTCATGTCATGGCAAAACAAAATCTACCCACACCTGGATCTCAATCTAAGGATCAGAGTCGATCATGCTCCTAACACCCATTTTGTCACCAGTTGTGCTTGACCCATCCTTTTTTTGTTTTATAGTCTTCCTCTAGTCCATGGTCTATCTAGTTTGTATTGCTTACCCCCATCTCCTTTTACTCGGAAATCACCTTGTTGATTACAACCATATCATTCTTCAATGAGCTCCTTACTAAAAGGTTGATCCGATTGCTTTAATTTTCCCTCAAAATGTCAACCATTTCCTTAATCTAATGTCTTTGAAATATGTATCACTCAATTATCACTAACTCATTTTAATGCTTGTAGCTTGCTTCCTATGTCAACCCATTGCTTGAGTTTGTTGTGTCGGTTGATCTATGAAGAATCCTTAAGATAATTCTAGGTTCTAAGTGATCATAAGTGACTATAAATGAATATTTTTGTTCAATAAAATATTTATGATTGACCGCTTTATATTTCATAAAGCGTGATTGAACACTTTATATTTCAAAAAGGATTATTTTTTTAAAAATGTAGTAAGAAAGTAGGCACTAAACATAGAAGAAACAAGAGAATGAAGGGAAATACTTAAAACAAGTAAGATTTAAAAAAAAAAAAATTGGAATTTATGTAAACTCAATTATGGAAGCTCCTATATGATTATAAAATGGTAGATTTAAGTGTTGATTTTTTTCCATATTATTAAATTATGGATGTTAATCCATGTTAATTGGGAAAATTATTTGAAACATCCTCCTATTGTGGTTCTAATATTAGTTGAATGTGAAGCTGCTAGCACTGGGGTGGAATTCCAAGGGAAATTATTAATTTGGTTCTAAAACAAGTTTTAGCTTTTATAGTAATAGCAATTATGGTACATGGCTTAAACACATGATAAATTCAAATAAATTGGCCATTAATCACACATAATTTAACATGCACAATATTTCACAATATAAATACTTTGTATACATGGTTAGGTGACTTAAACACAATGAGACCAAGTTTTGGTATAATATTGATAATTTGGTCTTTATTAGCATCCATTTTTTAAACTAAAACTAGAAGTCCTAATTTTATAATGTATTTAACCAAAAATTATTTACCATTAAGAAATTGATTGACGACCATGACCTCCTCCTCTTGACTATGAAAATATTAACATCTCTTATTTTATTTTTTACAGATTGTTGAAGCCATTGCTTCCTTCTCCAATTTTGTTCTTTACTGCAAAAGCTTTCTTTAAACTTTTTCTCTTTGATCAAATCTTCTCTCGTGAGATAAAAATAATTTCATAAGATGATTCAAATTTGTTTGTGTCAAATATTTATTCTTATCCATTTTAATTACCAACTAATTCTACTCAATCTGAAGAGATCTAAGTACTTTTATCAAAAACTACTTAATCTAAAATAGTAGATTTAACCATGTATGAAAAAGATGTAGAGAGAAACTAGTTAGCTAATCTATCACATTTACACTAGTATTATCCATCAAATGAAGAAATTAAAAAAAAATTTATTTCAATTATAATATTAGTTGCCAATTAATGGGACCCCATCTCAAACAAAAAATGACGTATAAAATAAACCAAAAAATAAAAACCTATATAATTTAAGTCAATGCCAAGAAAATAAGAACATGAGTGAAAAATCCTATAACCAAGACAATAACATATCATCATGTTGTCATGCATTTTAAGAACTATAAGACCTCAATTCAAGAACTATAAGACGTCAACATTATTTTTAAGGAAACACTTTCTTGGACCACACTAGAGGTCAACTTACTTATATTCAAAGGATGGCAAATAGAACAAAATTATTATAATAATTTGATATCTAAGTCTTGTTCTTTAACATTAGATATACCCAATTTAAAAATCACATGACCTAAAAAAACACATTCTTAACCCACCCTTCTACCCAACCTATATTATCTTGCTCCTCAAATCAGATAGATGATAACAAGGACATAAGACCACTTCACCCAACACGTCACTCTTTATCCTCAAATTAAAAGGTTGTTAAAGAAAAGAAAACACCACTTCACCCAAAACCTAACCCATTCTTAAACTACTCTTCTACCCAACTTATATTATCTTGCTCAAATAAAAACAGATGATAAAGAGGACATAAGACCACTTCACCCAACACATCACTCTTTATCCTCAAATTAAAAGAATGTTAAAGAGGACATAACACCACTTCACCCAAAAACCTCACTCTTTAAAATTAGATAGATCTAACCAGCACAAAATTTTACCCACTACGAAAGGATGAGGAAGATGAATTTGAAGATATTATCCACTTCGAAAGGATGTGTAAGGCAAATTTACCCACTACGAAAGGGTGAGGAAGATGAATTTGAAGATCTTATCGACTTCAAAAGGATGTGTAAGGCAAATCCCAAGACCTAATATGAAAATCTAGTACTTTACTGAATTAAAATCAACCTTTTATTCATATACTATTGTGAGCAAAAAACAGTTGTGTTGAAACATTATTTGTCTTGTAAGAAAACATAATAATTTTAACATTCACAAGACTAAACATAACTTATTTATAGAAATGCATGGAACTGGCGTCATGGAGTGCACTGAAACTATTTTGCCCTACAAGAATTTTACAGTCCAAGTGGATCCCTTGGCTGCAATGTGACCATCAACCCATTTTTCATGTAGAGAGTGAGAGCCAATTTGGGTTTCACAACCTGTCCTGCCACTACCTTCATCCTGAACCCCCAAATGATAGTCGCTGCAATCCATTTCATTTGGTAGTAAGCAAAGTCCCTTCCAAGGCAAAGCCTCGACCCACCATTAAATACAGGGTATTTATATACCGACTCGCTGACGAAGTTCCCACCCGTGTCCAGCCACCTCTCCGGCCTAAATTCCCTGCAGTCCTTCCCCCATATGCTCTCCGTTCTTCCCATCCCATATATCGAATATACCACCTTGAACCCCTTTCTTATATAAGTCCCGTCAGGGAGCCGGTCATCAGAGTCCGCTTCCTTGATGTCGAACGGAACAGCGGGAAACAGTCGCAGGGACTCCGACAGCGCCGCCTGCAAATAATGCATCTGCTTCACCTCCTCTACCCTAAAATTTAGGGTCCCTGTATTTAGGGAACCCTTTGGTCCTTCATTCGTTTGAACACCCATCGAAAATCTTTTCGACAGGACGGACCGAATCTCCGCCAGGATGCGTTCTTCGACACGAGGGTTGCAGAGCAGCAGCCAGAAGAACCAAGAGAGCGCCACAGACGACGTGTCCCGTCCGGCCAGAATAAAATTAACCGCGATTTCCCGCAGCCTTTCGTCTGTGTAGAGCCGGTCACCATCCTCCGTCTTGACCTCCATGAAGGCCGACAGGAGGTTAGTCCCGGTCCCGCCACCGGAGTTCCCAGTTCGAGACCCGATTATCTTGTCCACATACCCGTTGACGGTTGCCAAAGATTTACGGAGTTTCTCCTCGGGTCCCAACTGGAAATAGCGCATGAGCCTGCAGAGCAGAGGGGGCGTCAAAAACCTCAACGTGGTCATCTCCGTGGCCTCCACAAACGCTCTCGCGAATTCCCGCGCTTCTGCTCCTCCTCCCGCCAAACAGCCCGGGTTGAATCCCAGCGTTACCATGCACACGTTATCGAAGCTGAAGCGCAGCAGCACTTCCTGCAGATCAATTGCCTCACCGGACCGTGCTGTTTCTTCGAGAATGGGCACAAGCCCCTTCTGCACCAGCTCTCCCACTGAACTTCCCATTCTCTCCCTGAAGGAGGGAGAGTTGAACTCTGTGTTGGCAATTTTCCTCTGCGCTTTCCACACATCGCCGTCAGCGTTGAAGATGCCGTCGCCTAGGAAGTCGTGCCCCACGGCCCGGAAATAGCGCCCCTTTGGGTAATTGGTAAATTTGAGGCTGAGGACATGTTCCAGATTGAGCGGGTTCGTTGTCATTACGCCGGTCATGCCGGTCATGGCCAACCCTTGGCAATAAAACGTTCCTCCGCAGTCTCTTAAGACTTTTGTAGTCCAGCCGTGGATATCATTCAGGTGAAAGACAAGGGACGGTACCATTCCCACCAGAGGCCACATCGGCGGTCCTTTCTTTTTTCTATGCACAAAGAAATGGGCAAGCATGAATCCCATTAACGCCAGTGCTATGCCTGTGGCTTTCACATTTAACTCTGACCACTGAAAATACAGAAGCTGAGCGAGCTTGCTTCCCATTCTCAGAGTTTTGTGAGAACTCAAGGACAGTTGAGGTAATACGAGCTATTTACACACAGAACTGGGTATATATACAACGCTGCTGTGAACAGGGATTTTATCTTGCCAGCCTAATTAATCTTTACAAAGGTCTTTTAACTTCGGTTCCATTCCAAGTGGTTAACTAATTGATGTTGGGTCTACAACTCTGGTTCTATACCAAGTGATTAACCCCTTCTCTCTACTGGTATCAATTTAAATTTTGGTGTGGTTATCCCATTTATTCTACTGACAGGGATTTCAATTTTGGTACGGTTATCCCATTTATTCTACTGACAGGGACTTCAATTTTGGTGTGGTTATCCCAATTTTTCTGTCGACATCTATTTATGGCAACACCGTAGAATCACGTCACCCAGTTTATTCTAATATTCTATTCTCAATGGTCTATTTTAACGTCCCTCAATTTTTCTACACTTGATTTAAATGAAATCATGAGTATAAATATTATTAGCTTGATATTTGGCATTAAATGTTATTAATTTAATTTTTTTAGGATAACTCTGTCAATCTTTTTGTATATTTAAAAATCACTCAGTTTATTTGCCTTTTTTATTGTATTTAAACATGAGTAGTCTTCGCATTAAAGATATAATTGAAAACTTTATTTTTTAAAAATAAAAATAATAATTGTAATTTTTGCACTCTTTTTTTCAATAATAGATCTTAAAATTCAATCCAAATATTAAACAATTGAATTCAGGAAATATTTATGTTAAATGTGACTTAAGTTTTTTAAAGAACTCATTTTACCAATTATTTTACATATTTATGTCCACATAAAACTTAGCAAATGATTAAGCTCTTGTATTGAAATTAATACTTTTTAGTATTTTTATTAAGGTAGCGTCTTATAGTCCTATGATAGGGTAATAGAACAATGAAATTGTGAGCTTATAGGTCAGTCAAAATTGCCAAGAAATGCTAATTTCACTGATAAAAATATCATGTCACCAATTCAATTTATATTAAAAAGGAAAATGGTTGTTCGATGTATTACATTTTCAATAATTGATCTCAATCCAAATATTAAACAATTGAATTCAGAAAATATTTATGTTAAATGTGTCTTAATTTTTTTAAAGAAGTCATTTTGCCAATTATTATACATATTTATGCCCACATAAAATGTAGCAAATGATTAAGCTCTTGCATTTAAATTAATAATTATTATAATTTTTAATAAGGTAGCGTCTTATAGTCCTATGATAGGATACTAGAACAATGAAATTGCGAGCTTATAAGTTAGTAAAAATTAGCAAGGAATGCTAATTTCAGTGATAAAAATATCATGTCACCAATTTAATTTATATTAAAAGGAAAATGGTTATTCGATGTATTACATTTTTATGGAGTTTTCTATTAAAGAAATAGGTAAAAATCTAAAAAAATTGTGCACTCGTAGTTTGAAAACTTTTTGAGTCCCCTTCAAATTAATTTTGATGTTCTAGTTAGAGAAAGTGGGTTATGGCTCAAACCCTTATTTAGAAGCCAAATGACAGACAAAAAGGGTCTCATGAGGAGTGACAAAACCCATCAAAAATTGCTAGCAACAAAACCAAACGAGAACCATACAAAGCAAAAACTAGACCAAAACAAAGCAAAGATGAAAGTAACACCCAGTAGATAAGAATAATTGGTCAAAAAAGTGGGGGTCTTGACAATCTTCCACACTAGATTAATCTCTTTCAACTGTTGATGAAAAGAAAGACTTTTTATATCTTAACTCAGAGTAAGAGCAAGGGACTCAACATTAACGTCAATAGTTTTGCCAAGCGACTCTAGAGCAGTACTAGCAGCGATCTCCAATCTTTTTCTCTCGAAACATCTATGTTCATGCTCCTCTTGGAGAACCTATAGGAAATTAGACTTTTTATGTGCCATATCCTTGCTATAATACATTAATTCACTCATCTATATTTAGTAATGCACTGTAAATAATTATAATTAAAATAGCAAGTAGATTATAGAGGTCATACAATCATTGACAAAAATATTAAATAATATTTGATTTAATTAAGATTTATTTTCAATATAATGTAATGGCTTTTTTAAGCTCTATTTTTTTTTCTTATAATACTAACTCACAAGAAGTTAGTTCTCAACTAACATATTAAACTAACCTCATTCACTAATAATTGACTAACATTATTTATTTGATCTAACTATAAAATAATCAACTCCCTATTACATTAATCTAAAAAAAGATGGAACATTACAGGAATTGATTGTAGTGCTTTTGAAGACTTTGATGAAGTGCCTTCACCAATCCTTCTTGCTCACCCAATAAACAACAATCAAACTCCATCAATAGATCTCCTAACTACCTATAGAACCTACAAAAATACTCTATACAATATGAAAGAACAAAAAATTCTCATCCTCCTTGCACAATAAGAAAACAACTTTCCTCAAACAATAAACATCTCCTTCGATTGTGTAAAATTCTCTCCTTAGAGCTACACATAACATATAAACTCTCCTTTTCAATATTCCTCCTCAAGTCGTATGAAAAAACTTCTCCTCTATTCTACAAAATATCCCCAATCACTGTAGATACATCAAATGCATCCATAAGAAAAGATAAGCACCCCTTTTCAAAGGGACACAAATACGAAATGGCGCTTAGATTATATAGTAAATCATCCTTGGGTGACAAGCTATCTCTTAATGACAAAAATTAAATATAAGGCAGCGAGACAGAGACTCTTTGACCATAGAATCCAATACAATTTTCATTGCAATTATAACCTTCAATGCATGGGTGGTCCTTGGAGTACGAAATACATTTAGATTCAACGCTTTGCAGCTTAGGACTGCAAATATTAATGGTAATGGAAGAAGCCAGTCTGCAAATAAAGAAGAGAAGAGGACGATTTGTTCCTCTTCATTGATGGGTCTGCGCAGTTTACAGCTAACCTAATTAATGTTGCGTAGCCGGCAAGTGAGGCGCTCCTGCCAGGTGCATTTAATGGAAAGTATATTCAATCTGTGCATTCCCAACTATCAAAGTTTATCGCTCCACATTTTGGATAATGGTCGAAGACATCACAAACAGCGGGAACATCAGATAAATAATTCCCCTACCATTATGGGTGGATGGATGGATGTTCATTTCCCTATTTCAAAAGCCTATTCATCAAATCCAATTTCTGCAAATGTTGCACTCATTGCTTTCCATGAGGTTCCAGGGAATAGTATTTATCCAACATATCGCCTTCACATTCTGAACAAGGTATTACCATTTAAATCCACCCGGGTGAATACAGACTCTCTTACCAGGAACTCTTGTGCTCCTTTTATTATTTATTTTAATATTGTTGACTGCAAAAATGTTACAAGTATAATTTATGAATTTTTGACATTAAGTATGAGGTAAGCCAAATACAGTAATACCAATGTTCAACTTGTGCTGTTATTCCTGTGGGTGGAGTTCTCATATGATAATAGATATTCTACTATTTACAAAGGCTCAAGATTGTATTAAATATTTTTACACCACAATAGATATAAATTGTAATGCTTTAAAAAGGTAGGGAGAGTGGAGATGAAAATTACACTAGCTTGAATTAGTCTAAATTATGCTTTGTATGGACTGATCCTGAGCCATCTGCCTTCATCCCGCCTTCCTCTGTCTTTGCTTTGACAGCGTGAGGGCTTCTCTTTCTTCAGTCTCTTATGATACTTTCTGTTTTTTGTCTTGTAATGCTCATATGATAATCCCGTTTACGGCTTGACCTTTGTTTTTTTTGGATAAGATTAGGAGTTGACTAAGTTTTCTTCTCAAACTTTATTTTGTAACTCTTGGACTCTTTGATGATTAATTAAATATTTGGTGCAATATTTACATCAAAAAATTATACATCATTTTTTTTGTTGAAGAAGATATGAACTCAACACTATCTATGTGTCCATAATATGGACTTTGTCATCTAATCAAATGTATTAATTCTGAAAATAAATAGAATCAATTTTAGGATGAGAAGATAACATTCAGATTACATAATAAATAAAAGGATAATAATACATACACATACTCTTGTTCTTAATTATTTATTTAGATACAATATTAGAAAATCATATAAGTAGATAAGATGTGTTAAATATATGACCCTCTCATTTTATGGTATATCTTTTAAATAAAAGAATAAAATAAATAAAAACAAATTATGCAAGGCATGAGGTATGTTAACTCTTCAATGTAAATACTTTAGTATAATTAATTTGAAATAAACGATATTGCAATAATCAAATGAAATAATATAAAGTTGAACATTTTAGTTATGTATTAGGCATATCAAAATAACTCCTTAAAAAAAGATAAAATAATTGAATTAATCTTCAATTTTAAAAATTTAACCATAATTTTAACATTTGTTTATCAAGTGAACAAATTTGTATTAGCTCATGATCTTTGGAGATAGAACTAATTTTACCATGGATTCACTATAAATTTAGTACAGGAAAATCTTAGTTTTGATAAGGTATTTCATGAATTCATTAAATTCTATTGCAAACCAATTTTTTTATAGAGTAATGAAAATATACATTCGATTGTTCACACTATGAAGAATTTCAAAATTGTATCATGATATCGAGTCTACTTTAGATCTAATACACAAAGATCAACTGGCAGTCTACTTTCAAATACATAACCAGATATTGAAAAAGGACTAATACTAATCAGCTCTATTCCTGTCATTCCCTCTTTTATCCTTCCATCTGAGTATGTTGTCCTCTCGAATCCTTGGATCATAGGGATGTGTGATCTTTGTTGCAACAGGGATAGGTGGCCCTACATTAGTTACAACAACTGGAAGTATAATGGGAGTATGCAGAATGACGGGAGGAGGAGCAGTATTGAGGGATGGGTGGGCAACCATATAGATTGGAGGTGCAGTACCGTGAACTATGGAAGGTGGTGTGTGTGGAGGAAAAGTGGGTGGAAGAGGCACAGTGTGAAGTGGGGGTTAGAGATGTGGGTTGTCTTTCTTATCTCATGAGAAGTAATATGGGTTGAAGAAGTAGATGTCTGAGGAGGATGAGTGGATGAAGGGGTTGTTGAATGGAACTGTTGATCATGATTCATCTTAAGCCGTTGCTCCCGATTCTTAACCTTTGCAAGGAAGTTATGAAGATAAAATTCAAATTGTGACATCTCTGGGGTAGCTCTTGACCACGTGCATCTATTGGAGATGCCGACTATCCCATCCTATATGAGTATTTCAAACTTCTTTCTAGAAATCCTCATAGTGATTGTGACCTGAAAATCAATGTCAAGATATGAGAGTCTCGTCAAAGACTTAGTAAGAAATGTTGGTACACCATTAAAAAATTGTTATTCCTAATTTTCCAAATAGGCCATAGAATATAAACTAGTAAAATAGACAGAAATGCATTGAATTCTTTTTTAAGACCGAAAGCCAAGTACTATCTCGAAAACAAGAACGTTAACATGAATAGTTAAACCAAACATATTCCATAAATTTCTCTAGCCACCATACAATCAAAAAATAGGTGCATGATTGTATCAGGAACTCTATAGACAAGGCATAAATTATAATCTCCATTAGGTTGTTTGATAGGGATTTTATGCAGCATGAGTCTCCAGAGGAAGCACTTCTTCTTTGGTGCCATCTGACTATTCCATAAGTTATCCAAGTCTTGTTGGCACTGGTTATCAAATGAGCTAAGGGGACAACAATTTTTAAGGTGGGAAAAGATGTCATTGTTATCTGTCAACAAGAAGTACAGTTTTTTTATTTGATGTCCGAAAGAGAGGATCAATTAGGGAAGCAGCTGGATAAGAACCTCAAGTTGTTGGAGGTGCATTTAAGGGGGAAGCAGATAGGGGTGCAAGCAGTTCTCATGATGGAGATGGTTCTAATATGACCATAAGGAATGTCAAAATTTTCACTGACTTCCTCCCATCTGACTAGCTTTCCATCACTGATAATATCTACAATAACTTTTATTCCTTTGTTAGCCCAAGCTTTAGCTGAGCATCCCTAAATCAAGGCAAGAGGCTTATCCTTTTATTGCAAGTTCCACCAAATGGCCATTTCTCCATAGTTGGCATTATTATCTGCCACCTTGTAGTCCCTTGTTAAAATATGTTTAACTATTCCCATGCCTTCCATATGGCTTTGAAGACAATAGAGCCCATCACTTTCACTGCAAAGTCCCCTGTGACTAGATCTCCCATAGGAATCCCTTTCCATGAGGATCCTTTGAGTGGGGTACCCCTGCTGATTTTGTTCCTTATAAGGACCTTCCAAGGTTCATGACCCTGCATGCCTTTGCAGATCCATTTGGTAGAGAGGGCCAGACCTTGGATCGTGAGATCCTCAAGACCAGATCCTCTTACCCTGTTTCTCATAGTGCACCAATCCCATTTAACTTCATGTCTCTTCCTCCCTCATTTCTTATCTGACCACAATAAATTCCTTATATATTTTTTAAGGATGTTGAATTGGTACTGACTGAAAAGATAGGTTGGGGTATAGTAGATCCCATATGAGGAGAGGATCTTCTTACACACTTGATATCTACTAGCTAGTGTTTGAAAATTCTTATTCCATATGCTTAGTTTCTTCTCTATTTTACTTCTTACCCACCCTCACATCTCTTTAAGATCAAGGTATATCAAGAATGGTATCCCTAGGTATCTGAAAAGGTGTCTAGGACCACCCACATTAGTCCATATACATCAATCCACCTTGGAGGTTTCATTCCATCCTAAAAGGATTGATTTTTCAATAGCTATTTTGCTTCGAGAGGCTTGGAAAAGTATGTCCATCTTGGTGATAAGTCTCTTCATGTTATCCTCTTCTAAAGAAAAAAGGATTGTCATGTCATCAACAAATTGGACATTGACCAAGTACTCATCATTTGGAAGCATAATGCCTCAGACCTTGGGGGAGATGGATTGGTCCCTAAGGAGATAGAAGAGGGCATCTGCAGCAATGACAAAAATGGCTGGGGCAATTGGGTATCCTTGCGTAATGGATCTCTAAAGCATGATGGGTTCACTCTGGGTGCCATTGATATCAACTCTAGCATTGGCATCCTTAAGGAGGGTCCAAATCATATGCTAAAACTTCTTAGGGAATCCAAGGTCATCCATCATCATGAAAATAAATTCCCACTATATTCTATCATAGGATTTTTCATAGTCTATGAAGAGCATACAGACCTACTAGTTGGAGTCTTTAGCCCAATCCATTGTTTCCCAACATGTAATAAGCTTTTCTAGAATATATATGCTTTTAACAAATCATGTCTATGTGGGGTTAATGACTGAAGGTAGGACATTCACCAGCCTCTTGGAAAGGACCTTTGCCAGTATTTTATAAGAGATATTTAACAGCTTTATAGGCCTCCAGTTCTTCAAGAGTGATAGATATCTCCTTCCTTTGGTATTAATTAATCACCCCTGCATTAATTTCCTTACTAAGGGAACCGTGGGAGAAGGCTTCATTGAAAACAGGTTAAGAAATTCTTCTCCAATCCATCTTATGTTTTTTTTATAAAACTCCCCAAGAAGGTCATCGGGACTAGGAGCCTTTTCATTAGCTAGTGATCTGATTGTACATTATTAATTTCCTCAATGTTAATATCCTCATCAAGAAACTCAGCATCCTTAATGCCCACTCTTTTTGGAATAATTCCTATAATACTTTCTCTAACTCTAGACATTCTGATGCTTGTATCCTCTATGGTAAATAGCCGACTTTAATACTAGAAGAAGACATTGGAGATTCCACGTTAATCAGTGTTCCTGGCACCTTCTTCACATATATTATCAATGAATTCCTTAGCTTCTTTGTTTTTTAGTAGCTGAAAGAAGTATTTGGAACCTTTGTCACAATGATTGAGCCAATTGAGTCTGGCTCTAACTTTGGCACCTTGAATTTTTTTGTTTTGTAAGTTTCTTAGCGAGTTATTTACATGGGACAGTTCAGGTGAGGCAGGAGGGGTCCAATTGGAGTTGTTCTTCAACCCTCGTCAACTACTCATGCAAGGTAGTTTCTTGCATCTTGGCATCTTTGGCCATTTTTTTGCGAACAACTTGGAATAGGTTTTTCCAAGAGAGTGTATTTTGATTCTAGATATTAATGGTTGATCATTCTATACAAGATCAAGTGTTAAATTTCTTTATAATGAAGGTAACATTAAGTATTTCCTTATAATCCAGGGCCTTGGTATTTAAAGCAAAGGAATCAGATTTGGTCCTGATGCAGGAAGCCTCTTCTTTGTGTACAATGTCTATTACAATGGCGTGATGGTAAGACAAAGTGTAAGGGACTACTTTCACCAGGTTACACCCAGGGTTCATGAAAAAACTGAAAAAAACCTTTGTTGGCATAAACTCTATCAAGTCTACAATAAATTTTGTTTTTGCCTTGCTGGTAGTTACACCAAGTAAACCATACACCCGGGTTCTCTGTCTTATTACTCGAGATGGGATCCCCAAGGAAATATTTTCATATCATCCTCTGCCATATAAATCTCATCACCTTTCCATGTGAATTTATTGCCTCCATAATTATCTTGGGAATTGTCCACCATGTAAAAAATCTCTAGCCAATATCCAAGGAATGACATATAGTGGTGTGATCCATTTCCACAGTTCCACTTTGTCTTTGTATTCATTAGGGGCATAGCTGGTGGAGCATACTCCAAAGGTTAGATATTTGTCCTTTGTAATTGTATAGTCAAAAAATGGAAGAACTTCCATTTTGGACTGGTTTAGCCTTCCAAGTAAGTGGTTTGGGGTCATGTCAAGCACCTTGAATGGGTCTCTGACTTGGATCTAGCTTTCCCCCATGTTCTACCCCATTTTCCATTTTTCTCTGGCTTATTTCTGGCACCCTGATCTGCAGATTTGAAGTTCTTGACTTCAGGGTCAAGTTCGACCTTCTGGGTCAAGGTCAACCTTGACCTTGACCTAGGTTAGAATCAACATTTTTCTGGCCCAAGGTCCAAATTTCAAGTTTTTCAGGGTTTCCCAATGTTGAGCTTCAAAAAAAGTTTAATTCCTGCTACTGGGTCAGTTGTTTTGGGTTCCAAAACAATGACTCTTAAATTATATTTAATATAGGTTCACTTCTAGAGGTATGGGTCTAATGTGAATTTAATTCTCTTATGTAGGCCTCTCTAGAAGATTGTGCCCTAGATTCATATGTAAGGAAGCTTTCTCCTCTCATTTTCTTTAACCATTACCATGATCATCAACTATCAAAGACTTAAGAGGTGAAATCCAAAGGTGAAGAAGAAAGATTTGAAGCAAGACAAGTATCCATTGAAGCATTCATCCATTCTCAAGCATTCAAGCACTTCTCAAGCACTCAATTCATCAAGAAGATCCATTGGTAGCCATTGAAGGATTCAAGCTCTATGGAGCCCTCTTGTTGAAGATTTCTCCATCCACACTCCTCTAAGCCTCCTCCTATTCCAATATCCATTCAAGATTAGTGTAGAAGATCTACAAACAATGTATTTGAGACATCCTACATCTAACATCCTACATTCTACATCCATTCAGTGCATACATACTTGTGGATCCATGGATTCGAATCCACCACAAGGGTTTCTATACAAGAAAGGTGAATTTGTTCATTTACTTTGTTTACTTATGCAATTTAAATTATAATTTAAGGTTAATTCCAAAACTGGGGTTTGACCAAGGCAAACCCCTCCCCCCAACAAACAAACCATTTTTCTTGTAGGTACAGGTTTGGAAAAGCGGATCAAAGTGCAGATTCAGATATCCTTTTCGACAAAATTTCAGGATCCGGAAATAGATTTTCTGTTAGAGATTTTAGAGGTTTATTCTTCCCTAGGTCAGAATCAAAAATTTTGGGTCAATTGTGACATTGACTTGAGGGTCGAAATCGGAGGTCGATTCCTCCCTAGTCGGAATCAGAAATTCTGGGTCAAGGTCAACATTTCTATGTGGATCAAGGTCGACCTTTCTTCAGAAAAGAAAAACATTTCTGGGTTTTGTAGATCTCGCAGTTTCGGTTTGGGATCGCTAAAATCAATAGTTTCTAAGACCTTTTCACAGGGTTTCAGGAGGTTCTTTTTTAGATGTATGTATTTAATTCCATTTTCCTTTACAAAAATTTCTAGATTTACACCCCTTATCAATTACAATTAAATGTAAGATGGTTAATGGAGGTATATGGTTTCATTTATGTGTAAATCTCTATTGTTCAAAACCCTATCTAGAGACCCTCCATATTTTCTTCTTTACATTTTGGTGACCCCGCAATAGACAACTCTTTCTTTTTGGTGTTAGATTTGCATTTTATGTTAGATCTTACATGCATTTAAAAGTAGATTTATTTTATGCTCTTGCATTTATATATCAAAAATAAATAAAAATCACAAAATTCTTTAAAAATACAAAAACATTTACATTTTTCATGCTTGTAATGTTACTTTGTGTTCAACATGTATGATTTTTGTTTTGAATATTTTGATGAGACTTTTGTTGCAAAATATGATAGATCCCCTAATGAGGTACATGGAAGTGAGGATTACAATTGTTTGAATAAGATCTCCATGGATCCTATTCCTATTTCATCCTCCTCTACAACCTCTTCAATTGACCTTTACCATAGGGTGTGTGCATGGTTACCTTCATGTTCCACTATTTACAACATTGATACACCTAGAAAGACTTCATTTAGTACGTGTGATGTTGTTTTGTCCTCTCTTGCATTACCTTGTAAGGATGTATTAGAGCAAGCAAATGAACTTAAATTTTCCCTCCATGGAGATGAGTTAAGGATTGATGTTAATTCTTCTCCTAATATATGTCTTTTCTATGAGCCTACTTTAGACTATAATTCTTTCCCCTTTAGGGATCAAGCTTTAGGCGCTCCTACAATGTGTTTTATTGATAGGGATGATAATCATCCTATTTGGGATGAACCTTTGGATTTGGATGTTGATTACTCTCTTCCTCATGAAGCCATTATGGATGATTCTAATTTTTGGGATGAACCCTTGGATAAAGACATTGATTTATCCCCTCCTCGTGAAGATGATTTGATACAAGAGGATGATTTATTAATGGATGAAATATTCATACATGATGGTGACTCCTTTTCTAAAACACACTCCCCTTATGTAGACATTTTAGAGAAAGAAGAAGACATTATAGATACTTTACCTCCATTTGGTAATACTTCTAGTGATGAGGCATTAGTGGAGAATGATATCAATTCCCTTAATGCTCTCCTTCTTAGTGATGATCTTATGGAGAATCAAGATCCCACCACATCTCCTCCTAGGATGTATTCTTTGATTCCTTCTTGTGAACCTGTTTGTAGTGTTGAGACAACTAACATGGTTTATCCAAAACCCTTGTTGACTATTAAAGGTTGTCCTCGCATTAATATCAAGGTAAACCTAGAGATCCTTTGGATTTCTTTGATAAAACAGATTCCATTTCACATACCTATCATACAAGGAATAACCCTCAACCTAATCTGGTGGTTCCTACTTCTTTACCACCTTCTCAACCCATTCTTCCTCCTCCACCCCGTCTTCCTAGCAAGGATTATGATTTGATAAACAATTGCGCAATACCCCTGCCAAGATTTGTTTATGGGAGATTCTTCAAACTTCACTTACCTACCACGAAGCCTTGAAAATAACTCTAGAAACTCTTTCCACTCCACCTCCTAATCAAGAGAACATCAATGCCTTCTTACAATGCATGCATGCTATCCCGGTTCCTCCTGACATTGTATTTACTCAAAATGATTTACCTTCTAAAGAAGTTCAGAATCAATATGATGCTCTTATGGTTGTTGTTACTATTAATAAGAGTATCATTCGTAGGACCTTGATTGATAATGGATCTGGGCTTAATATTTGTAGCATGGACATGCTCAAAGCAATTAAAGTCGATCTTTCAACTATTCAACCTGACAATGCTCCTATGCGTGGCTTTGATAACATTGATAAGAACACTTTGGGCGTCATTACCTTACCTATCAAAGTAGGTTCGGTCATCCTGAATACTCCTTTTCATGTTATGCCTAGACCTCTTAATTATAACCTCCTTTTGGGTAGACTTTGGTTGCATGAGATGCATGTTGTTTCTTCCACCCTTCACTGTAAAGTCAAGTTTATTCACAACAACATGGTGTATACACTTCATACGGATGATACGTCAAATCCTTGTTTGAATATTCAAACCCACAATACTCCTATTCCTAATAGTAATCCTTCTTCCTCTAATGCTCTTCCTGGAGATTATTGGGGAACCTTCAATTTTAATCCTACCTTTATTGGAGAGTATAAGGTTTCTAATCTTGATTTTATGAAGCAACAAAGAGAGTTTGAACAACAAGATTTTGCTTCTACTTCTCATTCCCTTCGTAATAACTTTGACACTGCTTCTACCCACTATGAATCTATTAAACCTAATTATAATGACATAGTGACTACTAAAGTTCCATTGACTCCTTCTGATATGGCCTCTTTTTATGGTTATGGTTATCATTTACTAGTTAGACAAGGATTCCATGGTCAAGGATGTGTTAAGCATAAACAGGGAATTCAAATGCCCTTACGAAATGGGGGGTATGAGCATTCTTATGGATTGGGATTTAATCCTCAACAACTCATCAATGTTAACAACATCTCAAATAACACTTCAAAACATGATGACAATATGAAGGAATTTGACCTAGAAGTTCTTTTGCGCAAACTCCTTCATGCTAAGATGACTACTAGACCTAAATGCAAAAAGAAACAAAGTCTACACTTGAAAACTCTTCCTTTTTGTTTCTATCATAGATTTCATGATCACTCTACTAATGAATGTCAAGCTTTACATTATAAGATTAGGCAGCTCATTGATAGTAAAGGTATTTATATATCTTGTGGAAATGATTTGTATTTCAATCATGTTTTCTCTAAATAAAAAATTTATGTTCCTATTATGGAACTCTACATTATGTAAACAATGTTAGCCTAATACTTGGGGGCTCGTTATCTTGAATAGTGTTGTGAGTGATATAATAGGTCCCCTTTCATCCTTCTTCCTACACTTGGGGGGCAAGGATGCCATCTCCTTCTTTTTGGTCTTTTCGGGATCCACTTTTCCCTTGGTTAAGCAATATTTACCTATTATGTGATATCCAATCATACATGAAAATTTTGGTTTGCATTGAGGATCTATGTCCTTGATTATAACTTATTTCGTTCTTTGACATTGGGTTTCCATGGTTGATAAATCTCTCGCCTTGGAAATTGAATAGTGTTCTATCCCTTACAAGGGTTACATTTTCACTTCTTGCATGATATCTCTTTGCATTCATCCCTTCCATGGCCTCATAGGATCTGTGACCTTCTTGGCTTGGACTGGGTTTTCTCTATGGATATTGTCTTGATGTTGAAGAAGGCTTTATCCTTGTTCTTTTCTTTCCTTAACATGTCAAAATAGTATGTATTTTTCCATCTTAAGGAGGGGGCATACATACGGCCTCCCTTGTTTTATATCATGCATTTTTGTTCTAACCTTTTTTTTACAGCATGCTAAATCCTCTAAAGGTAATGCACATAAGTTGCTAAATCCTGAAGAGATAATCATTCAATTTCAATTCAATATGCTAAATCCTTGGAAGGTAATGCACATAAGTTGCTAGATCCTGAAGGGATACGCATTTTACAAATGTATTCCATGGTGATATGAGAATATGGATCCATGGGTACTTCATAAAAGTCATCAAAAGACGCACTACATACATGCACAAAGCTGCCAGAAGACGTACGACTTTATGGGGTGACTATCAAGTTCTTTCTTGGCTGGCCATCCTATCCTTTTTGTGGTTCACAGTGAGATACACACATCTTACTGGGCAAGCTAACCACTCCTCTCTCTATCTTTCTCTTTGACTGGTGACGTCTCTCTTATCGTGATCATAGGGTTGATAAAGGCTTAAGTCCCTGGGGGCTTGATGATTCCTTTGTTCCTTTTGATTTCAATAAGATTATGTTTTCTTCATGATCTCCTTAACCAAGAGTCTGCATCGAGTCCATACTCTTGCTATAGTGGGGGCTAAATGTATACTCGGAAAATGGAAGAACTTCCATTATGGACTGGTTTAGCCTTTCAAATAAGTTGTTTGGGGTCATTTTAAGCGCCTTGAATGGGTCTCTGAATTGGATCTGGCCTTCCCCCTATTCTGTCCCACTTCCCATTTTTCTCTGGCCTGTTTCTGGCACCCTGATCTGCAGATTTGAAGTTCTTGACTTCAGGGTCAAGGTCAACCTTCTGGGTCAAGGTAGACCTCGACCCTGACCTAGGTCAAGGTCGACCTCAACCTTGACCTAGATCAAGGTCGACCTCGACCTTGACCTAGGTCAGAATCAACCCTTTTCTGGCCCAAGGTCTAGATTTTAAGTCTCCAGGGTTTCCCGATGTCGGGCTTCAAAAAAAGTTTAATTCCCGCTTCTGGGCCGGCTGTTTTGGGTTCCGAAATGATGACTCTTAAATTATATTTAATATAGGTCCACTTCTAGAGGTATGGGTCTAATGTGAATTTAATTCTCCTATGTAGGCCTCTCTAGAAGATTGTACCTTAGATTCGTATATAAGGAAGCTTTCTCCTCTCATTTTCTCTAACTTTAACCATGATCATCAACTATCAAAGACTTAAGAGGTGAAATCCAAAGGTGTACAAGAAAGATTTGAAGAAATCCAAGTAGCCATTGAAGCATTCATCCATTCTCAAGCATTCAAGCACTTCTCAAGCACTCAATTCATCAAGAAGATCCATTGGTAGCCATTGAAGGATTCAAGCTCTATGGAGCCCTCTTGTTGAAGATTTCTCCATCCACATTCCTCTAAGCCTCCTCCTATTCCAAGATCCATTCAAGATTGGTGTTGAAGATCTACAAACAATTTATTTGAGACATCCTACATCCGACATCCTACATTCTACATCCATTCGGTGCATACATACTTGTGGATCCACGGATTCGAATCTGCCACAAGGGTTTCTATACAAGAAAGGTGAATTTGTTCATTTACTTTGTTTACTTCTACAATTTCAATTATACTTTAAGGTTAATTCCAAAACTGGGGTTTGACCAAGGAAAACCCCTCCCCCGCACCAAACAAACCATTTTTCTTGTAGTTACAGATTCAGAATAGCAGATCAGAGTGCAGATTCGGATACCATTTTTGGTAAAATTTTAGGATCCAGAAAGAGATTTTCTGTCAGAGATTTTAGAGGTTGATTATGCTCTAGGTCGTAATCAAAAATTTTGGGTCAAGGTGACATTGACTTGAGGGTCGGAATTGGAGGTCAATTCTTCCCTAGGTCAAAATCGGAAATTCTAGGTCAAGGTCGACCTTTACTCAGAAAAGAAAAAGATTTCTAGGTTTCGTAGATCTCACAGTTTCATTTTAGGAGTGTGGAAATCAATAGTTTCTGAGACCTTATGACGGGGTTTTCAGTAGTTCTTTTTCAGAGGTATGTATTTTATTCTATTTTCCTTTACAAACATTTCCAGATTTACACCCCTTATCAATTACAATTAAATGTATGTGGATAATATGTGCATAGGGTCACTTTTATGAGCAAATCTCCATTTTTCTAAACCCCATCCATATTTTCTATATTACAATAATAACCCACACAACCCTATTGCAAGGGGAAGTTCCCCATTTGGTGACATTATTTTCCACTTAATCCTCACCAGAACTGCAAAACCACCTTTACCCTTACAATATTTAGTGGTAAATGCCTTGGAATCCCTCAATATAAATTTGAAATTAATGTCCAATTGGAATTGTACTGCCTTAATTTATTGCAAGCATAGAAAGTCCATGTCTTTGCATAAGTTGAGGAACCTTTTGACAATGTAATTTCTATCCAGGGACTCAAGGCCCCTCACATTCCAAGATTGATGCAGCTCCAAGGTGAGAGAATCCCCAAAGGTGAAATCCAACCTCAGAGCAAGAGTAAACACAATAGAAACAACAACAAACTTGACACAATAGATGCAAGAAATGATTTATTGATCATAATTAAACCATACATGTTGAGATGTAAGGCCTTCCCGATTACGGCCACATAAAAATAAAATAACTCTAAGATCTATCCCAAAGATCTCTACAAGCTTCAGGTCAATAACTCACTGCTATACAAAATCATGACCATAAGTAAGCACAAGAAATACATTCCCCAAAGCAGGAAATGTTTTACAAATATAGGTCCAACCCTATCCAAACATAGCATAAGAAGAATCAATCACAAGAAACAATCTACGAAGGAACTAGGATCCACACGCTAAGATTGTAATGGCTAAGAATCCCACAATCTTGATCACAACACAAATCTCTAGATAAGTCCATGCCAGTCATGAACACGTTATCCACAGCTAGAAAGAGAAAAAAATCTCAACATGGGATCAACCCAAAGAAATGTGATCATAGGAGAATGATCCAAGAACACACTCTAAAACAAGAATCCATAAGCCTAACTCATAACTTGTGCCAAAAACTAGACCACACCTAATCCAATCAGAAGAATAGGAAAATAAATATTGCCCTATCATAGAATCTTCTAGATCTTGAACAAGAT
The DNA here is from genome assembly GCA_018584345.1 of Thuja plicata. Taxonomy (NCBI): domain Eukaryota; kingdom Viridiplantae; phylum Streptophyta; class Pinopsida; order Cupressales; family Cupressaceae; genus Thuja; species Thuja plicata. The sequence continues at coordinate 2,554,848 of MU225100.1, read as the reverse complement.
AACACCAAATAAGGAGAAATCATAGAAAAGAATCCAAATTACTATCCAAAACATGAAAATACAAGCGCAATAGCTAAATATCCAACTAGACCAACCACAACCAGAAACACAAAAACTATCAACTATAACCCAAACTCACAGAATGATGCAAGACTGTAAGAAAACCAAGGATGCTCCTGCATGAGATACTGCAGGTTACCAAATATTTTCCATAAGAGAAGGTTATGAAAATATGAAGGGATTCAAGATAGAGGTCCCATGTTCATTCTTAATCCACATATTCTCTACATCTTCTACTTTCACTATCATTCCACCCTTCTTGGTCAAGTACTACAAATGACTCTGCCTATCATTCTTCCACTCATGCCTTCTACCAGATGTATCAACAGGACAAGATCCCATCTAAATCTTCTTTTGCTTCTTTTTACCACTAGTACTCTTTGATTTGCTTTCATATCTATGAACCTTAATGTCTGTACTAACCTCTGCAGTCATCTCATGTCTTCTTCCAATGCTCAAGTTCCTCATTCCTTTGTCTTCATCCTTCAACAAAGTCAAACTAAATTTTTGTCCATCTTTCAAGATAATACTGAAATTTATTTTAAACTCATGAATATCCTCTCTATCATACTACCAAGGTCTTCCAAGTAAAATATGACAAGAACTCATATTCACAATGTCACATAATACTTCATCCTTGTAAGGACCAAACCAAGTTATCAATACTTCCTCCATCAGCAATCACTTTACAATATTTACCACCTAACTTACACATAGTCCTGAATAAATTTCTCCTTTGACAAGGATCAACTTGCTTCTTGGTCAGCAATGTTCTTCTAAGCATAATATTCTCACCACCCTCAAGTTCAGCCATGTTATCAAAATAAACATGAATCTCTTAAGCCAAAGGAACCTTTTTACACTGAAAATCTCTATGTCAATCCTGTCCACACTTGAAACAAGTGCCTTTAAACCAATTCATGTCATCTCTCTTGTGATCAACATTCCTAGGTGCAACCAATTTAATTTCTCCAACAGACTTATCTTTCTCCTTCACATGTTTATCTTTTCCTCTAGAGTTACTATGATTTCTCTTCTTCAACTTATCTTCGGCCTTCAAAGCATATTGATAAGCATTTTCAACTGTACCAATCTTCAACATAATCAACTCATCCTGTATGTTATATTTTAGACCATTAACATGTCTAGCAACCTTCTCTTTAGTCAACACTCTATGTCTTGATCTAATAGTCAACTTGTAAAATTGCTCAGTATAATCCTTCACATGAAGATCTTTCTGCTTCAGATTATGCAATGTCTTAAATAATTCCAATTCATAATCCGCAGGTATGATCTTGGCTCTTAATTTAGTAACCATCGGCTTCCATCCAGTAATATTCAATTTTCCTTCATCTTCTCTATTTCTCTTCAACTCCATCCACCAAAGAGAAACATGTCCTTTCAACTTAGTTTGTGTCAATCTAACCCTCAAAGGATCAAAGATGTCTTCAAGCTCGAAGTAGTCTTCTAGATATCCTATCCAATCAATCAGGACTTCAAGATTCAATTTACTTGATAATTTAGATACTTCCATCTTATGACTAGTATTCAGTCTAGCCATAGTTTTCATCAACCTATTAGATCCATCTTCATCGAGAGATCTAGCAATCTCTACAAATTCAGATTCATCAACAGCTTCCCCATAAGCATCTTCTATTCTAGGGGCTCTCTATAATCCAACAACAACATTTATGATACCTTCCATGACTTCATTCCTCAATTTATTCATTTCATTATAGATCTCATCTCGTAGATCCTCTTTCAACTAATCAATCATCCTAGGGTTTAGTCTTCTAGGAGGCATCTTCAAAACCTTAAGTGCAACTAATCCAAGTTCTGACCACCTTGTACAGTCCTTAAGTTGATGCAAGCCAGATCTTCACTATGCCACCTCACAAACAACTTCTCCAAGGAATCACAAGCTCGGGAACATGAATTTGTAAACACCACCAACATCAAATCTGGCTTTGATACCACCTAATGCAGTGCAAAGGTGAGAGAATCCCCAAATAAAATGCCCAATCTCACAACAAGAGTAAGAACAACATAAAAAACAAAGAACTTGACACAATAATATGCAAGAAATGCTTTATTGATCATAATTTAACCATACATGTTGGGCTGTAAGGTCTTCCCAGTTACAACCACATACAAAGAAAACAACTCTAAGATCTATCCCAAATATTTGTGTAAGATTCACGTCAATAGGTCACTGCTATACCTTCTTCCCTTATTCCAACTTACTTTCTAACATGAAACCAAGCCCTACTTTTATACAAAATCACGACCATAAGTCGGCACAAGAAATGCATTCCCAAAGTAGGAAATGTTTTACAAATATAGGTCCAATCCTATCCAAACATAACATAAGAAGAAGAGATCACAAGGAAAAATCCATGAAGAAAACCACGATCCACACTCTAATATTGCAACTGTTAAGAATCCCACATTCTCGATCGCAACACAAATCTCTACGTAAGTCCATGTCAGTCATGAACACATTACCCACAGCTAGAAAGAGAAATAAATCTCAACACACGATCAACCCAAAGAGATGTGATCATAGGACAATGATGCAAGAACACTCTAAAACAAGAATCCATGAGCGCAACTCATAACTCGCACGGAAACTAGACCACACCCAATCCAATCAGAAGAACAAGAAAACAAATATTACCCTATCAAAGAATCTTCCAGATCTCAAACAAGATAACACCAAATAAGGAGTGAACACATAAAATAATCCAAAGCATTGTCTATAACATGTGAATATGAGCGCAACAGCTAAATATCCAACTGGACAAACGACAACCAAAACCACAGAAACTGTCAACTGTAACCCAAACTCACAGAACGATGCAAGAATGCAAGCAAACCAAGGATGCTCCTGCATCAAATATGCACACTTGAGTTTCATGGTGTAGTATCCATGGTGGTTTGAAACTTCTTATAGAACTTTGGAAAATCCAAGTGCATGCCCTTCTTGTCAATTTTGGCATTGGTGGAGCCCAGAGGTCTCCCTCTTCTCTTTGCCACTACCTTAAAATCTGCGAAGTGTTCAGTTCCCAATGTGGGTTTTTTAGGGAAATGAATCCTCTCCTTCTTATTCTTTAGAGATGATCCTTTGTTGGCCTTAGTTTTCTTCCTGGTTTTGGTGGTTTCAAGAGTAGACAATGCTTCAGCCATAAGCTCTTCGGCTACAACCTCAGCTAAGGGATCAATATCTTCCTCATTACCTTCCAACTTATTGTCATCTGTTTTATATGCATCTATAAGTTCTAGGGGATTAGCAGAGCCTTCTCCTTCCTTGAGAGGAGAGCCATCTATGAGCTCCTAAACACATTCAGGGTCCAAAGATTGGGGGGTCCAACTTGGGGTGATTGGCCAATGGGAATTACTATTAGATAAAACTTAGACAATTTGTTCTCCTTGTCAGAGTCATAGGAGATCTTTATGGCATCAAGGGCATCACCACCCCCCTTATCTCCTCGAGGGATCTCAACAACTAAATCAACATTCGACATCACACTACAACTAACTTCAATGGACCCTGCCAATCTAGTGACCTCGGATGGGTTCACCATATCATAGATGGCTTTCTTGCGAAGGCAGTGGGAGGTAGTGCTAATCCCTGTGGGAATATCAAGTTCTATAGCGATATTCAGGAATTCCTTTCCCTTAACAATATTGCTTTCAATCTTTTCTCTGACTGAAGCAAGATTTTTTTATCTTATTAAGTACATGATTTTTTTGGGCATCAAGGGCCTTTGAAGATGTGGTTTTGTCTATCATTTCTTTCTGATTCTAGATTCTACTATTATTACCATCTTCTCCTTTTTTATTAGGATAAAGAAAGTATGTTTGGTTTAGATACTTTCTCAAATCTCTCAGTGTCTCTTCTATGTTATTCTGAAGGGGGGTCTCTTCTTCATTAGTGGCAGGGGAAGAGGGTTCAGGGGGCTTATCTGGAGGGTCATCCAACTGGGTTGGGAGAGATGGTTTGGAAAGATTAGGTATAAAAATTGGTCCAATGGGAGGCAGTATGGCAGCAGATAAGGGTAGGGGGGAGCCACCTTGTCATTAGCCACTGGTTTGAGAGCAGAAAGGTAAGATTTTGGCTTCAAAAGAGGACACTACTTCCTTCTATGTCCCTCTTTCCTACATAGGAAACAAGAAAATTAAGCCCAACGAAGTATTCCATAGGGAAAGAGACAATCTTGTTTTCCATTTCAATAACCAGAGAATCTGGGATATCAACACCGGGGAAGATAGAAACCAAAACCCTTGCATCCATGTGCGGAAGTAAAGTTGCAGATTGTTCCAACCTAATAACCCCCCATAATTTTAATAGCATTGGGAATGAGATTCCATAAGTAAGGAGGAACATTTTTTTTATCGTAATCCGCCTGGGGCTAGACAACGCCATGACCTCTTCATGATTGGTCTCATCCGACTAAGAGAAGGTCCGAAATATGTAGGAGCCAATGCTCCAAAACTATTTTTTTAACTTCTTATTGTGTCTCTGGAGTTTTAAAAAAATCACAAATAATCCACTTTGAATCATTCGACAGAATGTAAAATAGAAACCTAACTTCAACTTTGATAAAGCTAATCATTCACGAAAGAATGGGATGGTAACCTGGCAACATCCTGGGCAGCCAAAAAAATGGTAATTCCCTTCAACCGATCCTTTTCAGCATTCAATATAGAGGACATTTGAGCATTAGGTTTAACAATTAACGGGGTACCAAGACCCTTACCTCTGAGTCTGCCATGGCTGGAGTTGAAAGAATCCCTAACAAACTTGGCGTCAGCAGGAATCCTCGCGCCCTGTTCAATCACTTCACAGAACAATTTTTGGCTTCCAACTTGTACTTTGTTATCTCTCCAAAATTCATTGCCATCTAAAACAGTAATATGGGATAAAATGAAGACTTGAGGATGGCCTCCGCTCACACGAGTGAGAGGCATCCTCACAATGAATCCAGGTACTCAAGTTGCAGAGCATCGATAGATCCAATCCCTATCATTGCAAACCAAATTGAAAGAATGTACTTCAATAAATTACTATTCTCTTCTAATAGCTTTTGCATTCATTATCTATTACTCCCTTCATGTATTGGCACACAATCAATTGCAACACATTTTGGAAGTTTCTTGTTAATCTTAGGCTAGGTGATTCCTTATAGTATTGACCAGACTTCATTATTTATAACTAATCTCTATCATCATTTTTCTTATCATGCTTACTCTTATCAATTATTTTCATTTTGTATTTTTTTAATTATTTGAGAATAATCTAGGAATGTATATATTTTTAGGTAGAGTTAATAGACGTTCTAATTTGTTTAGATGTGACAAACTATAGTCAATTATTTTTATTCAGGGAGGTACCTTTAAACCAAAACAAATAAGTGTAGATTTAGTGTCAAATATTTGTTTTGGATTAATATTATATACTACATTCATTATATGAAAGATGGGGCAAAAATGTTGATTAATTGACCGAAATTATTATAAAATTTAGTATTAAATTATATCATTGTCAATCGTGTAATTATAGTCATTGATTGTGTATTGTGTTAAGTTTATAATAGTTAATTCTAAAATATAAATAGATTTAAATAAATAATAAGGAAGTTGTGAGTAAAAAATGTGTATTTGTGTAGGTCGTTTATAATAGATATGTGAGTTATATAAGGTTATATTTGAACTTTGTTGATCAATTAGTTTTCTTAATAGGTTAATTTAATTTTTGTATTAATATAGTTACCATGTGATTACATTGTGGTTATTGTTTTGTATAGCTATGAAGTTGGCCTTGTGTTATTAGCCATAGTTAGTAAGTTCTAACATCTGAGTGGTCATGGGTGCCAATTCTTCCTTTGTTTGTAAATTGTTAATGATAGTATTAGTTAACACCTTGTATAGAATTGAGGCAAAAGAAACCTACATTGGTAAGGCTTGTTCAAAGCATTTTTAGAAGGTTTGGCTCGAGAGTAACTTCCTCAAGATTGTGAATTGATTAAGGGCAAAAGGAACCTTGGATGGTTGATTAATGGGATTATCCTTGATTTCTTAGACATGATTAAGACCTTTGAATATTGTATTATCTCCCATGTTTATAGAAAGGGGAACCAAGTTGCATAGTTCGTTGTGAACCTAGGACTTTCTAAGGATTTTATTTATCAGTAGAAGACCAATGATCAAATCCCCACAAAAGCCAAAAATCTTATTGTTAATAACTATAAAACTGAGATCTAATTGAGATAAAAATGAAGCACAACACATTGAGAGGATAAGTTGACCATTCATTCATTTGAAGATGCAAAGTACATATAGATGTGAGAGATTGGGTCGAATCAGAAGTTGACTCCAATAGCCAATTAGTCATGTCGAGTTTCCTCCCACAAACTCAGGATGAGGTGTTGAAATGAAATCGACGCCTCTCCAATATAACTTCTAAATGATGACATCTTGTATAGACAAGTGTTAGATGAACATAGATGACTAAGTAGGATTAATAAGCGTAAGTTTACTAAAATAAATAATTACACTAACACCCCCTTAAGAATACCTTTGGAGGACAAGATGTTGGACGATTGTTGAGCATGTCATAGTTTTGTGTTTGTGTGTGTTGACATTAATGTTCTGTCGTTGATGTCAACATACTAATTACTGTTGCAGATAGTGTGTTCAGTCTGTCTACTGAGGAATATTTTGGTTGTTCAGGTTATATATTGAATGTCTTGTGTTGCGATCATAAGGTTTGTTTTAGATGTGTCTTTAGTTGGTCTATAGAGGTTTACAGAAGTTTGGGTGATAGTTTGAGGAAGATAAGATTAATCTATCTAGTGACTCCATTTCAGTGTTCCTATTCTGACAAAGGTTGAGTTATTTCTTTGGTCAGGATCCGTGTTGATGTTTCATGTGTTGCGAAGCTTGTGATATATTTGGGATGATTGTTGGTTCCTCAACTAGTGTTGTTCATGATTCAAATTTTAGCAAGCTATCTTTCTGATGAGACAAAGGTTTATGTTTTGAGTTGTTGGTATTCAGTGCAAAGATGATTTTGGATTATGAGTTCAAGATGTTGAGAAGATTAGAGAAGTTATTATTATTTCTTGTTGGTATTAGTGTATCATGTTATGACCCTATTTCTAGATCGCATTGATCAGAGGTGATTGCATGTGGTGTTTTGCTAGTGTGTTGGTGTTTCTCTATTCAATTCTTAGCTCACTTGATGGATTAACGTGTTGTGATTCTTGGCACAGATTTAGAAAAGTTGTTGCATGTTTGAGTATGTTTTTTTGGATCCAATCTAGGTCTTGGCTGACTTGATTTGGATTGCCTTGTAGTTTGAGGATAATATTTGTATCATTCTTGTGTATAGGTCCTAGCCAACCTTGTTGATGATTTATTCATTGGGTATGTGCACCAAATTGTGAACCAAAAAAGTGGACACATCTTTAAAAAAAATTCAAATTTCACATAACCCGATCAGGTTATTGAAAATTCAAAATTGTTATAGGCTTGGTAACCAACCTAGAAAATATTATTAAAAAAAACACAATCTGTCTAAGAACCCGATCAGGTTTCTAAATTTCAAATAAGCCGATCGGGTTCTGAAAATCAAAAAAGTACTTCAAAACCCGATCGGGTTTTGAAGGAGTAAAAATTATGCATTTATTCTCCATAACCTGATTGGGTTATGAAGAAATTAAAATAGGCTTTGTTGTGGAAGCCATAACTTCCGCATACGGAGTTCGATTGACTCCGTTCAAAAAGTGTAGGAAAGATATTGAGATGATCTAACACATGATTAACCTACAATCATATTTAGTCATCAACATTTTTGTGCCATCCATTTGAATCAAGTAAGGTATAAATATGTACTCATTATTTCCCATACATGCAACGTATAGGAAAATTGAGAGAGAGAGAGAGAGAGAGAGCATACTAATTTTCCTATACATTGCATGTATGAGCAATAATGAATACCTATTTTATACCTTACTTGATTCAAATTGATGGCAGAAAAAATGTTGATGCCTAAAGATGATTATAGGTTAATCATGTGTTAGATCATCTCAAGATATTTCCTACACTTTTTGAACGGATTCAATCAGACTCCGAATGTGGAAGTTAAGGCTTCCAAAGAAAAGCCTATTTTAGTTTCTTCAAAACCCGATCAGGTCATGGAGAATAAAATGCATAAGTTTTACTTCTTCAAAACCCGATCGGGTTTTGAAGTACTTTTTCCTTTTCAGAACTCGATTGAGTTATTTGAAATTTAGAAACCCTATCGTCATGTCTTGGGAAGGGCTTTGGAAAATTATTCAAAGGCTTGGAGGCTCATTTTCCCTCCATTTTTGTTCTTTTAGACATTTTTCATCTTGTAAGATGAATTCTAGACTTTATCTTCATCAGTTTTGCAATTTGTCAATTGCGTAGCTCTATAATTTTTACCATAATCTCATACGTCTTCTTATCTTTCTAACCATATAAATTTTTCTATTTTTGGACAACACTAGCATAGTAAACTTTAATTTTCTTTACTAGTGGCTTGATTGTCCTCACAGACATATGTATACCATTTTTTTAATAACTTTTGAATACTTAATAAAATTACAAATAAATTACATATTATTGTTCTACACTTGATTCTATTCACTTTTTTTAAAAAAATTCATTTTCAATTATTTTGATGCAAATTATACCCAGCACACGAACAGGTACCAAATTTTCAGGATGCGATCACTTCAGAAAATCACAAAAAAAAAAATCTCACAGTAAAATTACAAAAAAATACACAACTTCTATATCTCACTCTTACCTATCATCCTACCAAAGGGATTAAAAAAATACTAAATATAACTATATCTTTTTTACCACGCACAAAAACAGCTATGTTATGTTTTTCCAAAAAAATCAGGAACATGTTTTCGTGCATGCAAGGTTTGACCCTCTTAATCTTATTGGTTTTTTTAAAAAATTATTGTTTTAGAAACTAGATTCAGATTAATAAAATTTTCATTGTTCACGCATGTTCTTATTTCAAGTGCATGACCTTGATACGCCTGTTCCAAGTTCAGGTTTACCCGATTTCAAAAAAAATGTGTCCACTTATACCCCCCTTTTTGGTCCACAACTTGATGCACATACCCCATTGTAATATGTATATAATGGGAAATCATTATGTGATTGTGATTAGAGAGAGTGTGGTTGTGGTGTATATGCAAAGATATTTGTATTCTACAATTGTGGCAGAGATTGTACTTCATTGGAACTGTATTTGCATTACAGATGCTATAAGTCAATTTGGTTATTGGACAGTTTGTCCAACCCTATGAATTGTTATTAGAATTTTTTAGTGAACCTAACTAAGGGCTAGATCAATGTATTGTGATTAGTGTGCTCTAGGAAGTGGGCCTATGAATGCATGTGCATTCCCTATTTGTATTCATTTTCTCTTAACTGGGCAGTACTTCTAACAGAGTATAATTATCTAGTGAGGTTGACTCCCACCGGATTTTTCCCTTAATTAGGTTTCCTTGTGAACAAATCTTGGTGTTTTGTGTTCTTTATTGTGGATCTTGCATTACTATTTATATTTCATTTCTGTAAGTGGTTTAAGTGAAATAAATTTTGTAAGTGTGTACAACTGATTCACCACTCCCTCTTAGTTGTGTTGTCCTCCATTTGGTCCTAACAATTGGTATCAGAGCTAATATTTTTTGAACAAGCTTGATCTCTTGAAGGAGATCTATCATAGAAATTATAAGGAAAGACAACTCAAATTTTGAAGGAAGCAACAACCTAATATGAAAGGATCAGATGACTACCTACCTGATATGCATGGGGACATGCGATTAATACTGGGAGATTACTGAGAAGTCTTACACCATTCTGATGAATTATCTTAGGCTACTACTGATGAAAAGAATAAATTCAAGGAGAATAGGTTAGAAATGGAAGCCTTGGTAAATGCCTTGTTTGATTCAGAATATTCTCACATCTATGGATTGAGGACTGCACATGAGGTATGGACAAAATTAGAAACTACTTATGAAGGTTACATGTATGTTAAGCAAGCTAAGTTGCAGGGATCGAAAGAAAAGTATGAGGATATGAAGATGAGTTAAAGTGAAATTTCTCTAGCCTATTTTCAGAGAGTAAATGATCTTGTTTGTCAAATCAGATGTATTGGTGGTACCATGATTGATGAAGAAGTTGTAGACAAAATTCTGAGATATTTGCCTATTTGTTATAGTGAGATGGTTGCATCTATTAAGGAATTGAGGGCTATAAGAAACATTTTGAGAGAAGCTTTGGTAGGTAGACTTTGTGCCTATGAGATGACTACACTTGTAAGGAACATATGAAGGTTGAAACAACATTTAAAGCTAGTGTGACTAAGTGTGATAAGGGAGAAATTTATTCTAAATAAAACTTCAAACACTATGCTAAACATTGGGAAGAGATCATGGAAGAAGAAAGGAATATTGATGAACTTGAAGCGTTGATTGTGAAAAGACTACCTAAGGGTTCTAGTAAGTATGAAGGAAATTTTCCTTTGAAATACTTTAATTGTAATAGGATTGGTCAGATTTCATCTAGATATCCTAATAAATATTCTAAGGATCCTAAGTTCAAATCTAATATATTTCAGTCTAAGGGATATAAAAAGATCTATGCTGAAGAAGGTGTGATTGATGACAAGTCTGGAGAAGAAGAAGAAATTGTATTTATTGCTATTACAGAAGATAACCCTAATGAAGTGAAATATTTGGTTTTGCATGTTGATAAAAGAAGTGAATGGGTCATTAATAGTGGATGTTCACATCACATGACTAGTGATAAAAATAAGTTTGTGAAATTTGAAGATTATGAAGGAGGTGTTGTCAGATTCAGCAACAATGCTCCCTCTTTGATTAAGGAAAGAGAATCTATTACTCTTGATGGAAAGAATAGTGCTGATGATGTCTTGTATGTTGAAGAAGGAAGACATAACATGTTGAGTGTTAGTCAGCTACTAGATAAAGGCTGCCAATTGGAATTCATGGAAGGAGTATGAAAAATCATTGGATGCAGTGGAGATCTAATTGCATCTGGTACATAGACTGTAGGTAATTTATTTCATTTAAAAACACTTGAGAATGAGTGCTTGGTTGCTAAGATTGATGACAATTGGTTATGGCATCTAGAATATTTTTTCATGTAAACTTTGATAATATGGTGAAAGTTAGCACTAGTAATATTGATGTAAGAGATCTGCCTAAACTGATGAAGTCTAACAATTTGTGCAAAGAATGTCAATTGGGCAAACTGACTGGATCTACTTTTAAGAATAAGACATATTCTTCAAATGGATTGTTGGATTTGGTACATAGTGATCTATGCAGACCTACTAAGACAAGAAGCTATTATGGTGATAGATACTTTATGTTGTTTATTGATGACTATTTAAGGATGATTTGGGTTACATTTCTAAAGAAAAAATCAGAATCTTTTTAGAAAGTTAAGATATTCAAAATAATGGTAGAGACAAAATCTGGACAGACATTAAAGTGCCTAAAATCTGATAGAGGTGAAGAATTTACATCTAGTGATTTTTAAGCTTTTTGTGAAGAACATGGGATAAAGACACATACTTCTACTTCGTAAACCCCACAAAAAAATGGTATTATTGAGTGCGGGAATAGGACTATCCTAGACACAACTAGGACTATGATAATTAAAGAAAACAATTTGCAAATCTACTGGAGAATAGAAGTGAGCACTACAAAATATACATTGATCTGAGTAAAGATAAAGTATGGAACCAGTAAGAGTCCTTATAAACTTTGGTATGGTCATGTTCCTATAGTGAAATACTTTAGAATTTTTGGAAGTAAATGTTACATTAAGAGAGATGAATATATTGGACACTTTGATCATATAAGTGATGAAGGGATATTTCTTGGATATTCTACAAAGAGAAAAACATATAAATGTTATGAATATAAACTGAAGAATATTGATGAAAGTGAAAATGTCAGAGGTGATGAGAATGTCCAGAGATCTGAAATAACTTTCATGTATGACATAATTGAAGAGGACAATCAGATAATGGAAGTGCAATATCAGAATCAGAAACATAATGGACCGGAAGAGCAACAGGAACCTGTGGTAAATGAGGAGGATGCTAATACTGAAGGATCTGCTACAAATCCTACATCAAAAACTCCATGGTATACAAGGATTAATCATTTTAAAGATGCCATTATTGGTGATAAGAATAGAGGTGTTCAAACTAGAGGAAAATTTGCTAGAGATGAGACATGTTTTTTATCTGAATTTGAACCTAAATATGTAAAAAAATCATGTAATGATGAAATTTGGGTAAAATCCATGAGAGAAAAGCTTGATCAAATTGAGAAGAAAAAGACATGGATTCTTTCTCGTAGACCTATGAACAAGAATGTGATCGGTACTAAATGGTTATTTAGAAACAAGTTGAATGAAGATGGTAAGGTGGTTTAGAACAAAGAAAGACTAGTATGCAAAGGGTATTGACAAATGGAAGGTATTGGTTTTAAAGAGACCTTTTCTCCTATAGTTAGACTTGAAGCTGTTAGATTACTTCTTGCATATGAAGCTTACAGAAAATTTAAAGTATATCAGATGGATGTTAAGTCTGCATTGTTAAATGGTGAATTAGACGAAGGTTTTGACATTGAGAAGCCTGATGGTTTTAATCTAACTGAGGAAAGAGATATGGTTTGTAAATTGAAGAAATCTTTGTATGGATTGAAGCAAGCTCCTAGAGCCTGATATGCAAAATTGGACAAGTATTTGACAAAGATTGGTTTCAGGAAAGGTACTACAAATAGTAACTTATATTTCAAAATAGTTGATGATAATATCTTGATTTTTGATATTTTTTTTATGATATTATATTTGGTGGTAATGATGAATTGAGTAAAAGTTTTGCTGATGAAATGAAAAAATAATTTGAGATGTCTATGATAGGTGAGATGAAATTCTTTCTTGGATTACAAATTACATAGTTGAAAAAGGGAATTTTTATTACACGGTCCAAGTATGTCAGAGAATTGTTGAAGAAATTTGTTATGGAAGATTCAAAATGACTATGGACTTTTATGGTTACTGGTTGCAAGTTGACTAAGGATGATGATTCCTCTTGTGTTAATCAGACAAAATACAGATCTATGATTGGAGGATTATAATATCTAACTCATACTAGACTAGATATATCAAATGTTGTTGGAATTGTTGTAAGATCTCAAGCAGAACCGAAGGAATCACATATGGTTGCTATTAAGAGATTTTTCAGATACTTGAAGAGTACAACTAACTATGAATTATGGTATGGAAAATAAGATGACTTTACTCTATGTGCATATATTGATGTTGATTGGGTAGGTAATGTGGATGATAGGATAAGTACAAGTGGTGGTACATTATTTTTGGGTAACAGACTAATCTCTTGGACTAGTAAGAAACACAATTGTATCTCTCAATCTAATGTTGAAGCTGAGTATGTTGATGCTACCATAAACTATAATCAAGTTGTTTGGATGAAGAAAATGTTGAAGGATATAAGGATAAGCATTGATGAACCTATTGTTATTTACTGTGATAACTCTAGTGCTATAAATATCTCAAAGAATCATATGAAGCATTCAAAGACAAAGCATATTTCTATTAAATATCATGTCTTGAGGGATAAAGTCAGTGAAAAGGAAGTAAAACTAGAGTTTTTGTCTAATAAGGAACGTATTTTAGATAGCTTTACAAATCCTTTTCTGAAGGACACATTTGAGTATCTCAAGAAAAAGCTTGGGGTGATAGCCCCTTTTGATAAAAAAAATAATGATGCTAAGAATGACATCAATCCATAAATCTATCAGAATATCATTCCTTGGATTGATGATTTTGGGGACTACTCCTTAGGGGGAGCAGTCTTATGGATCCTATGGATTGGTATTGAGATTTTCCTACATTGCCTTTTTGACGTGAGTTCAATACTTTTTTATGACATTAATGTTTGGCATTGATGTCGACATACTAATTGTTGCTGCAGACACTGTGTTCAAGTATGTCTAGCAAGGAAGATTTTGGTTATTCATGTACTATATTGAATATCTTGTGTTGTGATCATAAGGTGTTGTTAAAATTTATCTTTAGTTGGTCTATAGAGGTAGGAAAAATTTTGGGTGACAGTTTGAGGATCTTCATATATAATTACTCTATCAAGCGACTGCATTTCAGTGTTTCTATTGTGACAAAGGTTAATTTAATGCTTTGATGAGGATTGGTGTTGATGTTTTAGGTTTTGTGAAGCTGGTAATGTATTTGGGATTTACTGTTGGTGCCTCAACTAGTGTTGTTCATGATTCAGAGTTCATCAAGTTATCTTTCTGATGAGAAAGAGTTCTCTATTCTAAGTTGTTGGTATTCAGTGTAGAGTTTGGATTATGAGTTCGAGATGTTGAGAAGTTATTATTGTTTCTTTTTGGTATTCATGTATCATGTTATAACCTTGTTGATGGATCACATTGATAGGAGGTAATTGCATGTGGTGTTTTTCTGGTGTGTTGGCATTTCTCTATTTAAGTTTGAGCCGACTTGGTGGAGTAACGTGTTGCAATTATTGGCATGGATTTAGGGAAGTTGTTGCATGTCAGAGGATGTTTTTTGGATCCTATCTAAGTCTTTTCCAACTCAATTTGGATCGCCTTGTAGTTTGAGCATAATATTTGCATCATTTTTGTGTATAAGTCCTATCTGACCTTGTTGATAAATTATTCATTTTTATATTTATATAATGGGAAATCATTCTCTGATTTTCATTAGAGAGAGTGTGGTTGTGGGGTATCTGTAAAGATATTTGCATTCTATAATTATGGAAGAGATTGTACTTCATTTGAATTGTATTGGCATTACAGATTCTATAAGTCAATTTAGTTATTGGATAGTTTTTCCACTGCTGTAAATTGTTATCCGAATTTATTAGTGAACCCAACTAAGGGCAAAATTGTTGTATTATGAGAAGTGTGCTCTAAGAAGTGGTCTTGTGAATGCATGTGCGTTCCCTTTTTGTATTCATTTTCTCTTATCCGGTCAGTACTTCTAACAAAGTACAATTATCTAGTGGGTTTGACTCCCACCGTGGTTCTCCCTTAATCGGGTTTCCTCATGAATAGATCTTGGTGTTTTGTGTTGTCTTGTGGATCTTGCATTACTATTTATATTTCATATTCGTAAGTGGTTTAATTGAAATGCATTTTCTAAGTGTATACAATTGATTCACCCCCCCACCCTCTTAGTTGTGCTTGCCTCATTTTGGGCCTAACACAAGAAAGATATGAGTCTCGAAAACAAGGCCCGATACGGTAGTAATTTATAATAAAAATAACTCAAAAGAAAGGAGAAATGAGGAAAACCCAATGGTAACAAAACCTCCCTCTAAAAAGAGATAAGATGCAATGAGATGTACAAGTGAAAAATAAGAAGAGTGATAGATGGAGGACACATGATAACCCCCCATATACTACTACAAGATACTTCTATCACAAAGTACAATATGTTCTCCCTGTTAGAGTAGTCATATTATAGCTAATAATTAAATTATTTAATTATTAGTCTGTTATACTCTATGCTTAAGTTATACTTAGGCAGATTATTATTCTTTAGGGTTTTCCCCTTTAGGGTTTCGGTATCCTTTTATAAGGAATCACCGCTTTTCATTTCATTAAGGAGATTGTATTGTTGTATTCAGTTGTTGATAATAGAGCTTTTTTCTTTCAACATGAATATCATGTCTCTGGCCTTTTGGCCGCCATAGTTTCTCTTCTATCTTCTGCATCTTGCTTCTTCTTGTGACAGGTGTGCATGCAGGTGTTCTTGGGAGAATAGGGCATTTCCTATTTCTAACATGGTATCAGAGCCATCCTGCAGCTGGCTGTTCATTTTTTGTTGAAGCAAGTGAGGGTTTGAAGTTCTCCAATTTGTTCTGGTATTTTTTATTGGTTCTAGGGGGTCTTTATTTTTTGGGGCACTTTGAACCAAATATGACCTCATGGTTGCGTCCAGAAGGCCCAAAAACCCTAGAATCTATATAAGGCACATCTGTTTTGGACACCGAAGCGTCTGGGAGAAATTTCTTGGCCTTCTAGGGCCGTACGGGCACGATTTTCAAGAATTTTTTTTTTTATAAATATTTTTTGGCATTTTTGGGTGGGTTTTAGGGCACGCCACCCGCACTCCACTCCTGGCCCACCGCACTACCCAGTAGCCACTCCGTCGCCGCTCCACGGCCCCCAACACTCGGCCACCGCCGCACCGCGGCCCCCGCCGCCCGGCCACCCCCGCCACCGACCCCCGCCTCCTCTACGCCCCCGCGCCACCCACCGCTCCGGCCGCGCCACCACCTGGGTCCCCGCGGGCCTTTGTAGCCCAGCGGGTGGTCATATGGATGACCAGGGGCTTGGCCCTAGCCCCTTGCACGCACCATGCGCCTGGGGGCCCAGTTTTTTTTAGCCCCAGGGGCTTAAATTTGGTTTTTGAGGCCTTTCTGACCCTCCTGGACTGTTTTCGCTCTATCTTGAGCATCCGAGGGTCTTTTTCTGACTTCCATATACCGTCAAAAAGCTCTTTTTGAGCACTTTCCGATGATGGAGGTCAGGGTTTTAGGGTCTACTATTTTGATAGCATTTTTTTTTATTGAAGTCCAATATTTGTTTTTGCCTTCTGGGAGCCATATCTGGCTCATCTGGACTCCTTTTTTGGCAAACCAGATATTGTCAGAAAGCTGGTTCAGTGAACTATTCAGTTGCAGGGGTATTTTTTCTAGATTCTACTCTAGGTTATCTCTCCTCTGAGTTTGGCAGTTTTTGCACTCTGGCAGATTGCTTGGGTTCTACAGGTCTTGGGATCTCTTCTTCTGATCTTCTAGCTCACTCTTCTTTCTGACTTTTGAGCTTGTATGCTTCTCCACTGTTGCATCTTTTTTCTGTAAATGCACTAAGATAAAGTGCCTACTTCTGCATTTCTGGGATTTCGAGCACCTTGTATGATTTTTGTACTCGCACTCTGTTATAAAGTGCCATGGTGGGTTATGATGTTATGTCATTTTAGGCTCATCCACCTTTGTCAAGTGAGCATACCTTCCATGATATTAGCCCATGCTGTGTGTTGGTGACACCGCCCTTTATCCTATGTTTGTACTTCTGTTGCACTATTGGTGTTCCTGGTTTTGCTTTCTGCAGATGTTTCTGGCATTGCATTTCAGTGTTCCTATCACCTCTCCCTGTTCAGCATTATGGGGGGTTCACCTGTTGGTTCTATTGCTTCCTGGTTTGATTGATCAGCTCTTCAGACATTGTCTTCTCTACCTGGTCATGCACTTCAGTGGGGGTTCTAGCAGTGTCTTCTGACAGAGTTTTCAGCTACATACTTCGGAGATGCTTCTTTCTCTTTCTTGTTCCTCTCTTTGGAACTTTTCCTAGATTGTAGGCTCAGTTTCTTTCATCTAGTTTATTTCTTGTACTTGGGTACCTGATCAGGCCTAGTTGTCGGGACCCATAGTTCCTTTCATGCATCTTGTTTTCATGCATCTTTTAGTCTTTAGATATTTTGCTTCTCCCTAAGTTACACTTAAGGGGGGGTGTTAGAGTAGTCATATTATAGCTAATAATTAAATCATTTACATTAAGAAATCCCCTCCTAGGAAAATGTATCAAATCCTAGCGAATCCCACATTATTTTGAAGGGAAAAATACTATAGTTGGAAAAAAAAAATGATTTGAAAGGAAAAAATATTTTTTTGTACTGGTGCTTTTTTTTCAATTGTATAAAAATTCTACAAAATCCTCGCGAATTTTTTAGTATTTGTGAGACCTACCTTAGATCGTCATAGTTTTACTACTTTATCTTTTATGCTTTCAGTGATTATTTACTCAGACATACTTTGACTATTGAGACTCTTATGTATTTGAGGATCTCTTGAATCCTATGTTATATATTCAGTACCTAGTTATGTAATCAGGGTACACTCGAGATACTCTATGTTTTGATTTAGTTTTAGTTTATGAGGATGTCATATATGGGGATACTTGTGTGGATGTAAGTGTGATGGAAATTGATTTAGGAAACTGATGATATATTTATTTAATTCCAATGCAAATATAATTTATATGCAATATAGTATTGATGATGTATTATGTTCCCATATCAAGTTATTTTAGACCTACTGATGTGTGCAATGAGTGTGGAGGGATAGTTAACCATGGATCTAAATCGGGGACCCAGAGTTGGAACCTATATTATATTCCATGAATTCTAAGGTCCTCTTTATAAAAAGAAACATTAACCTCATTGTATAAGTTTTTTATTTGTGAATGTGGTTTGCATGTGTATTTAATTAAGTTAAAGTAAATGTAATTAAGCCTTGTCATTTGTTTATTTAAATTGTGCCAATTTTGGAAATTATTGTAATTAAGTGTTGGCATGGCTAGTTAAGTGAATCATGGATAAGTGTAGGGTTAACTAGGGGTTACCTATGTGTAGTACCCAAGTGATGCAGAGTGCACTGCAAGAAAACCTTGATGGGCTCCAACTCGTTATCAACTATTCAAACTCCTTTCTCGAACACCCCAACTCCACCAATGTCTTCAAAGGGTATATTTTGACTTTCTAAAGGGATCAATATGCTTCCCCTATCCTATCTTGACTTCCCAAGCTGAGTTATAGAACTCTGCAATTTCTCCTTTAGGGACACCTTCCCTAAACCAAGCACAATAGTATAAACCTTCACCAGAGACTTAGAACTCCTGTCCCAAGTGATTGAAGACTTCATATAGACCCCAAGGGTCAAGAGTACACCAATGGATTTGGTCTTGTAGACCCAAGGATAGTCAAACCCTAAATGGTTGAGGATTCCTTGTAGCCCTATCTAGAGGGTTTTTTAGACTTAACTTTCAACTACAGAATGATCTAATAGATATGATTTGGTTTCTAGACACCCTTTATGGATTTTGTAAACCCCTCAAATCCTTAAAACTTCACTCTACTCTTGCACCCCTGAACTCTCACAAAGCACACAAGCCTAATTAACTAGGTTAGGCTTGGTTTGTTAAGAAAGTGGTCGAAGATGGGTTCATAGAGTAAATGAAAGGACTTAGATGGCTTCCCCTACCCCAATATAGTCTAGAACCACCCTTATTTTGGTCTTTCCAAACACATATTGCACATGCATGTGACTGTACTAGAAAGCCATGTTAATTACATAAAGATAATTAGCCTAAAGCTTGGTCTCATAAATCTTAGTACTAACTTTGAGTGTCTGAGCTTTAAGATTTTTAAAGAACATGATCCTAAATTGTATTTTCCAAGTGGTCGAGCAGATCCACTGGATAAATCTCAAGTTAGGATCACATCTTTGTGGTTGACCTAGTAAACTTTGGTTTCTGAGAGAGTGAGCAAGTAAATTCTATAACTTTTAACAAACTTCACAAAAACAACTCAAACCAACTGGAATGCTCAAGAAACTCAAGAAGTCACATATTTCTATAACTAGATCCACAAGATGAATCTGTACCAGGCTTATCAAAATAACTCAAAACACTCTTCTGTTTCCTCCTATGAACATCAAGCTCCATACACAATAAGTTCTAACCTTCATGGAAGGCATCAGATCCCCTAATAGCATCATCTAGGTGTTACATATGCTTCAAGAAGTTGGTGTGATCAGTTACAATGAATTTTTCATTCTTCGAGCAACATTTTGCAAAAGTTGCTCATGCAACATTTTGCAAAAAGACAACTTTTTGGAAACATATGGGAAAGTTGCTATTTTGGGCGAATGCCAACCTTACCAACCCCCAACGATGTGGGAGAGGTTCAAAAAATGAAAATAACCTATCCTAAGGACTTAAAACACAAACTTCTAGCCAAACACTAAAATCACCAAAAGACTAGCATGGTCTAACCATGGTTTCAGGAACCTAGGTTTATAACTCACCTTAGGTCCTTCACCTTACATCATAGACCCACACAACCACACACACACAAGGGTGATCTCAAGGATCCAAATTATTACAAACAAAAAAGAAAGAAAATAAGACTTGCAAGAGGTGCCCTGTACTATACTCCCTATGGCAAAAGTAACTCAAGTCTCTTGAGTTGGGAGTGCCTCAAGTGGATAATCAGTCTTCTGAATGTCTTTAGGGGTCATCCAAGTAGCATCTTCAGTGGGTTGGGTTTTCTATTTGACTAAGTACTCATAGTAAGTCCCTCTCCTAGTTTTCTTATTCACTCTCTTGTCTAGGATGCTTTCAATCTCAAGAGGAGTTTCTTGTGGCATGTCCTTGAGTGGTTGGAGTGTAGGAGGCTCTGGAGTATCTGTAAGATGAGTAGTACTAACTTCACCTTTGTAAGCATAGATATTTACAACATTGAAAATAGGTGATAAGCCAATGTGAGAAGGTAGATCAATTCTATAGGCATTGTTGCCACATTTCTTCAAAATCTTGAGATGGCCAAGCTTTTTCATCATAAGCTTTGTGTATTTTTCTTTGGGTAGTCTTTCTTTAATAAGGTGGATCATCACTAAATCTCCCACTTTAAACTATAGGTCTCTCCTCTTTTTTTCATTATGTGCTTTATATTTATCAGTGGTATGTTGTAGTTTGATCTGTACTTGGTCATGGATATTCTTCATCACTTCAACAAAGTCTTCAGCTAGTGAACTCCTTTTGTCCATGTCTTTGATATCCCTGAGTTCCAATACCCCTCTAGGGTGAGTGCCATATACAATATGGAATGAAGTTAAACCAGTACTCTGATTTACTGAATCATTGAATGATAATTATGCTTGTGCTATGATAGTATCCCAAGTGGCTCCATGTTCTTGTGTGAGGCATCTCAAAATGTTTCAAAGGGATCTATTGATGACTTCTATATGACCATCAGACTGTGGGTGATATGCAGAGGATAGTGACACATTTGTACTCCCTAACTTTCTCCATAGAGTTCTCCAAAAAATGCCTAAGAACTTAGGATCCCTTTCTGAAATGATTGACAGTGGGAGTCCATGAAGTCTCACAACTTCTCTAAAGAATAATCCAGCTATGTGGGATGCATCATGGGTTTTCCTACAAGGAATGAAGTGTGTCATCTTTGAAAATATGTCAACTAAAACATAAATTCTATCAAATCCATACTTGGTCTTAGGAAGACCTAGGACAAAGTCCATACTTACTGAATCCCAAGGTTTTGAAGGGATGGGTAAAGGAGTGTATAACCCTACATTGGAGGTGTGTCCTTTGGCTTGTTGGAAAACTGAACAACTCTCCACAAAACTCCTAACACTAGTAGAAATTGGCAAATATATGACTAAGTGACTAAAAATTTTAGTCACATGACTAAAAGTTTTAGTCACATGACCAAAACTGATCATATTTAGAAAATAAATGACTAAGTAAGTGACCAAT
>MU225100.1:2513756-2533188 GCA_018584345.1 Thuja plicata | reverse complement strand
AACTACCAAATGACCAAATAAACGACCAAATAAATGACTAAATATATGACCAAATCAATGACCAAATAAGTGACTAAATTAATGACCAAATCAATGACCAAATTAATGACCAAATCAATGACCAAATCAATGACCAAATAAACTACCAAATGACCAAATAAACGACCAAATAAATGACTAAATATATGACCAAATCAATGACCAAATAAATGACTAAAATAGTTTGGTCATAAATTTGGTCACGAGATAAATGACCGGCAATAAACTACCAGTGGTCACGTGACCAAATTTGGTCATTTATCTATAATTTTTAGTAGTTTATTTGGTCATATATTGTTATTTTTGTACTAGTGACATTGTCTACAATTTGCGCCAGTGGTAGAACCTTCTAACCAACTCCAATGTTTTATCCACCACAAAGTGACCAGCTAGGCTTCCACAATTCTTTTCTTTAATAATGTTCTCTCTCATGGATCCTTTTGGGACACACAATGAGCTACCCTTGAAAAGAAGACCATCTTGCACAATAAACTTTGAGAAATCCATGTGGTATATGTCTGTCATCTCATTACAAATCTGATAAGCCTCTTTCAAATCTTCATCCTTAACATACATATCCTTCATGACATGAACCCCAACACTCTCCAACTTAATGGTTTGGGTAGTTAAGTGTCACCTACTAAGAGCATCTGAAACTTTGTTTACAATCCCTTTCTTATGCTTGATAGAAAATGTATATGACTGTAAGAACTCCATTCACTTCACATGTTCATGATTAAGTTTCTCCTACTTATTCAGAAAGCTAAGTGCATAGTTATCAGTAAATACTAAAAACTCCTTGGGAAACAAATAATGCCTCCATTTCCTAAGTGACCATACCATTGCATACATTTCAAGATCATAAGTAGAGTATTTATGTTTAGCTTCATTGAGCTTCTCACTAAAAAAATCAACTGGCCTCCCTTCTTGGCTCAAGACTCTCCCAATGGATTTATTTCTTGCATCACATTCTAATGTAAATACTTTATGAAATTCTTGTAGAACTAGGATAGTATTCTCTGCAATCTTTTTCTTCAACAACTCAAAGGACTCATTAGCTTCATTAGTCCATGAAAATATGCATTTTCTTCCACCTTTAATGGTGTTGATAATGGGAGCACATATGCCACTAAAAGTTCTGATGAATTTCCTATAAAAGCTACATAAACCATGGAATCTCTTTACCTCTGAAGGAGAAGTAGGAGGTGGCCAATTGAGGATGGCTTCAACCTTGGAAAGGTCCATTTTGAGACTATTCTTAGAGATCACAAAACCTAAGGAAACAAGCTCTTCTTGAAGGAATACACATTTCTCTATATTTATCTTCAATTTCTCCTCATGGATTTTTTTCATCACCATGTCCAAATTCTTGAGGTGTTCTTCTCTGCTCCTGCTAAAGATCAAAATGCCATCAAGGTATACAAGAACAAGTTTGTTAAGAAAAGGTTTCAATACCTCATTCATCAATCTCATAAAGGTGCTTGGAGCATTGGAAAGGCCAAAATACATCACAAGACTTTCATAGAGGCCTTCTGTGGTCTTAAATGTTGTCTTCCATTCATCTCCCTCTCTAATTCTTATCTAATGGTAGCCACTCTTGAGATCTATCTTTGAGTAATAGCTTGCACCCCCCCAAACAGTCCATCAAATCCTCTATTCTAGGAATATGAAACCTATAGCTGATGGTTATCCTATTGATTGCCCTAGAGTCCATACATAATCTCCATGTGCCTTCTTTCTTGGCTGCTTGGACTACAGGGATAGCACAAGGACTCACACTCTTCCTAATGAGGCCTTTTGATGACAATTATTCAATCTGTCTTGCTATCTATTGGTTGTGTTCAGGGTTCATATTATATGTTGCCTTGTTTGGAAGAGTGGCCCCTAATATGAAGTCTATACAGTGACTTATTTCCCTTTCAGGTGGCAAGGACTCTAGTGTTCTCTCATCTATAATACCCTTATAGTAGTCTAACAATGCTTTGACCTCTTTGGGGCCTACATCCCTAATAGGAACTTTTACCTATGGATATTTTACTGGTGTCTTTGTGGGCCTTACTACTAAGGCATAACAAGGTGTATCCCTTTCTTTTAGTACCTTCATGAATTCCTTCTCCCCTATATGTAAGATAGTGCTAGTAGCATGCTTTTCTTTCTCACAATTAGGGAGTGAGTTCATCACATACTCACCACCATCTTTAAGTATAGTATAGACATTGGAATTTCCATCATGCTTAGCATCTACATCATATTGCCAAGGCCTACCTAATAAAAAATGACATGGATCCATCTCTGTGATATCACATAGAACCATGTCTGTATACTCCCCTATCTTGAAATGTACCCAAACTTTCTCATTGATGATATATATATTTTTTTTTGTCAACCAAGAAACCTTATAATGGAAAGGATGAGGGATTACATGCAAATTTAACTTAGTGACTAACTCCCTAGATGCAATATTATCAGTGGATCCATAATCAACTATAACTTTTCATACCTTATTGTTCACCTTGCAGCTTTTTCTTAACAATGGCTTTCTTTGAGGTGGTTCTGCAGTAGTAGGTACTCTTAGGAGTGTCCTTTTCATCATAAGACATTCTCCTAATTCTAGATTTACAGGTCTTGAATTTGTAGAATGCTAGGAGGATAAACTTTGGCTGTCATCTTCTTAGGTGAGTTTTACTCTTCTGTCCCCTCCTTGTTTGCCTGTGCCACTCTTTTAAGGAAATAAAGGACTGGTGTCCAATTTTATTACAAGTAAAGCATTTCCCTATGAAGACACTAGGTCCTCTTCCACCAAATCTCCCTCTACTGTTTGATCTCCTTCCTGTGAAGCTGCCTCTATTACTGTGCTCTCCTTCTGACTCATGATTACTAAAGTCCCCTTAACTCCTTTGAATTGGACCCCTGTCATTGAACCTACCCCTGCCTCTGAAATTATTCCCTCTAACTCTGTTATTTTTCTCTCCTCTCCTCTTCTATTTTTCTTCAATTTCCAGTGCCATTTGAAAACACTTATGTATTTATTCAGGGTTGAATAGGCTCATTTCATCTTGAATATTGTATTTCAGTCCATTTAAGTACCTTTTTAGCTTGTGTTTCTTACTCTCTGGGACTTTGGCCTTTAAGTTCATCTTATGAAACTCCTCAGTATATCCACTCACATCAAGGTTCTTCTGTCTTAGATTTTGCAACTTTTTATGAAGGGTAATCTCATAGTCTTATGGCTCAAACTATCTTTTGATCTCTACTAACATCTTCTTCCATGTTGAGATAGGGTTCTTTTCCTCTTCCATCCTTTGATTTTGTAGAAAATTCCACTAGCTTAATGCAGGGCCCTTCATTTTGGATTTTGCAATTTTGACCTTCAGATTTTCAGAGATATTATCACATTCAAAATAATTCTCCAAGGCTTCTACCCAATCCATACATTATCCAGGGTCCATTTTCCCACAAGACATGGGAATGTCTGATTTCTAATCTCTTCTTCCAACTCTCTCAAGAGCTTCAAGAAGTTTGACTTGCTCTGCTGGTGTTTTTTTTGTTTCATCTTGCTCAATATCTTCTTCTTCTTTAGAATCTCCTCTCTCCTCCTCCTTTGTTTGAAGGTCCTTCAACTTCCTTATCTCCTCCTCCATCTTCTTGTTCTTGGCTACTTGTTCTCTGAAAATTTCAGCCAAGTCCACATTTGTGATTCTACTAGGGACTTCATCTTCTTGAGAAATTTCTTTTCTACCACCCATTCTTCACTTCTTCCAAGATCTTAGCAGCTCTAATACCACTTGATGCAAAGTGCACTGCAAGAAAACCTTGATGGGCTCCAACTCCTTATAAAATATTCAAACTCCTTTCTTGAACACCCCAACTCCACCAATGTCTTCCAAGGGTGTCTTTTTACTTGACAAAGGTATCAATATGCTTTCCCTATCCTCTCTTGACTCCCCAAGCCAAGTTATAGAACTCTGCAATTTCTCCTTTAGGGACACCTTCCCTAAACCAAGCACAATAGTATAAACCTTCAATAGAGACTTAGAACTCCTATCCCAAGTGATTTAAGACTTCAAATAGACCCCAAGGGTCGAGAATCCACCAATAGATTTTCTCTTGTAGACCTAAGGATAGTCGAACCCTAAATAGCCTACGATTCTTTGTAGCCCTATCTAGAGGGTTTTTTGGACTTAATTTTCAACTAAAAAAGAATATAAGAGATCTGATTGGGTTTCTAGACACCCTTTATGGATTTTTTAAACCCCTCAAAGCATTAACACTTCACTCTACTCCTGCACCCCTGAACTTTCACAAAGCACACATGCTTATTTAGCTAGGTTAGGCTTGGTTTGTTAAGAAAGTGGTCGAAGATGGGTTCATAGAGTAAATGAAAAGACTTAGATGGCTTCCTCTACCCCTAAATATTCTAGAACCAACCTTAGTTTGATCCTTCCAAATACATATTGCACATGCATGTGACTATACTAGAAAGACAAGATAATTACATAGAGATAATCAGCCTAGGACTTGGTCTCATAAATCTTAGGACTAAGTTTGAGTATCTGAGCTTTAGGATTCTTAAAGAAAATCATCCTAAATTTTATTTTCCAGGTGGCCAAGAAGATCCACTGGATAAATCTCAAGTTAGGATCACATCTTTGTGACTGACCCAGTAAACTTTGGTTTCTCAGACAGTGAGCAAGTAAATTCTATAAATTTTAACAAACTTCACAAAAACAACTCAAACCAACTGGAATGCTCAAGAAACTCAAGACATCACATATTTCTATAACTAGATCCACAAGATGAATCTGTACCAGGCTGTACACTATCAAATTGACTCAAAACACTCTTATATTTTGTCCTCTAAACATCAAGATCCGTACACAATAAGTTCTAACCTTCATGGAAGGCATCAGATCACCTAATAACATCATCTAGGTGTTGCAGATGCTTCAATAAGTTGGTGTGGTCAATTACAATGAAGTTTTCATTCTTCGAGTAACATTTTGCAAAAGTTGCTCATGCAACATTTTCCAAAAAGACAAATTTTTGGCAACATATGGGAAACTTGCTATTTTGGGTGAATGCCAACCTTACCGATCCCCAAGGATGTGGGAGAGGTTAAAAACATGAAAATAAATTATTGTAAGGACTTAAAACAAAAACTTCTAACCAAACACTAAAATCACCAAAAGACTAACATGGTCTAACCATGGTTTCAGGAACCTAGGTTTATAACTCACCTTAGGTCATTCACCTTACATCATAGACCCACACAACCACACACACACAAGGTTGATCTCAAGGATGCACCTTATTATAAACATAAAAGAAAGAAAATAAGAACTTTTAGGAGGTGACATGCACCACCAATCCTACCCCAGGTTAGGAAGTTTCTAGATGGTTAACTTGAATTACAAATTCTTGGGTAAACTTTAGGTGGAGTTTAGGTGGGTCTTTTAGGCTCCCAGAAGGTAACTGGGCTTAATTTTAGCTACCCAAGTAGGTACCATAGGGGTTAGGGGTCATTTTCAGCCCATTAAGAGCCTTAAAGCTCAATTCTTACTCCGCTAAAGTCTCATTTTCAAAGTTGATAGATTTTGAAGAGTTGTGTAGTTTTGGTTAACCTCTCTTTTCTTCCCAAGTTGCATTTAACTCCATTCATGGAGAAGGAAGGAAAGCGGGAACAAAAGGATGGTTAAGGTCACCTCATCATTGATTGGTTCCAGATATTTTGGAGTTTTTCCTTTATAGGGAGGATTTCAGGGAGATCTTGGGTTGTTCACCCACTATATACCTTTAGAGATAATTTCAGATTTAATGAGCTTTTTGAAGAAAAGACTTGGAAGGATAGCTCATCTCAGATTTTAAATTTTGCCTTAAGCTCTGAGTAAGGTTAGTTTATTTTAGAGTAGTTTTTCTTTTTTTATGAATGTTCTTAGCTTGGAGCTCCATTAATGGAGTCCTATGTAAATCTCATGTATTTCAAGTTTTGAGTTTTTGGGGTTTTAGTTTGTTGTGTTTTCTTTGAACTATTTTTTTTTAATGAGATTCTTCAAGGCACACTCACCCTTGGGAGGGTAGAGTAACCTTGAATGGGGTGGTAGGAAGTGACTCCAAGTTAGCGTAGAGTCTCCCATGTGAGGAGGGAAATATATGGGGTTCTTGATACCCATGATGCCAAGGATAGCCTAAGGGCACCTAGGGGGCATAAGGAGGATTTTATTTATGATGACATCTTGTGTAGAGGGTTATTCCAAGTCCATGTTTGGATTTTGATATTATTTGTATACTTAGGCTTCTCCTCTTGTGACTGTCTACCACCACCCATGTTGTTAAGAAGGTCTTTTGGAGACATGCTCACTGTCTTGCCATGGATGAGACGTTTTCTTATGTTTTGAGAATATTTATATTTTTTGTGAGATTGTGAGTTCTTGTGTGTTACCCGTTCTATTATAGATCCCCTAGCTCAGGGGTAACCTTGAAAAGGTCTAGGTTGGGAGGTGAGCCTATATGGTCAATCTCATTTTGACAGGAACCACAACCGGATGATTGGAACTAGCAGATGTTAATGTTAGAAGAATGAAATCAGGGATTCCATTGTAACCTTGTATTCAAATTGGAATTAAGTTGTATTTATATTGAAAAATGAAGGTTCAAATAATTATGTAATTATGGATTTTATTATGTTAATGGAAGGAAAGTTTTGGAAATCATACTTGTATTTCTAAAAAAATATGGAAAATAGAATGTAATTTTAATTTCATAAGTTTTAGAAAAATCTCAATATGTACAGACATTTGGATTAGCTAATTTATGGGCAATTACGAATTTAATGTTATTTTTAAAATGTTTTAGTGCAAATAATTTATATGACATTAAGTTGTAAAATTAAGGGGATTGTAGATTTACATAGCTCATTAAATTCCTACTTATATGTAAATGAAAATATAGTTACTATATAATGCAATTTGGCTTATTCTTTATTAAATATAATCAAGAGTTTAAATTGTTAAAAAGTATATGAATGATTTGGAAATTTATTTTTGATACTTAGAGAAAATTTAAAATTTACTATGAAAAAGTAAATGCCCAAATCAAAATTTTAATTCCTACAAAGTTTAAGTCTAATTGATTAGACTCTAAATGTGTTTTTAGAAATTGAAAAATATTTTCCTAAATACCTGTTATTTTTTAACAAAGGTTTCATATTTACACCAGTCTTTTAAATATATTTTTTTGTAGGATTTATACACACACACACACACACACACATATTATTGGTTAAACATTATAGAAAAAAATGAAGTGTTTCATTTTTTTAAAACAATTTCAAAATTTAAAAAAAATTGCAAACCATTTTATGGGGAGGGGCAGGCCGAAGCCTTAACTCCAACCCTAAGCACGGTGGTAAAACACCATTGTGAACACAGTGGTTCTGTTGTGCGATGCACCGTGTTTACACTGTGGGGGTGGCAGCAGTGACCACTATGTAATACAGTGGTGCGCACTCGAGCCGCCACACCTGTCCCCTATGTGCTCCCCTTCGTTGGTAACATGGGCGGCACCACCTCCTGGGTGTGCCCACCCCACCATCCTCTGCCTCTATTTCGAAGATTTGTCGTCACTCCATTCGGCCCTACGAAACCCTAGTAAAATGTAGGGTTAGTTAGTTAAATTTTAAAATCAAACAATAAAATATAAAAGAGGACACAAGGCTTAAATAAAAATAATAATAATATTAGGGGTTCGTGATTTGATTTTATAGAAAATTATGAAATCCTTAAGGTGTTGGAAATAATGGAATGGTGTACTAAGAGGGGAGGGGTGAATCAATACCCTCAAAACTTTTATCAATTAACCTTTATCCTTTTAGTAATCAATTGTATTACCAACCATTTGTGCTATCTTATCTTTGTGTATGTTATGTCAATTCATTAACTCAATAATCATGTAAGACATTCATAGAAATATTCATGAAATGTATAGACACATGACACAAGATTTGGTAATGCAGAAAACCCCTATTAGAAGGTAAAAATTGCGATGGGGATGAAACCCACAAAGCTTCACTATATACAGAATGGAAGGGGTCGGTTAAGGCTTACAATTTTGATCACTTCTAATGATCTACCCTGTTAGGAGTATTATGTAGAGACTGGCTAAGGTCTACTCTATTAAGAGCTTTAGCAACACTGTTTAGTGTGCACTCGGTTAAGAGATTTACAAAGGATTGTTAAATCCACCTTTCACAAGGATTTCTTCTATTTTCTACACTTGTTAGAATGTAGACAAAAATATTCAATGACCTGAGTATGTGCAATATACAATTGATGAATACGGATCCATTAAATTCACATGTACAATGTATCACCTAATGTGATTGATTAATGCCTATGTTTCTCGGTAGCTTTGATTCTTGGTTCTTGATAACCTATTAAATATTTTGATGTTCTTCTTCTTGAAACTCTTAGTTTGATCCATAGATGTGTTCCTTGGCTACTATCATCCTCACATTCATATGAAATGAATGATTACACATATATCTATACAATACATTGACCTAATTAAGTTTCACGTAGTACAAAGATAACTCTATGATCAAAGGTTTACAACTTGACCTTGATCTCCTAGTTTGCATGTTTTTAATCAGTTAGACTGATTAAAACAATTAAAATTGCATTTATTGTCCCTCAAGAAATGGTTTTAAATCAAATCAAAACGCTAAATATAAAACATAATTTTTTTAACTGATGTGGAATTTAGATCCACACTTCTTAGGATATAACTGACTTTTGGTGACTGATGCTTGGGTCGCTCTGTTGTCTATCTTTTGGTGTTCCTTCTGTGAACTGTGTGTCGGGTTCCTCTATTTTCTGCTCTGTCAGTTTACACTTCAACATTTTTGGGTTGAACTATGCAAATTGTGTCGGGTTTCTCTTGTGATCTATCTTGTTGGGTTTCTCTTGAACTTAACACTTCTGGTGACCTTTGTTATATGTACTTTTAGTTTGTACTGAAGGCCTATCTTGCGGGGTAGGTGTTACCGATAGTTCAAAAACTATTTTCCCTTTTCATACTAATGGCAAAATGTGTCATCAATCTCTCCCTTTGACATTAGTATCAAAAACTGATATGTGCAAAATACTAAAATGTGTATTATGTACACCATGTGTTTACCTTGTCATTATGACTCCCCTATGTATATGTCGGTATAGTATATGTATATACATCTATAGTTTCCTTTATACTATACTCCATTTTCACCTTATCTTCATATCATTTTCCCCTTTGTATCATATCATTCTCCTCTTTTTACTACTGTCCATATCATTTTCCCCCTTTTTTGATATTAAGGGCAAAGGTGTATACTTACAACTTATCAAAAATATGGGAAAGGGAAGACTTCATGTCTTCCAATAGTTTTTCCCATTTCTCCTATAGGTGTTCAAGAGCCATTTGCTCCAGTGTGATTCGGGCATGCATATCATAGATGTTGTTTTCTACAGACATCTCTGGGGTGGCAATTAATTATCTTGCTGAAGTCATGTGTTATTGCAGAAGTGTAAGATTTGGTAGCATTAGAGCCTGTAGCTTGGTAACCTCATCTCTAAACTTTTTTTCTGCCTCTCGAATTTCCTATCTCAACCTCCTAGATTTCATAATCTTTTCCAAATGCATCTTGATTTCATTTTCATTTGTGGTTAGAATGTGTGCACTTATTTAGTTCAGAATCTATTTGTGCAATCTTATCACTATTTTCCTTAGTGAATTTCTCTAAAGTGCACAACTTTTGTATTAAGGCAATAGTTTCAGAAATTATTAGATCTAATTCATTTGCAAGTTCTGAGAGATTTACCTTGTTCTCTTCCACTTCTTGGCTGATCTTTTCTGTCAATTTGTATTGATATTTTTGTTCTGCTCGTTCTTCAATTGCTTTTCTGCATCCACATTCTGAGATGTGATAGCCTCAGTTAGAATGGCAAGTTGATCAAGGATGGGGGCATCTTGATCAACATCTATGTCAGGTACTATTTGTGTCAATTTATCCCTTGTAGTTTATAATACTAGGGATTCTTTGTGCTCCTTCCTTAACTTTTCTTGCATACCTTTCCTTTGACATATTTCCCCATACTCTTGGAGAGATTCAAAATCCAATGTAGAAGGATCACACTTCGGTATCTCAATGATTTCATCTAGTGTTACCTGCAGCTTGGTCTTCTTTGTCTTCTTCTTCTTGGATGTTGAGTGGGAAGCACTTGAATGTAGCACCAAAGCAAGATCCTTTTCTTGGTTATATGTGCTTGATGAAGGATTTTATGGTGTTGTGTCTTTTTCCTGCTACTTGGTATCTGCATGATGGTTGGGAGTGGATGTCTCCACATCAACCTTTAGTTTACCTACAGCATCTCCTTCGGTATCCTTATGAGTAACATTATCTTTCTTCTCTTCTTCACCTTTGTCTTTTTTCTCTCCATCTGTTTCTTTTGGTTCCCCATTTACTACATTCTTCTCATCAGTTGTATCTTTCTATTCATCATTTCCCTTATCCTCGGGTATGCTTGCATCAGACTCGGGTGAATTTTCCTTTTCTAAGATTATGTTAATAGCTAGTATTAACAGTGGCATTTGGCCTGGCATATTCACCTATGTAGCATCTGTAGTTGTGTGTTATTCATCGGTTTGGGTTGGGACAAAAGTGAAATCTTCATCTTTATCTACGTCATATGTAGGATCTCCTTCGGTAATATCAATGATAGTAGTATCGGGCCATGTTTCATCTGCAGTGTCCATATCCTTGTTATCTTTTGTGTTCAATGCTTCTTAATTAACATCATCATTAGTTATAAGAATATGTTTAGGGCTCAGTTTAGCCTGATCTTCTTCATTGCATGGCTTGTCAATAAGATCTTCTTATGACTCGGGGCTTGAGTCCCTTTTTGGTACATCTAGTAATCTTTCTCCATTCATCCTCACTTTTTCTATCTAGCTCAATTAGATGTCCTTGTAGCACTTTTTAGGCTCTTAACTTTTGTGAGAACTTGATGTTTCTTCATCATTTCTTCAATCTCTTCCATCTTAGATTAAGGGTGCATGACTGAAACTAAGGCTCTTTCCCTTATTTATTTCTCTTCCTTTAGAGCATATGTCCACCTAGATGACAATCTATTCATAAGTTCTTATGGCATCTTATCTTCAAATTGTATTGGTACATATTTGAATACACACATTGTTGTAATGATTGCTTCTTCTAACTTATCTTGGTCCTCAGGGTCTAGATTTAGCCATTTTCTATTCTTGGGGCCAGTTATTGATCTTGACTTAATAATTGATGCACATGCCTCTTCAATGGTGGTAGGCAACTTATTATTAATATGTGTTTCATCTTGTTCAGTGTCCTCAATGTCTTCCTTAGTTCTAAGGAACTTTCTTCTTTTTGTTGGTGCCTTTTTCCCAGTTTGAGGCTTTGTTTTATAGGTCCTTAATTGACCTTTCTTGACAGGTGGTGAGTCTGCATTAGCAGTTTGACTCATTTTCCTCTGTGCAACAATTTTTCTAGGCTTCTTTGGGGGTGGTGCATCAGAATCTATAGATTCTAAGTCACTCACCTTCTCAGCTTCACCAACAGGTGACTGACCCTCAGTTTCTTCTGTCTTTTTTGTTTCCTCTTCATTTATCGACAACTTCTTCTTCAAAGTCTTAACCATTTTCTCTTTCTTTCTATCAATTTCCTTCACAACTATGCCAATTTTTATCCTTTCCTTGGCTTCCTCATAAGTTACAAACTTAGGTTGTGACTTGTCCAATGGTTCATTCAACAATGCCTCAATAGCATTTTTTTCTTGGTCTATGTTGTATTCATAGTCAGGTGGAGCTAACCATGCTAGCTTCGGTACAGCTGGTTTGATAAAGGTGTTATTAGTGTCCACCATAAAGCAAATGTCAGTCTTGTACTTTTGTACCAATTTTTATGGTATCCTCATCCTCTTCTACATTTTGTCTTTGAACCCAGTGAAGTATTCATCCATGACTGATTCAAAATTATCTCCTAGTGATTTGATGAACTCACTAATCTGTGTGGTCAGTGGTCGGGTAGTGTCCCATTTGACATTACTGATAGATGGGAAGGATTCTTGAAAATAGAAAAATATGCACATAATGAGTGAACCAAACTTACACAAGTTAGACTTTTCAGTCCTCATTGTCCTCATGTTCTCATCTAATTGCCTTAGTAGAAGTTCTGATAGATTTAACCGCAGTCCCTTCATAACAATTTTGTGTGCTATATGCACTGCTCTAGATTACAAATATTGTTCATCCTGCTAACCTAAAATAATTTGTATCCTAAGACACATGTCCAAATTTAATTTCATCATCAGTGATGGTGGATACCTTTAATCCTCTTCCATCCCATACTGCTCCTGTGGTCTTTTCATTGTCAGCGCGAGGGGGGTGCTTTAGTTCCTTTGGTTTATCGGTTATAGGATAATCGGTAACAACGTGTATAAAATCCATGGTTATCAGTTTTGGCTCATCCAGCTACATCTTTCAGTCATGCACTCTGCTTAGCACTAATTGAATCCATTCAGTCTTGAATTCCTTTGGGAATAATAGGTCATTTGTGAGCCCTTTCACTTCAATGTGCTTATGTTCTTCTTTGATTGTTCCATCATCTTTGCAAAGCTTTTTTTTAATATTTATCAACCTCAAGATCTCCTAATTTTGTCAATCTTGCAGTGAATATACGCTCAGACATCCTTAATGAGCAAAACCCTAGCTGGTATACTAGAGAATACACTAGCATTGTCAGATTGTGAAGAAACCTTAGGACAGATCTTGTAATGAGGTTCTTCACAAGTGGAATTGTTGATTAGATTAACCTTTTTCTCCTTTGCATTCTTGATCTTGGAGGTTCGTGAAGTAGTTGACATCTTATCAGAAATTAGGGCTTTTTTCCATAAAAGAAAACAAAGTTCTTGGTGAACATTGTTACTTACTTCAACCTTCTGTGACTATTGGGAATCTTTCTGAGTGTTGTGAACAAGGTTGAATTCACTCTATAATCTAGTTTCTTTGTGCTCTAGTTTTGATCTGCTTCTTCTCTCAAATCACTTTGTTAATAATGAGTTCTTTCATTGACTATTTATAGACTTTTTTCCCTAATTCATGTCATAAATGCTCACCCACTTCTCATTGTTTGAAGATAGATTTGTCGGGTAGCATACAAACCTCATTCTCAGTGAGAATGCAATTCTTAGGTGAGGTGTCAACTCATTTGACTATTTACCGATGAATCTTGGTATATGGCAAAGACAACATTGTCTTTTTACATGATTACCGATGGAGCTCGGTTTACACTAGCGACTTAGATTTTTATGTGTTAACCGATGACACTTGGTAAGTATAGACAACTTAGCTTTGTATGTACAATGATGATTTTGTCTAAGCATTGATCAATGATATTGAATTCATAGAATCATAACAAGTAATACCATAGTGCATCTTTAATCATGCTAGTTTGGCATTTCATCAATGTATAATGGAACTGATGCAAAATATAACTTTGTATAATGTAGTTCCATACTTGTTCTACTTAGGTGGGGGTGGTAATGTCACCAGATCCATTGGATAAGGTGTCACCATTTGCATTTCTTGGTCCAACATCTAAATTATTTGTAACCTTCCTCCACATTTTGTTTCTCATCTTTCTGATGTCTTCAATGGTGTTTCCATTGGAAAAAGTGTTTGTCTCTGTCACTCTATCTCTGCAGTCCTTCCTTAGATGACCAACTTTATGACAGTGTAAACATGCGATCCCAGGGTTAGTCTAGCTCCTAGAATTTCTCATCCATTGTCTCATGCAGTTTTCAGCTATGTGTCCAAATCTTCCACATGTTGTGTAGTTTGCCCATGTTTTGTAATCCAAAACATATGAGTTACCAAATATTTTCAGTTGATAGGAGGTTTCATGAGCTTTAGGCTTCCATGCTTTCCTTTTCTTCTTCTTGCATTCAAGAGATGTGTGCCCATGCATTTTGCAAGTAGGACAATATTTTTCTATGTAGGTTTCCTTCTTTGGTGGTTTCATGTCAGATTTACATTCATATGCTTTATGTCCCTTCTTGTTACATTTATAACAAATTCCTATGAATGAAGGTGTGGATTTGGGATACCTTTTATTTTTCTTCTGCAAATATTTGATGTGTTGCCTAGTTTTCCATAGTGATTGCATGATTTCTTTCTTGGTCTTGGATTTGTGTAGACATTCTTTGGATTAGATTGGTATGGTGATTCTCCATTCTTGGTATACCCTAATCTAGTATTGTTGTTGACTCTTCTTTTTCCATCCATAAATTCATACATCCTTTTGGTTCTTTCTCCAGTTCTCTTAATCATGTCATTATGATGTTGCTGAATTCTCACTTCATGCTTCAGTTTTTCATTTTCTTCTCTTAGCTCACCAATAGCTTCTATCCTTTCATCGAGTTCTATATTCATTCTATTTTCCTCCTAACTCATAAGAATAATTTGATTAGTGATATCATGACGATGTTGTGTAAGTCTTTGTATTTTTTACTCTTTTTCTTGTAGCTTTTCAGTAATCTTCCTCCTGTCATCAATAGCTAGTGTTCTTTCTTTCTCAACTTTTCTAGCATTGTTCATAACATCAATCATTCTAACCATTTGTTTCTCTTAACCAATTTGTAGAGATTTCACTTGTCTAGCTAGATGTTGATTGATTTCATTACAACAAGATGCCATAATATTTCTTTCATCCAGAAGTTGTCTTGTCTTGATTCTAGCTTCTTTATATTGTTTATCAAAGATTTGTATCTCTAGCTTCTGATTCTCAATACTCTTGTCTACCTTGTACCTTTCCATTGTATGATCTTTTCTCTTAAGTCTTTAAACTTTTCAAAATAAGAGATCTAGATCTGATACCAATTGTTGGAAATAATGGAATGGTGTACTGAGAAGGGAGGGGTGAATCAGTACCCTCAAATTTTTTATCAATTAACCTTTATCCTTTTAGTAATCAATTGTATTACCAACTATTTGTGCTATCTTATCTTTGTGTATGTTATATCAATTCATTAAATCAATAAGCATGTAAGACATTCATAGAAACATTCATGAAATGTATAGACACATGACACAAGATTTGGTAATGCAGAAAACCCTTGTTAGAAGGTAAAAAATGCGGTGGGGATGAAGCCAACAAAGCTTCACTATCTGCATAATGGAAGGGGCTAGTTAAGGCTTACAATTTTGATCACTTCTAATGATCTACCCTATTAGGAGTATTATGTAGAGACTGGATAAGGTCTACTCTGTTAAGAGCTTTAGCAACACTGTTTAGTGTGCATTCAATTAAGAGATTTACAAAGGATTGTTAAATCCACCTTTCACAAGGATTTCTTCTATTTTCTACACTTGTTAGAATTTAGACAAAAATATTCAATGATATGAGTATGTGCAATCTAAAATTTCTGAATATAGATCCATTAAATTCACATGTACAATGTATCACCTAATTTGATTGATTAATACCTTTATTTCTCGGTAGCCTTCATTCTTGGTTCTTGATAACCTATTTCATCTTTTGTTGTTCTTCTTCTTGAAACTCTTAGTCTGATCCATAGATGTGCTCCTTGGATACTATCATCCTCACATTTGTATGAATTGAATGATTGCACATCTATTTATACAATAAATTGACCTAATTAAGTTTCAGGTATTACAAAGATAACTCTATGATCAAAGGTTTACAACTTGACCTTGATCTCCTAGTTTGCATGTTTTTAATCAGTTAGACCAATTAAAAAAATTACAATTACATTGCTTATCCCTCAAGAAATGGTTTTAAATCAAATCAAAATGTTAAATATAAAACATAAGTGTTTTATCTGATTTGGAAGTCGGATCCACATTTTTCGGGATATAACTGACTTTCGGTGACTAATGCTCGGGTTTCTCTATTGTTTGTTTGTCGGTGTTCCTTTTGTGAACTGTCCATCGGGTTCCCTTGCTATGTCAGGTTCCTCTATTTTCTGCTCTGTCAGTTTACACTTCAACAATTTTGGGTTGAACTATGCAAACTGTGTCGGGTTTCTCTTTTGATCTGTTTTGTCTGGTTTCTCTTTAACTTAACACTTTCGGTGACCTTTGTTATCTGTACTTTTGGTTTGTACTAAAGGCCTATCTTTTGGTATAGGTGTTACCGATGGTTCAAAAATTGTTTTCCCTTTGCATACTAATGAAAAAATGTGTCATCATAAGGATTTATATGGTTAGGTTAGGTTAGTTAAGATGTTTTATCATAGTTTTTAATTAGATTTCAAGTTTTATGCAATCCAGATTTAGAGTTGTCATTATTGACTTTAATTAGTCATTTTAGTTTTAGATATTTTAAAAAATATTAGATATTCCTTATTTGTAAGATTTAATTTTGTTTAATTATTTTATTTGGAGTTATTAATTTAAAAATTGTATGGATATAGTCCAATGGGTTAATTAGCTACTTAAAGTAAATGGATTTAATAACGACATTTTTAAAAAAAATTACTTTATTATATAACCTAAATGAACGTAATTAATCAATACGAATGTTATATCTACATCTTATCATTACATCTAGGAATTTATAGTCAGATTGGTATCATTGGTCGTTCTTATGCACAGTTGAATTTTGGTCAACCATGGTCAAACCTAGGTCAAATCTCAGTTTTTATACACATGCATCCCCTATAGCATAATGAACCCTTAAAACTTAGTTACATGTTTAATGGTGCATGGTTGACTTTCTAGTCAATTTTGGTTGACTTTAGTCAACTGTCTTGATATGTGTGTCAGTTAGAGCATGCAATTTAGGGATCCATGTAGGATAGTTTTGAAAGCTATTCTACATAGTTTCACTTTTAGACAAACTTGGTCAAACATGTTCAACATTCTTCTAGTTGGACCCTTGTGATATTTTGGACAGCTAAACTTTATAGGTTAAACTATTTCCCTCTCCATCATTTTGCATACACATGAAATCTTTAGAATAAATTAGTAAACCTTTAACGTTCTAAAATTTTTGTTGGTGTGTTTTTGCCAAAATTTGGGCATGACATTTTGGTATCAGAGACATGTTAGCAACATTGGGAACCTAACCCACTACGTAATCACTAAACTTTGTCCTTGTATGTGTAGGATGCCCCCTGTCACTTGACAAGCACATAGACAGGGACGTGGTTAAAGACGTACTCCCTCAGCTCACGAGGAGGTACGATCTAAGATAGATGATCATGGAGGGAATCAGAGTCCACCCTCTGAACCACCTTCTGATCCAAATGCAACATTACTTTAGGCCTTTCAGAGTTTTTTCAGACTCATAGTGGACCGTACGCCTCTAGTGATACAACAAAATGAGAAACATAATTTGGAAGGATGTCTGTCCTCTACCAGAGAGCGAAGTAGGATCCCACCTCCTAGGTTTTGTGAGAGTCAAGCTGGGCAGGAAGTAGGATCCATTGGAGGACCTAGAATTATACCTAGACTAGAGGCTCAAAGGTTCGAAAGAGCACCCCTTGACATTGGGAATCAAAATATGGAGTTGATGCAGCTCAAACCACCTCTATTCTTAGGTGGTATAGATGGGATAGGTGTAGAGTCCTGGCTTCTAAGCCTCGAGAGGTGTTTCGGGTTGCATAACTATGGTTGCAACCTTAGAGCACATTTTTCTATTCTCCTACTTAGAGACCAAGCCTCCACTTGGTGGAAACACGAGTAATTCAAGGGACACTTGGTCATTGACACCCTTACTTGGGAAGCTTTCCTTGAGCATTTCAAAGCCAGATATGTATTGAAATAGTTCAGGAAGCATTGTATAGACGATTTTCATGATCTCCATTAAAGGGGAATCTTAGTAGGCCACTATGAGGGCAAGTTTCTTGATCTCCTCCCTTATGTGGAGTACATGGGGGACAAGAAGCTACTGATAAACCATTTCATCAAGTGTTTGAATCCTAAGATATATGATAGGGTACGCATGGTACCTTTAGGAGACTTAAGGTTCACAGTGGACAGAGATTTGGTGGCCGAAGAGATAGTTAGAGGTCCACATAATGCTCGGGATATGTCTCAGAACTCTAATCCCACACCCCAGGCCTCAAGATATCACAAATCCACATGGAAGGGGAATCAAAGATACTCTTTAGGGTCATTTAGGACCTCACATCCACATAAGGCACAATAGTCTCACTAGAGCCAACAGTAGAGGCCACCATAGGTACATCAAGGCTCTAATCCTAGGAAGTGACAAACATAGGGTCCTAGGAAGGACCAGACACCACAAACACCTTATACACCTCCAGCCTAGACTCAGTAGTCCACTAGAGGTGGTTGTAGTGGGTCTTCTAGGACCATCAATTCACAGTAGTCCAGACCTCAGGGCATTCAAGTTCAGGCACATGGACCATGTTACACTTGTGGTGCCATGGGGAACATAGCTAGAGAGTGTCCCTAGGCTGGTAGTCAACATGCAATGATATCATAATTGACAGTTGGGGATAGGGGAAAGTACCACATGGTATTTGCAGTGATGGATAATCACCAGGATGAGCACCAAGCTATCATCATTGAGGCCTCAGGTAAGATCAAAGGTAGTCATGTTTCTATTTTATTTGATATAGGAGCTACCAAATCCTTTTTTTCTCCATCGGTTGTGGAGCATTGCGGGCTAGTGGCAGCTAGAAAAAAGGTTACATGGGAATTAGAGCTAGCCTCAGGAGCTAGAGTTTCCATTACTTCAATGGTTAGATATTTTCCAATCTAGATTGGTTTCTGTATCATCTTAAAATGGAAGCACTTCCATGTTAAGAGTGTTTATCCCTCCTTAGGGGATGTATTTGACCTCCATTACATCATCCCCCCATTTCTGCATCATCCCCCCTGATCTGCTCCTCCTTATACCACTTTCGGGACTGATTTCTGCATTCTGGGTTGCAGGACTCTGTTTCTGGGATACAGGGACAGGGTCGATCTCCTAGGACAGTTTTGACCTTAGCCCTGCCCTAGGATAGGGTTGACCTCAGCCCTATCCTAGGATAGGGCTGACCTCGACCCTATCCTAGGGTCCAAAACCTAGAACCCCATAGTTCCTGGGTTGTCGGTCTTTGCAAAAAGTTTCTTCTTGCTTCCGGGTCGACTGTTTCGGGCTCCAAAGCGTGGATTCCTAAATTATATTTAATATAGGTCCTCTCCTAGGGGTAAAGGCTTAAATGATTTTTTAATTATCCTATGTAGGCCTCCTTAGGATATTGTGCCCTAATTTCATATAAAAGGGAGCCTTCTCCTCTCATTTTCACTAACCATCATCAAGCGAACTAAGTCTTCCAAGTGCAAAAGGCTCTAA
>MU225100.1:2495361-2509430 GCA_018584345.1 Thuja plicata | reverse complement strand
TAGGATAGGGCTGACCTCAACCCTGTCCTAGGACAGGGCTGACCTCAACCCTTTCCCAGGGTCCAAAACCCAGAACCCCGCAGTTCCCGGGTTGTCGGTCTTTGAAAAAAGTTTCTTCCCGCTTCCGGGTCGGCTATTTTGGGCTCCGAAGCATGGATTCCTAAATTATATTTAATATAGGTCCTCTCCAAGGGGTAAAGGCTTAAATGATGATTTAATTACCCTATGTAGGCCTCCTTAGGATATTGTGCCCTAATTTCATATAAAAGGGAGCCTTCTCCTCTCATTTTCACTAACCATCATCAAGCGAACTAAGTCTTCCAAGTACAAATGGCTCTAATCAATATTTTTCTCAAGCATCCATTCTTCTCAAGATCTCAAGGTGTTTAAGTCTTCTTCTCAAGAATTCAAGTTCTCCATTGAAGATCAAGGGTTCAAGCATTCAATCCTTTGAAGGGATTAGGTGCAAACATTCAAGATTCATCATTCAAATCCTAGATCTAGCCATCATGGTGGTGTGATCTTCCTTCAAGATCCTTGGTGCCTCTTCAAGACTCTTTCATCATCCTTCCAAGGTGGATTCCAAGCATGCAATCATGAAGGTTTATGGTCTTTAAAGCTCCATGCTTTCATACTTACATATTGGCATACATTTGAATTACATTAGCATACCTATTGAATATCATAGCTTCAGTATTAGATTCAATTCTACTACTTGTTAGATTTCCATACTTTATTGATTTCAAGGTTAATTCCTAAATTAGGGTTTGACCAAGGAAAACCCCTTTCCCCCCAAAAAAAACATTTTTCTTATAGGTATAGGTTCAGGACTGTAAATCTGAGGCCAGATCTGGATACCCTTTTCGGATTTCTTTCAGACTGTGCAAATAGGGACACTTTTAGAGTTGAGCAGATCGAGTTGGAAAAAGTGGTATAGGGTCGACCTTTTTCATAAGATGACATCGGAATGGAAAAATATTTTTGGGTTTTGTCCGTCTCTGTGTTCCGGTTTGGTATCAACTGTCAGCATCTCCAGAAATAGTCTACAGAACTCAAAAAATGAGTTTTTCCAGATCTGCTATGTCATGAGGTAAGCATCTTATTACATCATTCTTTACATGCTCTTTTCCATCCTTTTGATCAATATAATTAAACATAATATCTTGAATTTGGACACAGGATTTCCCTTCATTATACAAATCTTATTTAGGAGATCTAGGGCATCAAAAGCCTCCAAATTTAGATCTTACGGTTTCATAACCACCATAGTAGAGCTCAGAGTTACGCCCCTTGGATCATATGGTCTAGTTGTTGGCATGGATTGGCTAAGTGCCCACAAGGTCAAGCTAGATTTTCCTAAGTAGATTGAATGTTTGGGTGATGATGGTATAGCTACAATGATTTTAGGAATCCATAGAACTATATCCCTCCATGTGATTTCCACTATGAAGCTTAAGTGGTGCATGCGGAAGGGATGTCAATTATACACTATCACCATCAGCGATAGGGAAGAAGAAGTAGAGAAGGAAAACTCCCTTGATGATTTCCCCATCCTTTAGGAATTCGCAAATGTGTTTCCTTTAGAGATATCTGGTAAGCCTCCTCATATAGAAGTTGATTTTCACATAGATGTCATACCAGGAGAAGAACTAGTTTCTAGAGCACCTTATAGGATGACCACTAATGAGATTAATGAGCTCAAGATACAAATTGAAGAACTATTAGAGAAAGGAAACATTTGTCCTAGTGTTTCTCCTTGGTGTGCACCAATTATCTTTTTGAAGAAGAAAGATGGATCTCCTAGGTTGTGCATGGATTATTGATAGTTGAATAAAGTGACCATGAAGAATTGGTATCCACATCCTAGGATCTATGACCTATTTGATCAACTATAGGGTTCCCGAGTATTCTCAAAGATAGACCTAAAGTCGGGATATCACTAGTTGAGGATAGTGGATAGTGATATTTACAAGACTACATTATGCACTAGATATGGCCACTACAAATTCACTGTGGTTCCACTCGGTCTTACGAATGCTCTAGCTATATTCATGAGTCTTATGAATGGATTATTTTGTACCTTCCTTGACAAGTTTTTAGTTGTTTTTCTTGATGACATCTTGATATATTTCAAAGATGAGAAAGAGAATGAGGAACACATGAGGCAGGTCTTGCAGTGTCTTATGGACAATAAATTGTATGGCAGCTTGTCGAAGTGTGATTTCTTCAAAACAGAGGTCAAGTATCTAGGACATGTTATTTTAAGTGATGGGATCTCAGTAGACCCATCAAAGATTGATGCCATTATGGATTGGCCAATGCCTACCATTGTGACCAAGGTTAGGAGTTTCATGGGATTAGCCAGTTACCAAAGATGGTTTGTTGAAGGTTTCGCTTGAGTAGCGCACCCCATCACTTCTATTTAGTGAAAGGAAAAGAAATTTGAGTGGACTAAGAAGTGTGATAGGGATTTTTAGGATCTCAAAAGGGCACTTACCAATGCACCCATTCTTGGCATTCCAAATCCCTCGAAAGATTTTATTGTTTGCATAGATGCTTCTTTGGTTGGTTTAGGAGTAGTTATTATGCAAGGTGGGTGAGCTATAGCCTACGAGTCCAAGAAACTAAAAAATCAAAATCTTAACTACCCTACCCATGATCTTGAGCTCATAGCAGTGGTGC
The DNA here is from genome assembly GCA_018584345.1 of Thuja plicata. Taxonomy (NCBI): domain Eukaryota; kingdom Viridiplantae; phylum Streptophyta; class Pinopsida; order Cupressales; family Cupressaceae; genus Thuja; species Thuja plicata. The sequence goes on along the minus strand of MU225100.1, from coordinate 2,506,748 downwards.
ATGCTCTAGTAAGATAGCGAAAGTTTCTTTTAGGGCATCATTTTGAGCTTCATTTTGACCATCTGAGTCTTTAGTACATCTTCACTCAGCCGAACCTTAATGCTCGGCAAAGGAGAAGGATGGATTTATTATGTGAATATGATTTTGATGTCCATTACATCAAGGGGAAAGAGAACATAGTCATAGATGCCTTGAGGAGGAGATGGCATGAGCTTTCTTCTATGTCTATTGGCATGGATTTGAGAGATTGCATTCTTCAACACTTAGATGAGGATGAGATGTATGCAAAAGTTTGTGAGCTAATTCAATTTCAGAGACCCCTTGAGGGGAAGTTTTTAGTGTACTCATTGGAGTCCAATGGACTATTGCATCATAGAGGACATATCTATTTATCTTTTTCTAGAGGATTGCATGAGTTTGTGATGCTAGAGGCTCACAGAGCCCCTTATAGAGTGCATCCCAGAGTTAATAAGATGCATGCCAATTTGAGACAGTTGTACCAATTGCCCGACATGAGATTGCAGATAGCTAAGATGGTATCTAGATGCCTAGAATGCCAGAGAGTGAAAGATGAACAATGTCATCTAGGTGGTCTTCTTCAGCCACATGAGATACCAGTGTGGAAATGGACACCATTTCTATGGACTTCATATTAGGACTTCCTATGTTTTCTCATTGTCATGATGCCATTATGGTGACAGTCGAAAAGTTGACCAGGGTGGCTCATTTTTCACTTGTACAAACTACCTTTACCACACCAGAAGTAGCATAGGTGTTCTTGCAAGATATAGTTATGCTTCAGGTGTACCTCATAAGATCATATTGGATAGAGATTCTCTCTTCACTTCATCCTTTTGGAGAGAAATTTAGGCAGCTATGGGCACTAGGCTCAATTTCAGTACAACTTATCATCTTGAGACTGATGGATAGAATGAAAGGGTAAATCATGTGTTAGAAGACATGCTATGCATGTATGTGATGGACCATCAGACCTGGTGGGGAGAATACCTATACCTAGTGGAGTTTTCCTATAACAACTAACATCATACATCCTTGGGTATGCCTCCCTACCAAGCTCTTTATGGTAGGTCATGTAGGACCCCACTTAGTTAGGATAGGATCGGGGATAGAGTCTCTAATGGACCTGATCTAGTCAAAGATATGGAGCAGCAGGTGACCTTGATTAGACAACGTCTAGCGAAAGCTCAAGATAGGAAAAAGAAGTATGTAGAAGTGAAGAGGATTGATCGAGTCTATTTAGTTGGAGATAGGGTCTTCTTGAGAGTTCAACCGCATAAGAATCCAATCTATTTTGGAAAGAGATCTAATCTTGCACCTTAATTTTTTAGACATTTTGAGATCCTTGAGAGGATAGACTAGTTGCATACCCTTTAGCTTTGCCACCTATCCTATCACACATCCATGATGTGTTTCATATTTCATTCTTATGAAAGTATATATTGTTGGCAATTTGACTCCCAGGGAGTATATGGCTTATTTTGTGTTGTCATTATGGCAACAAAGTCATATGAAGTTTTGACAGTAATCTATGAAGTGAAAATTGACTAAGTGTAGAAGACAGAATAGAACAGTGACTTGCAGTCGATTAGAGAATCAGTGCACATGCATACGATCACATCAGGATATGTGCATTCAGAACCAAGCTCTATGGTATCTTGTTATGCTTACCCTATACACACATAGCATGGACTATCAGTATGGACAAGTTATAGGAAGAACAAGTACACTAGCAGTTTAGAGTACAGAGTATGGAGCCGACTTCAGGACTTTGATTAGCGTGTAATCTTTTGTTATGTAAAGGCTAAGCGCCTATTGTAATAATTCTGTAACCATGTATTAAAAATTATTGTAAACACGCTTAATCCAATTTGTTTGGAAGTGTTTTTTATGTTTTTTTTGGGCCGAATAAGGTCTTGTTTATAGTTGCGTATATTCAGGCATAAACATATATTTATGCAATGTAAAGATATATTGTAAGAGTCAAAGAAATAAGAAGAGTAGAGAAATGTAAAGATGTTATCACAAGATAGAGCCCCTAAAGAAGATAAGAGTATAAGTGCATAACTGGAACTGATCAGACATCTGTGTCATATACAATAGTTCACTTTTGGATAGAGTACATATCTATTCTCAGGAGGTTGTAGCCTTCTTTCTCATTGAGTAGTGAGCTCTTAGATAGTGAGTCCTTACCCCTAACAAGGTTGTTTGTAAAAGAATCCTAACAAGGTCAGACCTTTAACTAGTTCATTGTACTTGCATTTTAAAGACTGCTTCTAATAGGGCAAAGGAACTTTAACAGGTTCATTATACTAGTGCAATATTTGTGGGTACTAATTCCCACTGGGATTTTCCTCTAATAAAGGTTTCCCCATAATCATATTATGTGTTATGTGATCTTGTGTTAAGCTTCAAGTGATATATAATTGATTTGTGTTTAAATTTGCTGAAATTGAATAATTAGCTAAACACTTATTCACCCCCCCCCCTCTCAGTGTTGCCAACAATTGGTATCAGAACTCTAGTCCTCTGAGAGAAAAGTTTAACCACTTGAGGAGATCATGGATTCAGCAGAAGCCAAACATCTGAAAAAGAATATTGAAGCAGCCCTTGGAGATCTAGACAAATCTGAGAAAGAAAATGAGGAACTTAAACTAAAATTTGATGGCTCACAAATGCTTATCAAAAAGTTAAGAAAAGATTTGAAAGATTGCTCTACAAATGATTTGGGTAAAATGGTCAAGAAACTGAATGAAGAAAAATTATATCTAAAAGATAAGATAGAATATTTGAATGATCAGTTAACTGATAGCCTAACAGATATTGAAGAGAAGAACAAAGAAAATAAATAGTTGGATGAAGAACTCATGCAAGCCAATATGAAAATCTTGGAGTTGGAAATTATCAAGAACAAAATTGAATTTGAATTATCAGGAGCAAAAGACAAGATTGATAAACTACACACAAGTTCTGATCTAATTCAATCACAACTCTATGCACAAAAGATAAAAGGTGATACCATTGGTATGGGATATAGTATAGCTCAAATTGAGATCAATTCATTCCAAGAAAGAAAGAAATATCAAACAGAATCTACAGAAGAAAAGAAAACTGAAGAGACTAAAGAAGAACCACGAAAAGATAAGCACAAGGCAGTCAATCATACTTTCTATGCCTATAACAATCATGGAAATTTGGCAAGAGATTGTAAGAATGTAAGACCCTTCAATGGTTACTATTACTCCTGCAATAAGTTTGGTCATAGGGCTATTCATTGCAGAACAAATCAAAGAAATCAGCCACAACTGAACCAAAGGAATCAAACTCAATTCAATCAGAGAAATCAACCTCAAAGAAACTTGTAGAACATTACATGTTAGATATGTAATTACAATGGACACACAACCAAGCAATGCAGCATGATGAATAACAACATCAGACCTCCTATCATTTGTCACTCATGTGGAAATGTTGGACACATCTCAAGGTCTTGCAGATCAAGAAGAAAAGGACAAGAGAATCCTAAGAAGTCTTTGTTTGAAGAATTAGGAGAAGTTAATTTTGTGGAAGCTAAAGCTAACTTAGATAAAATATGGGTCAAAGTAAGAAGGATAATGAAAAGAACAAGGTAGTAGATGCATCCTTAGTGGACGCACATTCTACTTCTAGATAGTTGACCCTCATGGTCTTAGGGGGAGCTATTCTAGCTCTGAACCCCTGCGTGGCTGGTATACTCACCTTTGAGTATGTGCCTATGGATTCATGCATGTGATCACAAATTAAGGTTGTATGTATTCACGCATTGCCTTTACTTCATTCGGAACAAAGTTTGAAATTCTCTTTGTAAACCGCTTTATGGTACAAGCATTAAATGCAATTAATCTTTATATAAACTGGAAAAAGATCTTAAAAGCCTCACTTTACATTCAAGATTGAAGCATTCAGAAAGAAGATAAGCATTGAGCATCAAAGCACTACAGTTTAAAGGATTAGTTGGTTTGTGAATGGATTAATGATTCGAACGGAACCCTACTAGTCATGTCATTTCAGAATTGTTGTGAGACCCTATCAACCAAGTTGCAAGTAGGTATGGCAACCCCTATTATATTTGACATTGCTGAAAGGAAGAGATTTGTTTTTAAGAAGCATCCATTCAATTCTATACCAGATGATGTCAAAGGAGCATTCTCTAGGACTCCGCTTGGAGTCATACATCTAGAAGACATCCGTGCATATGTTTATTGCAAGAAGGAAACAATTGGAGAAAAAAACATTGCATCTCTCATGGGTTCTATGATGAAACCAGACTATTCATTCAGGGATGAATATGCGCATCTCACTGATAAACCTATCTTTGAGTATTCAAATGTGCATGAGTTCTATGAGCCAGAATGGCTTAAGATATTACTAAGAAGGATACATGATGACCTATATTAGATTTTTGAGGTTCCTGTCTACATCACTGTAGATCTAATTCATGAGATGACTAGACTTCCTAAGACTTGACCAACTCTTCCTATTGGCAAGGATGTTAAGAAGCAGGTTAAACAAGTTTTCTTATCTAGAAGTGATAGGGGTGGCATGACTATTGATCCCATTAAGGAGAATGACATCAAACTACTCACTATGATACTTGGATACAAGTTTCAGCAAGCAAGCAGACTGAATAGTGTTCCACAACAAGAGTTCTAGCAGCAATAAGGATAGTGAGAGATAACACTCAGTACAATCTCTGTGAATTATTGCGTGCATAGCTGATAGAGAATATCAAAGCCAATAAGCATTATAAGAGCAAGATATTCAGGTTTGGCTCTTTGATCATCTATTTATACTTCCACATTGTGGGTAAAGTTGCAAATCTTTACCTAGATAGGAGCAAGCCTACTATGTCTCAGATATCACTAAAAGCTACATCAGAGAGTAGTGCAACAGATTCTATGGACATGGATATCAAAACTTTTAGGATCAAGATGCAGAAGAGGTTCAGGATACCTAAGAAGATAGTTAATAAATACAAAGACACCATATGCTTCATGGTGGAGACTGACTGTACTTGCATGGAGGCAATTGAGCCTAGAACAAAATGGATTCACCCTCTTGGTTATGAAGTTGAAGAACATGTTTTGGAAGGTTATGCACAAGTCCTCCTATCTACGCCCAAGGATCCCAATGAACCTAGATGGGGTACTTATAGATAAAAGACAAATCAAGTGGATTCTATCTTATACAGTGCTAAAAACAAAAGGAAGGCATCAAGGATTACCTCAAACATCCTAAAAATTCATGGTGTTACACAAGAAGACCTTGACAGAGATAGAGAAGCTAAGATAGCCAAACAACTTGAGAAAAATCCTAGAGAAGTGAAAATCGAAAAGACCTATGATATGCCTAAAAAAAAAAGAAGAAATTAAATGTAGACACACCTGTGCCATCAACCACCATTGATCTGGAATCCTCTCCACATTTTTTACCAAGAAAGAAGTCTAAAGGAAGGAAGCAAGTGCCCACTAGTCATCCATCCTCAAGAACTACAAGGAGCAAGGTAAAGAACACACAAGCTCCTCCTGAGGTAGGTTTCAAACCTAGTCTTAATGTCTCAAGGAACATAATTTTTAATGAAGGAAGACTAGAATATCTCAAGAATGTATATGAAAAATATCAAGAGATAGACAAAACAGAGATTCATTCTATGATCATCTCTCACATGATTAAGTTCAAAAGGATTGTATTGGAACTCAAAACTATCATACCAGACAAGATATGGAACATACTTGATATATTAAAGAGGCAACCAATTGAAGAGGATATGAAGATAAGAGAAGAAACATTGGATAGTCTTCTCCCACTATGCTTGCATGATGAGAAAGTCATTCTGTCTGATTTAGTAAAGCCGCACCTAAGAACCAAAACAAGAGTTCTCCATATCATGAATAAGGAGTATGATCTGGTTGGTGAAGAGACTCAAAAATCATCTGAGTGGGTATTTTTGGATAGACATATGTATCCATCAACGACGCCTACAAAAGAAACTCTAGTTCCTCCCAAACAGGTTACAGAACCAGTGATTCAAAATGCACCTAAGACAGGTCCACAGGTTTCAGCGTCCTCATTTTCAATAAATTCTAATACAACAAAAGATTCAAGGGATACTATAGTGATTGATAATATAAATATATCCATGACAACTTCTGATAATGATATGGACAAAGTTGATAAAGCATTTGTAAGCACTGAAGAAACAAAGGAGGTATGCACTGACGACACATCTTTACAGCAAGATGAATTCCCCTTTAATGATTCAATAGATTTGAATAAAGAACAAGATAATAAAAATAATGAGACACCAGTCATCGAGATTCCATTAAAAAGTGAATGCATAGACACTAGTCAGAATACTATATTCACACCATCCATTCAACCATCAAACTCATTGTTGTCAAGTTTAACTCCTGACTCAATAAGTCTGGATGCATGGGGAGAAGAAGACTTGATCAAGATCAGTGTCCTAGCCATGGAAAAAGCCAAAGAGAAATAGGTTATGAGAAACCCTCTCTTCTTAGAATCAGTAAACATCCTGAATGACCTAGTGCCTATGGACAAGAAAGTAGCAAAAATTATGTCAGTTGATGATGCAGACAACATACTAACAAGCTTCAAAGAACATTTCACAAGCTTAGTAGACTCAGCTACTAGAACTACAGAAGATGAGTATAAAAAGGAAAGATTAAATGAATTGGTAAAGAATCTTACCTTAGATCTAAACTCATTAAAGATTGGTCAATCTATGTTGAAAGAGTTGGCAACTAAAGGCAGAAATGTAATAGCAAACTGCATGGACAGAGTGAAATTCACCTCTGAACATATAAAGAAGACAGAAGAGGCAAATATCTTGGTTGACAGTGTTATAAAATCAATTGAAACATCCACACAAGACATGAACATCTGCAACAATATCTATCAAGGTCAGCTAGACAAGATTGAAAAGGCAAAATTTGAAATTAATAAGATAAGAATCAGGCAGACTCAACTGAGGAATGCACTAGCGCCCTCCTTAGAAGTTCTGGATGAGAACATCAAAAAAATTGATGCCACTATTGTCACGTACGATCAAGGTCCCTGCATGGATCTGATAAAAATGGAGAAGCTCACATATTATCTATGCGCCCATCTCCAGACATTTGATGCAATGAAGGCATTTTGGCAGAAAGAGATCAAGTCTCTTCAGATTGGATATCCAGATGTATACATGGAGTAAGTATCTAGAGACTTACAATTTTTTGGACACCTTGGTCATTAATGTCAAAGGGGGAGTAATGTATATAAAGAATAAGTATAAATATGGGGAGTAGTGTATGTATATAATGATATACAATTTTTTTGTGTTAAGTCAATCTTGAGTAACTTGATCACATTCCTTTGTTGCCATTAATGACAAAGGGTAAGATTATTGGAAAGTTGACTCCCAAGGAGTATATAGATTATTTTATGTTGGCAATATGGCAACAAAGTCATGTGAAGTTTTGAGAATAAACTATGAAGTGAAAATTGACTAAGTGTAGAAGACAGAATAGAACAGTGACTTGCAGTCAATCAGAGCATCAACGCACATGTGTATGATCACATCAGGATATGCACATTCAGAAGCAATCTCTATGGTATGTTTTTATGCTTACCCTATACATGCATAGCATGGACTATCAGTATGGACAAGTTACAAGAAGAACAAGTACACTAGCAGTTCAAAGTACAGAGTATGGAGCTGACTTCAAGACTTTGATTAGCATGTAATATTTTATTATGTAAAGGCTAAGCACCTATTGTAATAAGTCTGTAACCATGTATTAAACATTATTGTAAACACACTTAAGACAATTTGTTTGGAAGCATTGTGTATGTTGTTTTTAGTTTGACTAAGGTCTTGTTTATAGTCGCATCTATTCAGGCATAAACATATATTTATGAAATGTAAAGATATATTGTAAGTGTCGAAGAAATAAGCAGAGTAGAGAAATGTAAAGATGTTAGCATGAGATGGAGCCCCTAAAGAAGATAAGAGTATAAGTGCATAACTGGAACTAATCAAACATCTGTGTCATATACAGCAGTTCACTTTTGGATATAGTGGATATCTATTCTTAGGAGGTTGTAGCCTTCTTTCTCATTAAGTAGTGAGCTCTCAGATAGTGATTCCTCACCCCTAACAGGGTTGTTTGTAAAAGACTCCTAACAGGGTCAGACCTTTAACCAGGTCATTGTACTTGCATTATAAAGACTCCTTCTAACAGGGCAAAGGAACTTTAACAGGTTCATTATACTAGTACAATATTTGTGGGTACTAATTCTAACTGGGGTTTTCCTCTAATCAAGGTTTCCCCATAATCATATTATGTATTATGTGAACTTGTGTTAAGCTTCAAGTGATATATAATTGATTTGTGTTTAAAGTTGCTGAAGAATAATTAGCTAAACACTAATTCACCCTCCCCCCTCTTAGTGTTTCCAACATATATATGATGAGTCTTATGTGATAGATTGGGATGCCTTGTAGGTGGATTCGGATGGGAAGCTAGCTTTGGAGCTAATTCATATATTAGCTTAGTAGACATTAGATCTTCGAGGCCGAGAGCTAGACTAGGTTAGGGTCCGGTAGGATTGCTATGATGAGGTTACATCCTCTTGGGAGGACACAACATAGATGAGATTATAGTACCCTCACCTCTTCGATGAAATCCATGAGGAATATCATGCATAGAGGGGGTGGATGTGAGACCTACCTTAGACCATCATAGTTTTACTACTTTATCTTTTATGCTTTTAGTGATTATTTACTTAGACATACTTTGACTATTGAGACTCTTATGTATTTGAGGATCTATTGAAATCTATGTTATATATTGAGTACATGGCTATGTAATTAGGGTACACTCGAGATACTTTATGTTGATTTAGTTTATTTTATGAGGATGTCATATATGAGAATAATTGTGTGGATGCAATTGTGATGGAAATTGGTTTAGGAAATCGATGATAAATTTATTTATTTCCAATGCAGATATAGTTTATATGCAATATAATATTGATGATGTATTATGTTTCCATATCATGCTATTTTGGACTTACTGATGTGTGCAATGAGTGTGCAGGGATAGTTGACCATGGATCAAAATTGGAGACCCAAAGTTGGAACCTATGTTATATTCTGTGAATTCCAAGATCCTGTTTATACAAAGAAACATGAACCTCATTGTATAAATTTTATATTTGTGAATGTGGTTTACATGTGTGTATTTAATTTAGTTAAAGTAAAGGTAATTAAGCCATGTCATTTGTTTATTTAAATTGTGCCAATTTTGGTAATTGTTGTAATTAAGTGTGGGCATGGCTAGTTAAGTGAGTCATGGATAGGTGTAGGGTTAACTACAGGTTACCTAAGTGTAGTACCCAAACCTACCCTACATTAGGAAGTTTCTAGATGGTCAAATTGATTTAGAAATCCGTGGGTAAACTTTAGGTGGAGTTTAGGAGGGTCTTTTAGGCTTCCAGAAAGTCATCGAAGTCAATTTTAGCTACCCAAGTTGGTAGCCTAGGGGTTAAGGGTCATTTTCAACCCATTCATAACCTTAAAACTCAATTATTACTCTCCTAAAGTCTCATTTTCAAAGTTGAGCAAATTTGAAGAGTTGTGTAAGTTTGGTTAAGCTCTCTTTTCTTCCCAAGTTGCATTTAACTCCATTCATGGAAAAGGAAGGCAAGTGGGAAGAAAGGGATGGTTAAGGTCACCTCACCATTTATTGGTTCCAGATATTTGGAGGTTTTCCTTTATAGGGAAGATTTTAGGAAGAGCTTGGGTTGATCACTCACTCTCTACCTTTAGAGATAATTTTAGATTGAAGGAGCTTTTTGAAGAAAAGACATGGAAGGATAGCTCATCGCAAATTTTCAATTTTGCCTTAAGCTTGGAGTAAGGATGGATTATCTTAGAGTAGTTTTTCTTTTATTATGAATGTTCTTAGCTTGGAGCTCCAGTAATGGAGTCCTATGTAAATCTCATGTATTTCAAGTTTTGAGTTTTTGGGGTTTTAATTTGTTGTTTACTTTGTACTTTTATTTTTGAATGAGATTCTTCAAGGCACACTCACCCTTGGAATGACAGACTAACCTTGAAGGGGGTAGTAGGAAGTGACTATAGGTTATTGTAGAGCCTCCCATGTGAGGAGGTAAATTCATGGGGTTCTTGATACTCATGATTCCAAGTATGGCCTAAGGGCACCTGGGGGCCATAAGGAGGATTTTAGTTATGACTCCATGTTGTGTAGATGGTCATTCCAAGTCCATGTGTGGCTTGTGATTTTATTTGTATACTTAGGCTTCTCCTCCTATGACTGGCTACCACCACCCCTAGTTTTAAGAAGGTCTTTTTGAGACCTTCTCATTGTCTCTCCATGTATAGGAATTTTTCTTATTTTTTGTGAATATTTATGTTTTCTATGAGATTTTGAGTTCTTGTGTATTACCCATTCTATTTTGGATCCCCTAGATCGAGGGTGACCTTGAAAAGGTCTAGGTTGGGAGGTGTGCCTCCATGGTCAACCTCATTTTGATAGGAACCACAACCAGATGATTGGAACTCTCAAGTGTTTATGTTAGAACAATGAAATCGGGGATTCCATTGTAACCTTGTATTGAAATAGGAATTAAGGTGTATTGATATTGAAAAAATGAGGGTTCAAATGATTATGTAATTCTGGAATTTGTTATTTTAATGAAATGAAGGTTTTGGAAATCATACTTGTATTTCTAAAAATATATGGAAAATAGTATGTAATTTTAATTTCATAAGTTTTAGCAAAATCTCAATATGTGGACATTTGGATTAGATAATTTATGGGCAACTACAGATTTAATGTTATTTTTTAAAATGTTTTAGTGCAAATAATATATATGGCATTAAGTTGTAAAATGAAGGGGATTGTAGATTTACAAAGTTGGTTAAATTCCTACTTATATGTAAATGAAAATATTGTTACTATATAATGCAATTTGGCTTATTCTTTATTAAATATAATTGAGAGTTTAAATTGCTAAAAAGTATATGAATGATTTGGAAATTTATTTTTGATACTTAGAGAAAATTTAAAATTTACTGCAAAAAAACAAATTGCCAAATCAAAATTTTGATTCCTACAAAGTTTAAGTCTAATTGATTAGACTCTAAATGTGTTAGAAATTGAAAAATATTTGCCTAAATACCTGTTGTTTTGGAATGAAGGTCTCATTTTTACACCATTCTTTTAAATATATTTTTCTGTAGGATTTATACATACATACATACATACATAGATATATATATATATATATATATATATATA
>MU225100.1:2469444-2484175 GCA_018584345.1 Thuja plicata | reverse complement strand
AGTGACAGGCACACATACCTAGAAACCATCATTTCACCATTATTGTTATATGGATCCTAATTAATTATCAGACTCAAAGGTTAAATTTCCCAACTTTTATTAGTATAATTTCCCCCCAAATTATTTGATGGGGGTTTGGAGGCAGCATAAATTCTAACATATACTAACCCTATTTTTTTATAACCATTGGATAATCCTAGATTAATGACATAAATCCTATTTTGTGCCAAACATTTGAAGGATACAAAGTTCCACCGAAAGTCAGCAGAATAGAGACACATGTTCATTGTCAATCTATTTCAAGCCAAAGTTTCAAAGGACAAAAAGTTTCATTGAAATTATCTGGAATAGAGACACATGTCAAATCTATATACACTTAACCCATGCCCTAGCCTTAAATGTTGACCACATATTGGTGAAATCCTTAAAAAATATGAAATTAATTAATAAAAATGATGACTAATTAAATTGCATTTGACCAAAGATTTATAAATTCAGGGTGACTCAACCACCCATCTAGGTGCATATTATTCACCAATTTCCAATGTGTTGACGCAACATATTCACCACTAAAATTTTCCCTAGTGATGAACTCCATGTAGATTTGGTAAGTGTTCAACACTCGATTCTAAAGATAATCCATAAATATTGAACAACATTCCTCCACTTGGGAAGAAATAACACCATAAATGTGTGCAAGATTATTTCCCATTCTTGAGAGGAATACATAGGAAGCAGAATGAATGTCTCTGAATGTTGAACATAATACAAAGAATGAAATGATTCTAGTGATGCCTTAAAATGATGCTCAAATATATTCAATCCAATTTTGATGTGTGATAGATCATGTACCATGAAATATTATGGAAGAGGGACCATGGATGTATGGTCATGTCTAGACTGATAAAAATTTGATTTGTTGTAGTTGAAGATAACCGAGTTAGATATCACAACTTAAGAATGTCTATACAATATTTCATGATAGGAGGTGATATAGGTGAGGTAAGAGAAATGTCCAAAGATGGAAATGGTGAAGAAACTTCATGAAAGTTATCACCAAATAGAATATGGGTGTCTTAAATATTGTCATCCAAATTCGCAAGAAGCAACTCTATAAACAAAGAGGGTATGTCTGATAGATATGCATCCTGCAATATAGTGGATCTGGTATGATAATAACAAATACTTGATGAAAAGAATCTAGGGAACTCATAAATGAGTGAACAACAAATTCATATATAGCTATAAGTCATGGTATCCCACTAGATAGCCAAGTGAGTATGGATGGTGTTTATGTATGAGTTGGAGAATCAAGTAAGGAAATATCATTATTGAGAAGAATTTTTGCATTTCCTCAATTTGATGAAACCAACATTATTTTGTTGTATGTAATGGAAGGGATTACTTGTGAGAGACATGATCACTTTGAATGAAAAAAACTAAAAAATAGAAAACACAACAAGACCGCCCCCAGATTATTTGGTTCCCCCCTTATTTTGGTACTTTATAGGAGTGTTTTATAACCAAACCCAAAAATAATAATAAAAAGGGTACTTGATAATGATAGTACGAGAGTGTTCCCTTTGGATTCATAGCGATAAAACATACACTATTGCAAAAAAAAAAAAAAATCAATTTCAAGTTCATGAGAAAAAGTTATGAGCAATTCAATTTTTCCTTCATACACCATTTGTCATCAAAAAAAAAAAATTAATGGTGGGAAATTTTTTAACTTCCCTTTATCTATTCTAAAATTTATCTATTCTAACACTGTATAAAAAGAAAGATCTAATAGAGATAAACAATGAAGCACAACACACTGAGAGGATAATTCCACCATTCATTCATTTAAAGATGCAAAGTACATATAGATGTGAGTGATATGGTTGCTCGAAAGTTGACTCCAAAACTCAATGAGTGGTGGTGAGTTGCCTCTTACAAACTTAGGATGAGGTGTTGAAATAGAATTGACACCTCTCCAATACAAATCCTAAATAATGATGAATTGTGTAGACAAGTGTCATATGAACATAGATGACTAAGTATGCTTAATAAGCCTAAGTGTAATTAAATAAATAAATACACTAACAATTCCATTTCTCTTGTTGAGGTGGTAGTTTTATGCTACATCATGATGATCCACTAAGTCCATATAAATTTGTTTAGACTTGGAGAATGATTTTTATTGAAGATATATTATGAGGCATAATGTATTGGTTTCCACTTCGATCCATTTTTCACTATTTATCGAACCATCATTACATCTTTTCATATCTATTATGCCTACAATATTTTAAGGTATATTTTACCCTTCCCCTCCCCTATATTTTACTATCATATATTTTACTGTAAAGTGTTTATACATTTTTTGAAATTATTTAATGGGTGGGGAAGGAGTAGAGTGAATCCCAACTCTAGAGAAAAGTGAAATAATGACCCCATTGTGTGGGAGAATCTTTTTGTTGGAAACGTCACCCCTGCAAGTATTTAGTGTAATCATTGTTAGTTGAATCAGTCTATAATCTACATAACGAGAAACTCCTCTACATAATTGGTAATTACTCTCTTCTTGTATATATGTAGTTCTATTTCTTGGAATAAAAATCATTAAAACATTAGCATCACACTTCTTCATTTTGGTATCAGAGCCACTCTCTTTCATCTCTATTTCCAAACTAGTGATTCATTCCAAGCATTGACATTTATATAATAAAAGTATTGCCTACAAATACGTTAAAGTAATATGGGGGATACATGATAATAAACAGACATTAGTTTGAATAAAACTAAGCCAATTATCTATAGCATACTTGGTGCACTACGACATCTGCAGGCAAGGAAACTTGTTAAGATAATGAGGTGAGGGTGTATTGTATTATGAATATAATAGTTAATTCTTAAAGAATAAAATGTAGATTTAAATAAATAATAAGGAAATTGTGAGTAAAAATGTGTATTTGTGTAGGACATTTACAATAAATAGGTGAGTTATATAAGGTTATATTTGAACTTTGTTGATCAATTATGTTTCTTAATAGGTCAATTTAATTTTTGTATTAATATAGTTAGCATGTGATTACACGGTGGTTATTGTTTTGTATAGCTTTCAAGTTGACCTTGTGTTATTAGCCATAATTAGTGAGTGCTAACATCTGATTTTTCTTGGATACCAATTCTTCCTTTGTTTGTAAATTGTTAATGATAGTCTTAGTTAACACCTTGTACAGAATTAAGGAAAAATAAACCTATATTGGTAGGGCTCATTCAAAGGATTTTCAGAAGGTCTGAATCGAGAGAACTCCCTCAACATTGTGAATTGCTTAACTATGAAAGTAAGCTTGGATGGTTGATTAATGGGATTTTCCTTGACTTCTTTGACATGATTAAGACCTTTGAATATTGTATTATCTCCCATGTTTATAGAGAGGGGAACCAAGTTGCACACTTCATTGCAAACCTAGGAGCTTCTAAGGATTTCATTTGTTAGTACAAGGCCAATGATCAACTCTCCACAAAATCCAAAAACCTTATTGTTAATGACTATAACAACAGAGATCTAAGGGGTGACTTTGACGACAAAAAAATTTTGTCAGTGCCATTTTGGATCTGATGGGTACCCCAAACATATCTCCATGGGCCAGAATCGACAAGAAGGATTCTGAATGTAGTGTTACTCTTCATCTACCCCACGAGATGGCTCTAGACCTTAATCTGCCATCAAAATATACAATTATATGTCGTGACCTCCAAATTGATGTTATAACACACGTAGAAGATAATGTGCAGCTGGAAGAACATGCTTGGGCTTCAAAAAAGCCATGATCTCCTCCACTTAGATGGGAGAAAGCATGGGTTTCTCCCCATGGTCAAATAGCGGGCCATCATGGAAACCTGGTGGACATGGAGGAGTGACTCGTACATGTTAGGGTTTAAAATTTTGGTTGTAATTAGGGAAAATTTGTTGAATCTTCTAAATGCCCATTTTGTTTGGTTAATGCCCGTTTGTTGGGGTTGTAGTTTAGTAAATTTGTTTATGAAGTGTAGCAGCTTTATCCATTAGCCCTTTTGGTAGTATATGCATCTTTTTGGTGATATCAGTTTAGTGGCGGTTTAGTAAAATACTTATTTAAAATATTATAATGGATGAGGATTCTAGGTTTTCTTCTCGGTTCTTTCTCGGATGAGTCCTCGAACCAGTTTATAAATAAATATATATATAGTGGCTCGCCCACTTTTGTTTTAAAAAACAACAACAGAGATCTAATAAAGATAAAAATGAAGCAAAACACATTAAGAGGATAAGTTTACCATTCATTCATTTGAAGATGCAAATTACATATAGATGTGAGTGACTGGGTAATATCATAAGTCAACTCCAACACTCAATTAGTGATGGTGAGTTGGCTCCCACAAACTTAGGATGAGGTGTTGAAATGGAATCAACGCCTCTAATATAACTCCTAAATGATGACAACTTTCATAAAAAAGTGTTAGATGAACATAGACAACTAAGTAGGCTTAATAGGCCTAAGTGTAAAAAAATAAATAATTACATTATTTCCTACCCTTAAGAATGCCTTAGGAGGAAAAGAAAGATGTGAGTCCTGACAATAAGGCCTGATAAGGTACTCATTTATAATGAAAATAACTCAAAATCAAGGAGAAACTAGTTAAACCCAGTGGGAACAAAGCCTCCAAGGGCTCAAAAAAGAGATAAGATGTAATGAAATGTACAATTGAAGAAGAAGAAGATTGATAGATGGCGGACACATGATAACCCCCCACAGAATACTACATGATACTTCTATCACAAAGTGAAATATGTTCTCCCCATAGGAGACAAAGTATGGTAGATCATTGGACCCCCCAAAAGATATGAAGTGATGAAATCCATGAAGAGATGGTAGATTCTCAACACTAGATGCTAAAGATGATCCATAAATATTGAACAACATTCCTCCCCTTGTGAAGAAATAACACTATAAATGTGTGCAAGATTACTTCCCATTATGGATAGGAATATGTAGGAAGAAAGATGGATGTCTCTAAATTTTGCAGATAACCCAAAGTCTGAAATGATGCTAGTGATGCCTTCGAATGATGCTCAGATATATCCAAGCCAATTTTGATGTGTGATAAATCATGTACCATACAACATGGACCATGGATGTATGGTCATGTTTGAACCGCTAATAATTTGATACTATTGCAGTTGAAGATAACTGAGTTGGATATCACAACTCATGAATGTCGACACAATCTGTCACAATAGGAGATGATGTAGGATCTAGTATGGAAATAGCAAATACTTGATGCAAAGAATCTAGAGAACTCATAAATGAGTGAACAACAGATTCAGATGTAGAAAAAAGTGATAGTGTCCCACTAGATAGCCAAGTGAGACTGGGTGGTGTTTCTATATGATTTGGAGAATCAAGTAAGGAAATACCCTGATTGAGAATAATTTGTTACATTTCCTCAATTTGATGAAACCGACATTCTTCTGGTGTATGCCTATACTTTCCACAATATCCACATTTGGTTTTCCATTTATTAGGAGGATTTTTACTTGTGAGAGACATGATCACTTTGAGCCAAAAAGATTAAAACAAAAAAAATCTCCAAGCTTGCCGCTGGATTATTTGGTTCCCCTCTTATTTTGGCACGTTATAGGAGTGTTTTGTAACCAAACCCCAAAAAATACTAAAAATGGTACTTGATAATGATAATGTGGGAGTGTTCCCTTTGGAATCATGATGAAAAAACATGCATTTCTGCAAAACACATTACTCAATCTTGAGTTAGTGAGAAAAATTTATGAGAAATTCATTTTTTCATTCATACAAAATTGGTCCTCAAAAATTAAAAAAAAATTAATGGTGAAAAAATTTTAACTTCACCAAAAAAGAATTTTCCAAATGAAGCCCAAAGTTAATCCCCCTAGGGTTGGAAATAATCGAGGGATAAAATTCTATCTAAGTAGGGGATGGAGACCAGAAAACGTACCCCCAATTTGACATCAACCCCCCCCTCCTCCAATTTCTTATGTCATCATAAGGAGAAAAATGGTTTTTTTACTCTTTTTAAAATGCATAGTGCTACAATCCTCTACTCTGAATTTGACAAACATCATTTAACAAAGAGCGTTTTAAACCTTCTCATGTCTGGGATTTCTACAAAGAGGACACAATTGGAACCCATAGTCAAACCGCGTGCAGCCTAACAAGCCAAGATCGAGCATAGTAGTTTTCAAAAATTAATGTTGCAGGTAGTGCAGGGGTTGACCCATAAGGTCGATGCACACACATGTATAGGAAAAAAAATTATACGTCCAACACAAAGGGTTGTGGTTGTGCATAGGGGGCCAAAGCCTAGGCTAATGTTGGGAGATGAAGACAACGTAGTGAACAACCACGAGAAAGTGTAGGATGTTGATTTCCTACAGACACTAAGAGTAGGGTACAAATCCTTCCAACACTTTGTTATTGGCTTCAAAATTTATCTATTGAGATCTAATACCATATGAAAACCAAGATCTGATAGAGATAAAAATCAAGCACAAAACATTGAGAGGATAAGTCAACCATTCATTCATTTAAAGATACAAAGTACATATAGCTATGAGTGATATGGCTGAATCATAAGTTGACTCCAACACTCAATGAGTGGTGGTGAGTTTCATCCCACAAACTTAGGATGAGGTGTTGAAATGGAATCAACATCTCTCCAATACAACTCCTAAATGATGATGACTTGTGTAGACAAGTGTCAGATGAACATAGATGACTAATTAGGCTTAATAAGACTAAGTGAAATTAAATAAATAAATACACTAACAATGAAATTTTATGTATAATTCAAAGAATTCATAAGCCAAGATCATCTTCATGCAAAATAACCTATTACAAAAGCAAATCTTGGAGACAAAAAAGTTCTGAAAGATAAAATATTCATTCAGAGAGGGAATACAAAATACAAAGAGATCAAACCTTATGAAGGTGATAGAAACCCTAAAATGGAAACCCTAAAGTGGAAAAATCTAGGTTGCATAATAATAATTAATAGAAGAATTAATTATTATATGCCTAAAGTTTAGCTTAAGTGAAATAGAGATAATAAGTGACTTTATAATTAAATCAATATGATTTAATTAATACGTGGAATCACTTTATTATTCTAACATCCCCCCTTAAGATAAACTTAGGGAGAAGCTAAAAACTTAGAAATAACTATTGAAAGCAGGAAAATGGGTCTCGACAACAAGGCCTGATCAGGTACCCAAGTACACAAAATCTCTGTAAAGAGGAGAAAATGAGAAAACCCAGTGGGAAAAACCCTACTCCCAAAAGAGATGAAGCCTTGTGAAGGACTGAAGAAGCCTTCAAACTAGAGAATGTCCCAGAAAATAGGAACAAAGAAAGAACATGTAGAACACCTCTAAAGCATGAAACTGCAAACACTAGATCAAAAAATAACTACTAGAACCTCCAATGTAATAGAACATGATTAGGTAGAGAAGACTGTAAACAAATCCTGAAGATCTAATCAATCAAACCAAGGAAGCATTAGAACCAACATGAGATACCCCCATAATGCTGAGCAGGTAGAGGTATGATAGGTACACTAAAACAGACTACCAAGAAACACTGCATGATGAAGAATGTACAAAAACTTATAAAGGATGGTGTCATGGAAGGAACACTCACTTGACACGCATAATGATGCTAATGTCATGGAAGGAACACTCACATGAAAAAGGTAGATGGAAAACAAGGCAAACATCAAACCCCCCATTGCACTTTATAATATAGTGCAAGTATAATCAAGCATATAGTGTGAGTATAAGCAAGCATATAGTGTGAGTATAATCAAGCACAAAAGTGTAGGATCCCAAGAATGCATCAGATGACACTTTATTTTAGTGCATTTTCAAACAAGAAAAGCTACAGAAATAGATGTATACAATATCCAAGAATGACAGAACGCTATAGAAACGTGAATAAAAACTAAAAAGAAGTCATCTCATGCATAAAAAATGATCTTAGGACATGAAACATCCAAAATATCCACCAAAATGCTAAAAACAAAAAAAAACACTCGGAGCAGATTCTAGTAATGAGACCCATACAATAAGAAAGAGAACAGAAACATCTTTTTGACATCATACGGAAGTCAAAAAATGGAGTCCGGAGAAGAAATATAGACCGACTGAAGTGAAAAATTGAACCCTGAATTTGACTAAATAAAACCTTGCAAGATAGAAAAATTAGAAAACTAAACCTAAAAAATCAAGCCGGGCTCGGAACTAGCTTTCTGACAATATCTTATTTGCCAAGAAACGATATCGTATGTGCAAGATATGAGCACAAAACCACAAGGTGCTCATTATGAAAAAAAGGGCAAGTTGTATGAAGGGTTGGTGGCATCAAATTTAACCCAGATCTTAGACCTGTGACTAATGACATCAGTGGCACAGAAACTAAGACGGCATGAAAACTAAGGCATTTTTTTTACATGCAAAAAATAGAAAAAAAAAACATTTTCTTTCTCCTCCATGCAATGTCGAGCATGGATTTCAAGGTGACATCAAAATCAAGGAAGCATGGAAATCAAGGCAACATCAAAACCAAGGCAGATTTGTGCCTCGTAAAATGTGCCAAGGGTTATGCATGCAAAAATAGGGCCCAAATTTTAAATTTGTCCAAATAGGACATGCCTTATATGAAAATGGGGGTTTTGGGGCATTCCAGATGCAACCCAGATATCATTTTTTGTCCAAAGTGCTCCAAAAAATAAATCCTTCCAAAATCCACCAAAATCTGATAGAAAAAACTTGAAACTCTTAGAGCTCCAAAAACTTCAAAAACTCAAGAATAGGCAACAGAAGCAAGGCTCTGATACCATGTAGAATTAAAAGAATTCATAAGCCAAGATCATTTGCATGCAAAATAACCTGTTACAAAAGCAAAGCTTGGAGACAAAAAAGTTCTGAAAGACAAAATAATCGTTCAGAGAGGGAATACAAAATAAAAAGAGATCAAACCTTATGAAGGTGATCAAAACCCTAAAAGAGAAACCCTAAAGGGGAAAAATCTAGGTTGCATAATAATAATTAATAAAATAATTAATTATTATATGCTTAAATTTTAGCTTAAGTGAAATAGAGATAATAAGTGACTTAATAATTAAATCAATATGATTTAATTAATATGTGGAATCACTTAATTTTCTCTTATTTAGGTGGTAGTTTTATGCTACATCATGATGATCCACCAGATCCATAACATTTTGTTGGGACTTGGTGAATGATTTTTTTGGAAGATATATTATGAGGCATAATGGCTCAGTTTCTACTTCGATCCATTTTGCAATATTTATCAACCCATCATTACTTTTTCTCATATCGATTATGCCTCCAAGCTTTCAAGGTATATTTTACCCTACCCCTCCCTATATTTTACTATCAGATATTTTACTATAAAGTGTTTGTACATTTTTTGAAACTATTTAATGGGTGGGGAAGGAATAGATTGAATCTCAAATTTAGCATAAAGTGGAAGAATGACCCCATTGTGTGTGATAAGATTTGTGTCGGAAAGGTCACTCTTGCAAGTATTTAGTGTAATCATTAGTGGTTTAATCAGTCTATAATCTACATAACTGGCAACTTCTCTATGTAAGTGTAAACTACTCTACATAACTGGTAATTACTCTCTTCTTGTATATATGTAGTTCTATTTCTTGGAATACAAATCATTAAAAAATTAGCATCATACTCCTTCATTTTTGTATCAAAGCCACTCTCTTTCATCTAGATTTCCAAAATAGTTATTCATTCCAAGCATTGGCATTTGTAGAGTAAAAGTATTGCCTACAAATATATTAAAGAAATATGGGGGATATATGAGAATACACAGAAGTTAGTTCAAATAAAAGTAAGCCAACTATATATAACATACATAGTGCACTATGTAATCCGCAAACAAGGAAACTTGTTGAGATAAGGAGGTGAGGGTGTGATGCACTGAAAACAAGAGATTAGAGCTTAAGTTTGTTTATTCCTATGATATTAGAAGAGGATAATAAATCAAATGGGATATTTATTTTATAATTTTTTATTGATTCAAGTGCAAGATGGTTCCATTAATAGATCAAATGCATCCAAAGTTGAATGTTGAGTTCTAAAATTCATAGTTGAAAAACTCAGTCTCGGTAAAAACTCAGCTGGCCCAATCTTTTTGAAAAACTCAGACTCGGAAAAAACTCGGCGGAAAAATTGGCAATAAATCGACACTTTTATTGGACATTTAAAAATATTAAATTTCTTAAAATATTCTTAAAAAAACACACATGCACCAAAGTTTTAGAACATATACAAATTGGTTAAATGGAATGGTAATCAGGTGGTACTGGTGTTGTATAATTGTCATCTATTCAAATTGTATTAGGTTGTTGTTCCTTCATGGGGATGTAATACTGTAATATTATAAAGTATTAGTATTTAAATTTTAATCACTAAGTTCTGCATTGTAATCATGTATTTAAATTTTACCTTGTTTCACTTGAATGTGTATGGTGCTTCAAACTATCGGTTGTCGACTGATGAACTATAACTGATTGAATGTTTGAAGATGACAAGTTGATGATCACCGAGCTGCAAAAAGTAAATGCATGACATTAAATTAGTTAATGTATTGTATTGTCATTGATTTCAACTTGATATAATCTGATTGATCATATAAATAATGTCATAGACTTCAAGAAACCGAAGAGATAAAGTTTATGTTATCGATAAACATATAAATCCAGCGTACACCGAGTGACAGTAAACACCGATGGATAGTGCACACCGATAGAAAGAGAACCCCAAGAAGTCATAGTGTATACCAAGTACTGCAACCCCCAGCATAACTAAAGTAAACCTTGAGCAATTCACAGTGTTGACCGACGGATAATGTTGATGCCTAAGGACAACTGGAGTTTGGTGTAACCAAAATTTACAGTTAATTTTGAATGGTTAAATAATTCAGGGAAGTTTTTTTTCAATTATTATTTTGATTTACGCTTGTATTTCCTCCTTCAATTCATAGTTCATTGTTGCAATTATTCTGCCTTATATATTTATCTTGTCTTAATTCCTTGCATTTTCCTGTTAAATCTGCTAAGTTTTATGTTTTGAACGGCTTATATATATTTGAATTCATAAATATAGCCATTGGCCCCTTTTTGCGGTTTAAATATTCATTTTAAAATTACTTTATGACCTTGGCAGGGAATATCCTATCTTATTTGGCACCTTCAAAAATGCCTTAGTCGCGGGATCTCATGAGAAAAAGGAATATGCTCTTATCATTGAGCGACTTAATACGAGTCGTCAATCTTGTCTAAATCTCCCTTTGATCCAACAATAGTCACCAAGTCTCCTAACAAACCATAGATTAATCAAATCTTCTTCTGACTCTGAGACCATTCAGTCACGTTATCTCTCGATCAAATGCAGAGTTATTAGCAGGGTTACTTTTCTCCTTCAGTCACGTGATCGCCAGATGATATTCAGGTTAAGTTGAAAATTCAGCAATTAATTCATGGTCGTTGATACGGATTCAATCCTATGGAAGTCACATGATCTCTAGATCAAGGTGGAATATTCGATATCATTGAAAGATGCAGTGATATCTGTTGATTTAATCTAGGTGTGTTTAAATCCGACGGTGGTCGTGTTATCTCAAGATTAATCATGAGTTAAAAAAATATTCTTGCGACTTTGATACCAATGTAAAATCATGACCACATTCATGACTCTAGTTAAACTTGGGTAAGGTTAAATCCTTTTGGTCGCATGGTCTCATGAAGTAATCAGAGTTAAAAGAAAGTTTCTGAGATCATGTGACTCAGTCGCGAAGTCTCCAAAGGAGATCAAAGGTTAAAACATAAGGTTAAGTTCTGTCAATAATCCAAGTATGCACTGACAAACCAAAGATAGAATGACACATGGAAATGAGTAGGCACGGGCATTATGTGCTTAGTGTTGCACCTTTGGTATTTTGGTTTTTGCTTATTGTCATTGATGTCAATATAGCCTGATGGTTCGATGTGCAAATGATGGTCAGAGGTCTCAAATAGTTAAAGTGTATTAATGTCACATGGATTTTTAGTGAATTATAATCCTAATTGATTCCTATATGGTTTGAATCTTCACTATGTTGATTAGTGTTGAGTTTCAGAATGATTAACACTTTATATAGTTAGTTATGCTTAAAACAGTCTTAATTTTATAACTAACAGATTTCAGTCTAATCAGTCTTGTGCATATTAAGTGTTAAATAAACCCCCAACTATTGTATCTTTTCAGGAAGGTAATAGATGGAACTGAAATGGGTCATTTCTAGTTTTAGATTTAAGAATGATTGTATAGTTAAAATATTCTGTAGACCAAGGCAGTTTTAGACAGTTATAACCGTTTCTGGGAAGTTTTGGTCTAATTTCAGTTTGGGGTATGTAATAGTCTCCAAAATTTCAAATTCCTTGGTTTATAATTAGAGGATACATTCCTATAAAACCTCCAAAAGGTGGATTTGGAAAAAGGTGTAGGAGTTGTACGTAATTTGCAGTAGCCCAGACAGGTTATAGGAAATTTACATGGCAGCAAAGAGGAGGGTAATGCTTTATATTTCTACTTTGCTATTTGTGATTTGATTTTCATTGCAAAAGTTTATCAGAGGTAGAAGAAGGGTTATATATTTATATTTTATTAATTCACATCATTATTTACTCAGATCTTTTAATGGAAAAAGAAAACATATTTGGGTACTTGATGTTTTGAAGAGAAACAAGGGTTTATCACTTCAAAGAAAGTTGATAGTTTGAAAGAAATTAACTCAAGTCATTCTATTGCATTCAAATATATTGTTTTAAGTCTGATTATACATTTCTTAATTTGATATATTCATTTTAATAAATCTTGCATCATTTGGTGTAATTTGTTGATGTAAAGAGAATCAGTAAGAGAGAGAAGAAGAGAAGTGTATCTTGCTTTATGTTTTCAACTTGGAGTTGAACTTTTGATTCATGATTTGTATTTTAACAGAGATGATCCTCTGATTTTTATCTCATTTTTCAGTTTGGAAGTTGGTTCTTCTTGTATTCTTGAAGTTGGTGCTTCAAGAGTAAGGGATTGGTGTTCCTTGAAATTGGTGTCTCTAAAGCAGGGTGTTGGTGCTTCCCAGAGTTGGAGCTCTAAAAGATTTGCCCATGAGGCTAATAAAATTTCAAATTAAAAGTGGTTTTTTACCCTAAGGGGTTTTCCACTATAAATATTGTGTAATTTTTTCATCTTTCATTTCTTGTTCTCATTTCATAACTTAATGTTATATTTGTAAAAGTGAAAAGATTGAAATGTTGAAAAGAACAAGTTTTAAGTAACCACTGATTCACCTCCCCCCCCCCCCCTCTCAGTGGTNCTGCTTCCCCCCCCCCCCCCCCCCTCTCAGTGGTGTTTGTATTCCAACAAGTGGTATTAGAGAAAGGTTCCCTACATAAGGTTTAACATCTTTGGGTAGATTTTGTGGTAGTGGAATGCTTATCTATAATGGCTCAAGATAGTTCTTCAAAGGTTCCTATTTTTGATGGATCAGATTATACTTTTTGGGAAGTTATGATGCAAACTTACTTGTTATCAATTAATGTTGATGTTTGGGCTTCAGTTGTTAATGGTTATAATTTTCATAATTCTTTACCTATAGATCCTGATGAAAAGAGGAAGTATGAAATTGATATGAAGGCTAAATTTGCTATATTTAACAGCTTATCTAAAGATGTTTTTGTTAAGGTAATGCATTGCAGATCTTATAAAGAAGCATGGGACAAATTGAAAAAAACATATCATGGTAATGATAGAGTTAAAGAAGCCAAGATACAACATTTGAAATCAAGATTTGAAGACCTTAAGATGGGTGATGATGAAAAGGTAGAAGAATATCTCCTTGAGATAGATTAAACTATAAATGGCATAAGAGGACTTGGTGAAAAAATTGATGACATAGATGTTGTAAAGAAATTTTTGAGATATCTTCCTGATAAGTAAAGCAAGTATTATCAGAATCAGAAGACCTTGATGTTATTGAAATACATCTCTCAAATAAATTAAAGAAAGGAGTAGGTAAATACAAAGGTAAACTTCCTTTCAAATGCTTTAATTGTGGTAAAATAGGACACTTTACATCTAAATGTCCTTATAATAGTCATGATGAAGTAGATGATGAGAAAGAGAAACCAAGTAAAAAGAAATTCTATAAAAAAAAGAAGTTATTTAAGAAGAATAAGAGTCTAATTTATGATGTATTAGATAGTGAATCTAGTAGCTTTGAATGTGATGAAAATGAAGTTTTATTCATGGCTATAGAAAATACTTGTCAAGAATCAGGTAGTGATGATGATGTTGAACTTGTTGAGGCTGATTTAGAATGTGAATTTATTTATGCACTTAAAAAGATCAAGGAATTAAAAAGGAATTTAAGTGTTCAAGAAAATAAATTCTTAAAGGAAGAAGAGAACTTTGAAAAAGAAACTATGGAATTAAATCAACAAGTTATAGAATTGAAATTCCAAGTTGAGGAACAAAAGAGAATTGTCTTTGTCACTAAGGAAGAGTTAAGTTCTAAAGACCAGGAATGTACAAGGTTAATGAATGAAGTAGTATCATATAAAAGAAAGTTAGAAAAATATGATAATA
>MU225100.1:2433062-2467008 GCA_018584345.1 Thuja plicata | reverse complement strand
AAAATGTACCAAATGGATGTTAAAACAACATTTCTAAATGGTTATCTTGATGAAGAGGTTTATATGGATCAACCTGAAGGATTTGAAAACAAAGATTGTCCTAATCATGTTTATAGGTTAAAAAAGGCTCTCTATGGTTTGAAACAAGCTCCAAGGGCTTGGTATTCTAGGCTAGATCAGTATCTTATAAAAAATGGCTTTAAAAGAGGTGGTGTTGATAGTAAATTGTACATCTATGGTACATGTGATGATGTTCTTGTTGTTCTTTTTTATGTTGATGATATAGTGTTTGGATCTAATGATGATGCTTTAAGTCAAGGTTTTTCAAAGCTTATGAAATCTTAATTTGAAATGTCCATGCTTGGGGAATTGTCCTATTTTCTTGGGTTGTAAATTTCTCAGTTGGAAAATGGCATATTCTTATCCCAAACTAAGTATGCAAAAGAAATGTTAAAGAAATTTCATATGGGAGATTGTAAGCCTATGGGAACACCAATAATAACAGGATGTAAACTTAATAAAAATGATGATTCTCCTAATGTTGATCAAACTAAATATAGATCCATGATTGGTAGTTTACTATATCTCACTGCTTCAAGTCCTGATATCATGCATGTTGTCTATTTGGTTGCAAGATTTCAATCTTCACCTAAGGAATCTCATGTTATGGTAGTTAAAAGAATTTTCAGATATATTCAGGGCACATTGGATTATGGGATTTGGTATCCTAAACATGATGATTTCAGATTTGTTGCTTATACTAACTTAGATTGGGCAAGTTGTCTAGATGAAAGAAAAAGTACTTCAGGAGCCACGTTCTTTTTGGGTAATAGATTGGTATGTTGGCATAGTAAAAAATAGGACACTACTACTCTTTCTACTACAGAGGCTGAGTATATTGCAGCATGTTCTTGTTGTCAACAGGTTCTATGGATGATTCAAACATTATTAGATATAAAAGTGAGTTTGTAAACCAATTCCTATCTATTGTGATAATCAAAGTGCAATCAGTATTTCTAAGAATCCAGTTATGCATTCACGTACAAAGCACATTGATAATCGTTATCATTTCATAAGAGAACATGTTTTGAATGGTGATGTTGAATTAGAATTTGTTCCTTCTTCAGATCAGTTGGCTGACATATTTACAAAACCTCTCTCAAAAGAAGTGTTTGAAGGTTTGCACACCAGATTAGGAGTTCTCTCTCTTTCTTCTCTTAAATAAGTTAATCAATGTGTGATTGGTTTTAGGGGAAGAATTTATGATCATCTTTGCAACTGAAACCTTGGTATATCTCCTTTGTCATTGATGTCAAAGGGGGAGAAAATACATGTTAACAATTGAAGTTGTGATGTTGATATGATGGATTTATATGATGTATTGATGGATTCTATACAGGTGATGATGTACATGTGACATAGGTACATGCATAGGTACATGCAGGGTTTGTGGTACATAGTTTTATGGTATTGAAATCAATGCCAAAGGGGGAGTATGTTGCGCCTTTGGTATTTCAATTTTTTCTTATTGTCATTGATATCAATATAGCCTGATGGTTCGATGTGCAAATGATGGTCATATGTATCAAATAGTTAAAGTGTATTAATGTCACATGGATTTTTAGTGAATTATAATCCTAATTGATTCCTATATGGTTTTAATCTTCACTATGTTGATTAGTGTTGAGTTTCAGAATGATTAACACTTTATATAGTTAGTTATGCTTAAAACAATCTTAATTTTAGAACTAACTGATTTCAGTATAATCAGTGTTTCACATATTAAATGTTAAATAAACCCCCAACTATTATACCTTTTCAAAAATTTAACAAAAGGAACTGAAATGGGTCATTTCTAGTTTCAGATTTAAGAATGATTGTATAGTACAAATGTTCTGTAGACCAAGGAAGTTTTAGACAGTTATAACCGTTTCTGGGAAGTTTTGGTCTAATTTTAGTTTGGGGTATGTAACAGTCTCCAAAATTTCAAATTCCTTGGTTTATAAGTAGAGGATACATTCCTCTAAAACCTCCAATAGGTGAATTTGGAAAAAGGTGCAGGAGTTGTACGTAAGTTTTAGTAGACCAGACAGGTTACAGTAAATTTACATGGCAGCAAAGAGGAGGGTAATGCTTTATATTTCTACTTTTCTATTAGTGATTTGATTTTCATTGCAGAAGTTTATCAGAGGTAGAAGAAGGGTTATATATTTCTATTTGAGTAATTCACATCATTATTTACTTAGATCTTTTAATGGAAAAAGAAAACATATTTGGGTACTTGATGTTTTGAAGAGAAACAAGGGTTTATCACTTCAAAGAAAGTTGATAGTTTGATAGAAATTAACTCAAGTCATTCTATTGCATTAAAATATATTGTTTTAAGTTTGATTATACATTTCTTAATTTTATATATTCATTGTAATAAATCTTGCATCATTTGGTGTAATTTGTTGATGTAAAGAGAATCAGTAAGAGAGAGAAGAAGAGAAGTGTATCCTGCTTTATGTTTTCAACTTGGAGTTGAACTTTTGATTCATGATTTGTATTATAACAAAGATGATCCTCTGATTTTTATCTCATTTTTCAATTTGGAAGTTGGTGCTTCTTGTATTCTTGAAGTTGGTGCTTCAGGTGTAAGGGATTGGTGTTCCTTGAAATTAATGTTTCTAAAACAGGGTGTTGGTGCTTCCCAGAGTTGGAGCTCTAAAAGATTTGCCCACAAGGCTAATAAAATTTCAAATTAAAAGTGCTTTTTTACCCTAAGGGGTTTTCCACTATAAATATTGTGTAATTTTTTCTTCTTTCATTTCTTGTTCTTATTTCATAACTTAATGTTATATTTGTAAAAGTGAAAAGATTGAAATGTTTAAAAGAACAAGTTTTAAGTAACCACTGATTCACCCCCCCCCCCTCTTAGTGGTGTTTGTATTCCAACACTTAGTTTCTAAGTATCCAAAGGATTTGATGACATCAGAAAATTTTACGAGACTTGGAGATAGCCATTGATGCAAAGGAAGATCTTATGGTAGTCATGTTATCTCAAAGTAAAACCCAGAGTTAGCAGAAGATTCAGAGACCTCGCAACCTGGTGTATTTCTAACCTGCGGATGTAACTCAAGTTCAAAGCTGAGTTGAGTCAAGATTCTTTCAGTTGTGATGTCTCAGGATGTAACCATAGTTAAGGAAAATGATTGAAGATCATGAGACTTCTCAGTCACAAAATCTCTGGAGCAAACCGTGGTCAAAGCAGTTGCGGTAAAGTTAAAATTGTGATAGATTCTAGTCATTGATCATGATCGAATCTAGTGGTAGTCTCCAAGTCTCGTGATGGAAACTAAATATTGAATATTATCCAGTGACTCAAAGACAAAGAGTAACTTAAGACATGTGTTCAAAATGTGTTATATAGTCGCGTGGTCTCTAAATAATATTTGGCAACTTGGAGATGATGGTCGTGTTATCTCATTAAAAATCAAGAAGATCTACGGTGTGGTTCACGTCTGATCTACAATCAACATTCACTCGCACAAAAAAGTTGCGTGATCATTATCTGCTTCGAGTGTGCGATTGGACAACATGTGTCTCAGTGATGAAAAGGAAAAAAGCCCAAGTGGCATCAGATTACTTGGATATTATTTGTATTTACATGTTTTTGTATTATTATTTCATCAACTAAGGGTTTTGATTAAAATTCAATATGTCGACATTGTCTGCATGCAGGGTTTCATAGGTAATAAAATGAAAATGAAACGACCTAGGTGAAAGATGAAAATATCAAAGACATGTAGACGTCCATTAATATACCATGTAGAAGTTAAATAGATATCAAAGATCTATGATAAACTATAAAAAACTATTTGATTGTTGTTATCTCTTTGGTCGATAACTATTTTTAAAGGATGATAATTTATTCCTTAATTGTAACTATGACTGCTCATTTTTTTATCCTAGGGATTAGGCTTTGTAGATGAACCGTTGCATTGATCTGAAGCTTGTTTGTATCCTTTGAACTTTGTATAAATAGGGATACCAGGATCAATGCAAGGCTCTCTACTTTTAGGAGGGGCTGGTCTTTGGTGACATTTACTGTTATCAGTTTTCAGTCATATTTTAGTTTTGATCACAACTGAACATGGATTCTTATGTACCTATTTTTGATAATAAATAAAAGATAAGTTTTTTCTATCTCTCTTGGATCAAGATTTCAATTCTCATTTAGTTAGCCCTTTTCAATTATTGAAGGAATTTCAATTTTTGTCTTTGAGTTGCTTATGCAGAAGATTTATTGTCTCATATCATTGTTTGAATATCAGGAAGTGTGTGATAACTTAATTTGTTTCTAGCTTCTTTATCATCTATTCTCCCAACCATAGGATTTAAACTCATTTTAACTAACAAGGATATAATACAGACCATAATCTTCTCTGCATCTAAAGTAGTCAAATACTTGATGGTTGAATACCGTCTTGCAAAGTTGTACATAGGATTGAATGTTGGATTGACTCTATTGCCCAAGTTGATATAGGCACTGAGCTGGTTGTTATTAGAGATAGACATTTGATTCATTGTTTCTTGTTATTGAGATATTCTAAAATTCATTCATTTATATATACACAAGTTTTACAAAGCATTCTTTACAAATCTCACAAAGCATTCAGTTTTGCAGTTTTATCTTACAATTGATTACAGTTTGATTCCTTTCAAAGTAACTTGCCATACTTGTGAAGGAGAAGTTTAAGTGTTCATTATCTGCTATAAAAATACTTAAAGGATAAGGTGTAGGCCTACTAGCCTTGGTTTTGCAGAGCCAGAATTGTAGAAGTTTCAACCTTTCCCTGAGGTTAAACTTGTTAGTTGGCCAAATCACTTGGGTTTCCCATCATTGGATTGGCAAGTCCATAGGAAATCCAATTTTTTGATTTGAGCACCAACAAATTGGTGACTCTACTAGGGAAAGTTCTCAAAATTTAATTCTCATTTGTATCTGATAGTTCTAGTTATTATCTACTGGATATTGGACTGTTAAGATTGGCCCCATCTAAGTCACCAACAGATTGGTGACTCTAGTGGGGATAGTTTTCTAAATTTCAGATTTTGCAGATCAGAGAGCTTGTTTAATAGATTGTACACTCTACTAGAAGGAAGAATCCAGAAGAATAGCAAGCAGTACTTTCCTTCTGACAGGAAGTTGGTGACTCTACAAATTTGGATGTGAGTATACCTTGATGAATGTAAGTATTCATGTTGGGTAGAAGATCCTTGTATCTAAATTAAATTGAATTAGATTTATAGAAAAGATTAAAAATAAGTATGCAAGAGGTTTCTTATATGATGAATATTGGTTATAAAAGGTTTCCTGATAGAGAGACTACGGGTTTCAATAATGGCAGCTATTATGATTCAAATGAATATAGAAACCCTTTTGGT
The DNA here is from genome assembly GCA_018584345.1 of Thuja plicata. Classification (NCBI taxonomy): domain Eukaryota; kingdom Viridiplantae; phylum Streptophyta; class Pinopsida; order Cupressales; family Cupressaceae; genus Thuja; species Thuja plicata. Next base: position 2,461,578 of record MU225100.1, on the reverse strand, counting down.
CATGAAGATGATCAGAGTCCAGCACAAGAAATTGAAGAAATAGAAGAATATGATGAAGAAGATAATTTCATATATGCTACATTGAGTAAACTAACTGAATATGGGAAAAAGAATCCAACATTATTGGGAGATATGAAAATGTTACCTGATAAATCCTTAGAAAAGTAAGAAATAAGAAGAAGTGAGCTGGATTCAGTATTTGAGGATGAAGAGGAGAAAAGAGAAAAGGAGATACCAAAGGGTAATGGGAAACCAAAATACAATCCTCCTCATAGAAAAAATGGAGAACCAATTTTCAACAGTGATCATACAAATCCATTGTTTGAACCTGATAATAGAGGAAGATATGAAAGGAACAGTAATAACTATGGAAGAAATGATTATTGGAGGCAACCAAACAATGCAGAAAACTATGATCATGGTAATCCTAGACAAAAAAGAATGGGTAATGGTCATAGAAGTGGAAAAAATTACCATGGCATGGATCATCAAAATCTCAAAGGTCAGATTGGAACCAACACAACATGGGCCAGAGAAGAAGAGCTCCAATGGTGGTGGAAAGATATAGACAACTGGATTTTAGTGGGATAGTTGGATATCCAAATACCATATCAAGTGATTTGAGGAATGCTATTCCAAAAATTTTAGGGAATGGAGTGGAATCGGTTGAACATCATACCATAAATTTAAAGAACACTATTGAAGAGTTAGATGGAAACCATGAAGACATTTTTATGTAGATGTTTGTCCAATCATTAACTGAAGATTCTATTGAATGGTATAGAGGATTTCCTGATGGATCCATTTCAAGCTGGTCTAATTTTGTAAATCAATTCATTGAACATTTTGGTGATCATAATGACACATATTTTGCATCTCATGAGTTAACTAGTATTAAAAAGAACTTTAATGAATCAGTTATAGAATTCAATAAAAGGTTTAATAAAGTTCTTAATAGAATTCCAAGAAATATAATGGTTGTTGATTCTTCTCTGATAGATTTTTATATAATTTCTTTTGATAGTAAAACACATTATGAGATTAGATCACAAGGACCGTCAACATTGCAACAAGCTTTCAAGGTTTCTGCCACTATTGAAAACAATAGAAGGGCTACTGGAAGAATAGATAAAAGAAGTGATACTAAATTACACAATCCAAAAGTTCCTGAAAAGAATGATTTAAAAGATATTATGGATATTCTAAAGAAATTGAATACAAAACAAGGCAGAAATGACAGGCCGTCATTTCCTAAAAATGACAAGCCACCATTTCCTAAAAGTGAAATATTTAGATTTTAAGACATGCCATATAAGACTGAATGGAGAGATGGAAGACCTGAAAATCAGTCTTATACTAAGGAAACACATGATCCATTAAAAAGAAAGAATCATTTTGTTGAAGACTATCCTTGGTGTGATGCTTGTAATCTACCAAATTCCCCTGATGGTTGTGTTGTGGCCCAAAGATTTCAAGAAGAGGAAGATCAGGATGACGAGCAGTAGCCTGCAGTGAATAATGTTTCATCTGAACCAATGTGGGGAAGATATGATTATAGTTCTTTTGAAGAAGCATATGTTTACCATGAAGATCTGAATAGAATATATCATTGTTATAAAGAATAGGGAAAAACACCAGTTATCAGAAGATTAACAAATGAGGAAAAGGAAGCATATAATGTTGCATCTCTTGAGGAAGTAAGAAGTAACTACAAGATGAGAAATAGAAAAGTAAATGCTGATTAGGGAAAGATTGCAGGAACATCTATCAAAGTGCCAAAAAGGAGGGTGAGTCAACTTGACATAAAAGGAACCAAAGATGATGATGCAAAAGCAAGTCAACATGTGGATCCTCATCAAGCACCTAAAGTAGCAAAGGATAAAACAATGGTCAGTAGATCTATCCCCAATAATAGTTCTTTCATATCTAATGCTTTATCTCAGGTAAAAATTTTGATTCCTTTATTGGAAATGATGAAAGTACCTGAATTTAAAGATGAAACTATAAAATTATTGTCCAATGTAGGTAATATTTTTAAAGAAGAATCCAATCAAAGAGCAGTAAATGAAGATCCTCCTGTGGTTTATTTAGGAACTAATATTTCTCAAAATGGAATGCATGTGAATCCCTTTTATCTCACTTTTATAATTAACAATAATCTGCTTAAGAATTGTATGATAGATTCAGGAGCAGCAGTAAACATTATGCCTATAGAAGTCATGAAAGAACTTGGGATGAAGGTGGACACAACTTATGGAAAGTGCTATGCTATGGACAATAGGTCTATACCTATTTTTGATATTATGAAGGATGTGGAATTTAAATTTCCTCCTTGCCCTAAAATGTCATATAAGACCGATATTATTGTTGTTGAAGTGCCTACTTATTATGGAGTTCTTTTATCTAGATAATGGTCTAATCTAGTAGGTTGTTATATCCAACTAGATTTGTCTTAAGCTACTATTCTAGTTGATGGCAAGGAGGTAAGGATTAATAGGGAACCAAGATCTGCATATATTATCGAGAGAGACATTGGGGTAGAAAAGATAAACTTTTTCCATTCAAACATGGACAATTTTCAAGTAAGTATTACTAAACCAGGATTGAAAATTGATGGTTCATTGAAGTGAATTTGCAAAAAAATCAAGATGAACTTTGGCAAATGAATTTTGATGGAGCATGTTGTAAAGAAGGTAATGGTGCTAGGGTCACTTTTATGTCCGCATGTGGTAAGATCTTAAAATTTTCCTTCTTACTTAATTTTGAATGCACAAATAATGTTTTAGAATATGAAGCATTAATTATTGGTTTAAATATTGCAAAATCATATGATATTAAGATGCTTTCAGTTTGTGGTGACTCTGAATTAATTGTTTCTCAAATTAGAAATAGATTCATCTCTAAGAATCCTAAGTTAAAACAGTATAGAAATCTGGTTTGGGATTTGATTGAATTCTTTGATACATTTTCAATTAAGTGGATAGAAAGATCATAAAATTCCCTTGCAGACTTGTTGGCTAATGTAGCCATCAAGAAGATTGATGTCACTTTTGCTGAGATTGTGCAGGTGGAGATGAAAAATAGACCATCAGTTCCTGAAATGTGTAGAATTGGAAAATATTTGAAGATGATAGAGATCTCCTAAATTTTTTAATCAATGAAGATGAGTATAAAGAGCAATGCATAGACTGGAATGGTTATGTAGAGAACCATGATGGAAAGGAAACCTTGTTTGGAAAAGAAGTTGTTTAGCTGAAGACAAATAAAATTCCTAAAGGTTTGGTTGCACTAGGAGTCTTTGATGATTAAGAAAATTTCAAAAGGGGTAAGATAAGTAATGAATCTGAAGAGATTGAAAAAATTAACTTGGGAAATAATCTTACTCCTAGAGAAGTATTTATAGGCAAAAGGCTCACTCCCAAGATAAGAGATAATTTGATAAGTTTCTTAATAAAATATAGGTACATCTTTGCATGGTCATATGATGATCTTAAAGCCTACCAAGAGGATTTATTTCAGCATGAAATCCCCTTAAAGCCAGATGCAAAACCTTTCAGACAAAGACAGTATCCCATTAATCCAATGTTAGCTCCTAAAATGAGAGAAGAACTTGTCAAGATGAGGGCTGCAAGAATAATTGTGCCTATAAGACATTCTACATGGGTATCAAACTTGGTCCCAGTTAGGAAAAAGAATGGAGATAAAAGGTTGTGTGTTGATTTTAGAAACTTAAATATAGCTTCCTTGAAAGATAATTATGCATTACCTAATATGGAAGCTCTTTTAGAGAAAGTTACTCGAAATGAATTATTGTCTATGATGGATGGGTTCTTAGGGTACAACCAAGTGAAGGTAAAGGAATCAGAACAATACAAAATAGTCTTTACCACTCCTTGGGGAACCTATGTGTATGCAAGAATGCCTTTTGGATTAACCAATGCAGGAGAAACTTTCCAAAGAGAAATGTATGTGGCTTTTGAGGGCTTGACTGATCTCATCATGGTAGTATATCAGGATGATTTAACAACTTACTCCAAAAGGGCAGATGATCATTGCAATCACTTGGAGCATATTTTTAGGAGAGCTTTAGAATATGCGATATCTTTGAACCCTAAGAAGTGTCATATTGGGATTATTGAAGGGAAGCTTCTTGGTCACATTGTATCAAAGGATGGTGTAAGAATAGATCCTGAATGGATTGTAGCTATAGATAAGATTCAAATTCCTAAAAATGTTAAAGGGATTCAATCTTTCTTTGGACAGATAAATTTTTTAAGAAGGTTTGTCCCTAACTTTGTAGAGCTTGTCAAACCTATTGCTAAGATGCTTAAGAAAGCTGCAAAAATTAATTGGTCTAATGAAGCCATAGAGGCATTTTCTAACATCAAGAAGGGTATTAAGGAAGCTCTAGTCCTTAAAACACATGATTTCTCAAATCCTTTTCAGTTTTTTTTTTTTGCATCATATCATACTATTGTTGTAGTTATGTTACAGAAAAATGATGAGGGTTATGAACAACCAATAACATTTTTTAGTAAAACTCTTCAAGAATCCAAATTGAATTATGATATAAATGAGAAGTAGACTTATGCTCTGGTTAAAGAAGTGAAATCTTTTAGGCCATACTTGGTAGGAGCTAAAGTGATAGATTATGTGCCAAATGCAGCAATTAAAGATATATTTAAGCAATCTGAAGTGATAGGTAGAAGATGCAGATGGGTGAATCAAATCCAAGAGTTTGATATGGAGATCCAAATAAAAAATTTGGTTAGAGGAGAGGGTCTTGCTAAACTTATTGCAGAATCAAGTACTGAAGCAGTTCAAATAAATCAGGTAAGCACTGATGAATCAGTGGTAAGTATTGAAAGATGTCCTTGGTATACTGACATAGTATATTTCCTTAAACATATGAAATGCCAAGAAATCTTAAATGAAAATCAAAAGAGGACAATAAAATTGCAAGAATCTAGGTATGTTTTGATTCAAGGAGACTTGTACTGTAAAAATAGAGAAGGTGTCCTTTCATTCTATCTGGACATGCACCAAGTAGATGCCATTTTGAAGGAGCTACATGATGGAGTTTGTGGGGGTCATTTTTCAATGAGAACTACTGCCCATAAGATACTTCATGCTAGGTATTACTGGCCACATGTTTTTAAGGATAGTTATACATATGTTAGAAAGTGTGAAGCCTTTTAAAAGATCTCAGGGAAATTAAAATATAATGGTGCAGTACCCCTCAGATATTTGTCGACTGAAGAACCTTTTCAAATGTAGTGGATAGACTTTATTTGTGAGATTACTGATGCTTCCAATGGGAAACATAGATGGATTCTTGATGCAATAGATTATTTCACCAAATGGGTTGAAGCCATACCTTGTAGAAAAGATACAAGCAAGGTGGTTATAAAATTCTTAATAGAAAATATACTAACAAGATTTTGTGTTCCTTGCAATATTATTTTTGACAATGGTATGTGTTTTAGATCCAAGGAATTCTCTAAATTTTGCAGTAATTACGGTATTAATGCATCATATTCTTCCCCTTACCATCCACAGGGGAATGGTCAGGCTGAATCAAGTAATAAGAACATAATGAAAATCATTAAGAGAATGTTGAGCAATAACAAAAGAGAAAGGGATTCAAAATTACCTATGGCACTTTGGGTAGATAGGATAATGGTTAAGAAATCTACTAGATTTTCCCCTTATGATTTAGTTTATGGAAAGAAAGCTAGATTACCATTGAACAATCTGATTCTTGTATATAAATTTATCAGAGGAACAACTAGAAGACATGAATTTCATGGAAAATAGGATTGATCAGCTTATGGAATTGGATAAAATCTGAAGAGATGCGCAAAGAGAGAATGTGAGGAAGTAGTTGCAGATGAAAAAATTACATGACAAGACAACTAAGGACAAAAAAATTTAGAAAGGAGATTGGGTGTTAAAATGGAATGCTAAAGATCAAGATAAGGGAAAGCATGGCAAATTTGAAGCTTTATGTCTTGGACCCTACATAATTTTTTAAAATGTAGGAGAAAAGAGTTACCTATTACAAGATATAGAGGGTCATGTTCAAGAATTTCCAACCCGTGCTCTGTATTTGAAACCATTCTTCTCCTAAAAATAATAAGTATTCCTAACGATATATCTTTTGCTTCTAAGTTTTTGTTTTGCTTTCATGTTATTATTTGTCTCTCTTTTTGGTCTACTTCTCCAGAGATAGCTGAGATCTTGCCATGTCCATGTATGAACACACATCTCCAGAAAGAGTCACTGGTGTAACCCAAATTTACAATTAACTTTGAATGGTTAAATAATTCAAGGAAGTGTTTTTGCAATTATTATTTTGATTTATGTTTGTATTTCCTCCTTCCATTCATAGTTCATTGTTGCAATTATTCTGCCTTATATATTTATCCTGTCTTAATTCCTTGCATTTTCCTATTAAATCTGCTAAGTTTCATGTTTTGAACGGCTTATATATATTTGAGTTCATAAATATAGTCGTTGGCCCCTTTTCCCGTTTTAAATATTCATTTTAAAATTAATTTATGACCTTGGTAGGGAATATCCTATCTTATTTGGCAGCTTCAAAAATGCCTTAGTTGCAGGATCTCATGAGAAAAAGGAATATGCTCTTATCATTGAGAAACTTAATACGAGTCGTCGATCTCGTCTAAATCTCCCTTTAATCCAACAATAGTCACCAAGTCTTCTAACAAACCATGGATTAATGAAATCTTCTTCCGACTCTGAGACCATTTAGTCACGTTATCTCTCGATGAAAATCAGAGTTATTAGCATGGTTACATTTCTCCTTCAATCGCGTGAACGCCAGATGATATCAAGGTTAAGTTGAAAATTCAGTGATTAAGTCATGGTCGTTGATACAGATTCAATCCTATGGTAGTCGCATGATCTCTAGATCAAGATGGAATATTTGATATCATTCAGAGACTTAGAAATATATGTTTATTTTAATCTAGGCATGTTTAAATCTGACAGTGGTCGCGTTATCTCAAGATTAATCACGAGCTAACAAAATCTTCTTGCGACTTTGATACTAATGTAAAATCATGACCATGGGCGTGACTTGAGTTAAAATTGGGTAAGGTTAAATCCTTTTAGTCACATGGTCTCATGAAGTAATCAAAGTTAAAATAAGTTTTCTGAGATCATGCGACTCCTTAGTCGCAAAGTTTCCAAAGCAAATCAGAGGTTAAAACATAAGGTTAAGTTCTGTCAGTAATCCAAGTATGTACTGACAAATCAAAGATAGAATGACACATGGAAGTGAGCGGGCCCGACCATTATGTGCTTAGTCACTAAGTCTCCAAAGAATTTGATGACATCGACAAAGTTTATGAGACTTGGAGATAGTCATTGATGCAAAAGAAGATCTTATGATAGTTGCGTTATCTCAAAGTAAAACCTGGAGTTAGCAGAAGATTCAGAAATCTTATGACCTGCTGTATTTCAAACTTGTGGATCTAACTCAAGTTCCAAGATAAGTTGAGTCAGGCTTCTTTTAGTTGTGATGTCTCCGGATGTGACTATAGTTAAGGAAAATGATTAGAGATCATGAGACTGCTCAGTCGAAAAATATCCAGAGAAAATCATGGTCAAAGCGGTTGTGGTAAAGTTAAAATTGTGATGGATTTTGGCCATTGATCATGATCAGATCTAGTGGTAATTTCCAAGTCTCATAATGGAAACTGAATATTCCATATTATCTAGCAATTCAAAGACAAAGAATAACTTAAGACACGTGTTCAAAATGTGTTATATAGTTGCGTGGTCTCTAAATAATATCTCGTGACTTGGAGATGATGGTTGTGTTATCACATGAGAAATTAGGGTTTTCACTGAGAATTAGGAGACTTTGAGTAAACTGTCTGATGCAAATCAAGAAGATCTACTGTGTAGTTCACTTTTGATCTACGATCGACGTTAACTCACACAAAAAAGTTGCACGATCATTATCTTATTTGAGTGTGTGATTGGACGAAATGTGTCTTAGTGATAAAAAGGACAAAAGCCTAAGTGGCATCAAATGACTTGGATTTTATTTGTCTTTACATGTTTTTATATTATTATTTCATCGACTAAGGGTTTTGATTAAAATTTGATATGTCGACATTGTCTGCATGTAGAGTTTCACAGGTAATAAAATGAAAATGAAGCGACCTAGGTGAAAGATGAAAAGATCAAAGACATGTAGACATCCATTGATATACCATGCAAAAGTTAAAGATATATCACAGATTTATGATAAAATATAAAAAAACTATTTGATTATTGTTATCTCTTTGGTTGATAACTGTTTTTAAAGTATGATAATTCATTCCTTAATTGTAACTATGACTGTTCAGTTGTTGATCCTAGGGATTAGGCTTTGTAGATGAACCGTTGCATTGATCTGAAGCCAATTTGCATCCTTTGAAATTTGTATAAATAAGGATACCAGGATCAATGAAAGGCTCTCTTCTTTTAGGAGGGGTTGGTCTTTGGTGACATTTACTATTATCTTTTTTTCAGTCAATTTTTAGTTTTGATCATAACTAAACATGGAATCTTATCTACCTATTTTTTATAATCGATAAAAGATAAGTGTTTTCTGTCTCTCTTGGCTCAAGATTTCAATTCTCATTCAGTTAGTCCTTTGCAATTATTGAAGGAATTTCAATTTCTATCTTTGAGTTGCTTATGCAGAAGAGTTATTGTCTCATATCATTGTTTGAATATCAAGAAGTGTGTGATAACTTAATTTGTTTCTGTCTTCTTTTTCATCTTGTATCCCAACCATAGGAGTTAAACTCATTTGAACTAACAAGGATATAATATAGACCATAATCTTCTCTACATCTAAAGCAGTCAAATAGTTGATGGTTGAATACTGTCTTGCAAAGTTTTACATAGGATTGAATGTTGGATTGAATCTATTGCCCAAGTTGATATAGGCACTGATCTAATTGTTATTGGAGATAGAAATTTGATTCATTATTTCATGTTGTTGAGATATTCTAAAATTCATTCATTTATATATACACAATTTTTATAAAGCATTCTTTACAAATCTCACAAAGCATTCAGTTTTGCAGTTTTATCTTACAATTGATTATAGTTTGATTCCTTTCAAAGTAACTTGCCATACTTGTGAAGGAGAGGTTTAAGTGTTCATTATCTTCTATAAAAAGCCTTAAAGGATAAGGTGTAGGCCTACCAGCCTTGGTTCTACAGAGCCCAAATTGTAGAAGTTTCAACCTTTTCCCGAGGTTAAACTTGTTAGTTGGCCAAATCACTTGGGTTTCCTATCATTGGATTGGCAAGTCCATAGGAAATCCAATCGATTGATTTGATCACCAACAGAGTCAGTGACCGAGCAAACTAAGAGTTGATCATCGATCAAAACTGGAGTTAGGAAATGATAAAATACTTAGCTAGGAGGAACTATAATTAGAGCTAACTTATTGATTGCTTTTTTTCATCGATCAAATAAACTAAGGATAACTAGGAAATTTAAAGCACAGAAAACAAGGAGAAATTTGTGGAATAAATCTAAAGAAAATCTTTAAAGATTAAATCAATTCGTGGTGATATTTGTTGATCAAGAAAGATATCTCCATCAAGAATAAGAAGGACAGTAAACGGTGAAAATAATGTATATGTAAAGAGACATGTAATTCATTATCAAAAAAGGAATGTTGAAGAGAATTCTTGTGAAGATAGAAGTCTTCATGCATATCTGATCATACAGGTTGAGGAACAGAGCCAAGAATTTTGTAGACACCGAGAAATAGAGAAGCAACACCATTCAAGTTTTGAGTTTTTGGGGTTTTAGTTTGTTGTGTTTTCTTTGAACTATTTTTTTTTTAATGAGATTCTTCAAGGCACACTCACCCTTGGGAGGGTAGAGTAACCTTGAATGGGGTGGTAGGAAGTGACTCCAAGTTCGCGTATTGTCTCCCATGTGAGGAGGGAAATACATGGGGTTCTTGATACCCATGATGCCAAGGATAGCCTAAGGGCACCTGGGGGGCATAAGGAGGATTTTATTTATGGAGGCATCTTGTGTAGATGGTTATTCCAAGTCCATGTGTGGATTTTGATATTATTTGTATACATAGGCTTCTCCTCTTGTGACTGTCTACCACCACCCATGTTGTTAAGAAGGTCTTTTGGAGACCTGCTCACTGTCTTGCCATGGATGAGACGTTTTCTTATGTTTTGAGAATATTTATATTTTTTTGAGATTGTGAGTTCTTGTGTGTTACTCGTTCTATTTTGGATCCCCTAGCTTGGGGGTGACCTTGAAAAGGTCTAGGTTGGGAGGTGAGCCTCTATGGTCAATCTCATTTTGATAGGAACCACAACCAGATGATTGGAGCTAGAAGATGTTAATGTTAGAAGAATGAAATAAGGGATTCCATTGTAACATTGTATTCAAATTGGAATTAAGTTGTATTTATATTGAAAAATGAAGGTTCAAATAATTATGTAATTATGGATTTTATTATGTTAATGGAAGGTTTTGGAAATCATACTTGTATTTCTAAAAAAATATGGAAAATAGTATGTAATTTTAATTTCATAAGTTTTAGAAAAATCTCAATATGTAGACATTTGGATTAGCTAATTTATGGGCAACTACAAATTTAATGTTATTTTTAAAAAAATTTAGTGCAAATAATTTATATGACATTAAGTTGTAAAATGAAGGGGATTGTAGATTTACATAGCTCGTTAAATTCCTACTTATGTGTAAATGAAAATATAGTTACTATATAATGCAATTTGGCTTATTCTTTATTAAATATAATCGAGAGTTTAAATTGTTAAAAAGTATATGAATGATTTGGAAATTTATTTTTGATACTTAGAGAAAATTTAAAATTTACTGCGAAAAAGTAAATGCCCAAATCAAAATTTTAATTCCTACAAATTTTAAGTCTAATTGATTAGACTCTAAATGTGTTTTTAGAAATTGAAAAATATTTGCCTAAATACCTGTTATTTTTTAACAAAGGTTTCATATTTACACCAATCTTTTAAATATATTCTTTTGTAGGATTTATACACACACACACACACACACACACATATTATTGGTTAAACATTATAGAAAAAAATGAAGTGTTTCATTTTTTTTAAACAATTTCAAAATTTTAAAAAATTTCAAACCATTTTATGGGGAGGGGTGGGCCGAAGCCCTAACTCCAACCCTGAGCGTGGTGGGGAAACACCATTGTGAACACAGTGGTTTTGTTGTGCGATGCGCCGTGTTTACACGGTGGGGGTGGCAGCAGCGAATAGTGTGTAACACAGTGGTGCGCACCCGAGCCGCCACACATGTCCCCTATGTGCTCCCCTTCCTTGGTAACATGGGTGGCATCGCCTCCTGGGTGTGCCCGCCCCACCATCCTTTGCCTTTATTTCAAAGATTTGACATCGCTCCATTCGGCCCTGTGAAACCCTAGTAAAATGTAGGGTTAGTTAGTTAAATTTTAAAATCAAATAATAAAATATAAAAAAAGGACACAAGGCTTAAATAAAAATAATAATAATATTAGGGGTTTGTAATTTGATTTTATAGAAAATTATGAAATCCTTAAGGTGTTGAAAATAATGGAATGGTGTACTAAGAGGGGAGGGGTGAATCAATACCCTCAAAATTTTTATCAATTAACCTTTATCCTTTTAGTAATCAATTGTATTACCAACCATTTGTGCCATCTTATCTTTGTGTATGTTATATCAATTCATTAACTCAATAATCATGTAAGACATTCATAGAAACATTCATGAAATGTATAGACACTTGACACAAGATTTGGTAATGCAGAAAACCCCTGTTAGAAGGTAAAAACTGCGATGGGGATGAAACCCACAAAGCTTCACTATCTACAGAATGGAAGGGGTCGGTTAAGGCTTACAATTTTGATCACTTCTAATGATCTACCCTGTTAGGAGTATTATGTAGATACTGGCTAAGGTCTAGTCTGTTAAGAGCTTTAGCAACACTGTTTAGTGTGCACTCAGTTAAGAGATTTACAAAGGATTGTTAAATCCACCTTTCACAAGGATTTCTTCTATTTTCTACACTTGTTAGAATGTAGACAAAAATATTTAATGACCTAAGTATGTGCAATCTACAATTGATGAATACGGATCCATTAAATTCACATGTACAATGTATCACCTAATGTGATTGATTAATGCCTATGTTTCTCGGTAGCCTTGATTCTTGGTTCTTGATAACCTATTTCATTTTTTGATGTTCTTCTTCTTGAAACTCTTAGTTTGATCCATAGATGTGCTCCTTGGCTACTATCATCCTCACATTCGTATGAAATGAATGATTACACATCTATTTATACAATACATTGACCTAATTAAGTTTCACGTATTACAAAGATAACTCTATGATCAAAGGTTTACAACTTGACCTTGATCTCCTAGTTTGCATGTTTTTAATCAGTTAGACTGATTAAAACAATTACAATTTCATTTCTTATCCCTCAAGAAATGGTTTTAAATAAAATCAAAATGCTAAATATAAAACATAATTGTTTTATCTAATGTGGAAGTTAGATCCACACTTCTCAGGATATAATTGACTTTCGGTGACTGATGCTCGGGTCGCTCTATTGTCTATCTTTCAGTGTTCCTTTTGTGAACTATTTGTTGGGTTCCTCTATTTTCTGCTCTATCGGTTTACACTTCAACATTTTTGGGTTGAACTATGCAAATTATGTCGGGTTTCTGTTGTGATCTGTCTTGTTGGGTTTCTCTTGAACTTAACACTTTTGGTGACCTTTGTTATCTATACTTTTAGTTTGTACTAAAGTCCTATCTTGCGGGGTAGGTGTTACCGATAGTTCAAAAACTATTTTCCCTTTTCATACTAATCTCAAAATGTGTCATCAATCTCTCCCTTTGACATTAGTATCAAAAACTGATATGTGCAAAATACTAAAATGTGTATTATGTACACCATGTGTTTACCTTGTCATTATGACTCCCCTATGTATATGTCGGTATAGTATATGTATATACATGTATACTTTCCTTTATACTATACTCCATTTTCACCTTATCTTCATATCATTTTCCCCTTTGTGTCATATCATTCTCCTCTTTTTACTAATGTTCATATCATTTTCCCCCTTTTTTGATAGTAAGGGCAAAGGTGTATACTTACAACTTATCAAAAATATAGGAAAGGGAAGTCTTCATTTATTCCAATAGTTTCGCCCATTTCTCCTGTAGGTGTTCAAAAGCCATTTTCTCCAGTGTGATTCGGGCATGCATATCATAGATATTGTTTTCTACAGACATCTCTGGGGTGGAAACTAATTGTCTTGCCAAAGTCATGTGTTATTGCAGAAGTGTAAGATTTGGTAGCATTAGAGCCTGTAGCTTGGTAACCTCATCTCTAAACTTTGTTTCTGCCTCTAGAATTTCCTATCTCAACCTCCTAGATTTCATAATCTTTTCCAAATGCATCTTGATTTCATTTTCATTTGTGGTTAGACTGTGTGCACTTATTTAGTTCAGAATCTATTTGTGCAATCTTATCACTATTTTCCTTAGTGAATCTCTCTGAAGTGCACAACTTTTCTATTAAGGCAATAGTTTCAGAAATTATTAGATCTAATTCATTTGCAAGTTATGAGATCTTTACCTTGTTCTCTTCCAGTTCTTGGCTGATCTTTTCTGTCAATTTGTATTGATATTTTTGTTCTGCTCATTCTTCAATTTCTTTTCTACATCCACATTCTGAGATGTGATAGCCTCAGTTAGAATGACAAGTTGATCAAGGATGGGATCATCTTGATCAACATCTATGTCAGGTACTATTTGTGTCAATATATCCCTTGTAGTTTCTAACACTAGGGATTCTTTGTGCTCCTTCCTTAACTTTTCTTGCATATCTTTCCTTTGTCATATTTCCCCATACTCTTGGAGAGATTCAAAATCCAATGTAGAAGGATCACACTTCGGTATCTCAATGATTTCATCCAGTGTTACCTGTAGCTTGGTCTTCTTTGTCTTCTTCTTCTTCTTGGATGTTGAGTGGGAAGCACTTGAATGTAGCACCAAAGCAAGATCCTTTTCTTGGTCAGATGTAGCAGATGGTGTTGTGTCTTTTGCCTACTACTTGGTATCTGCATGTAAGTTGGGAGTGGATGTCTCTACATCAAGCTTTAGTTTACCTACAACATCTCCTTTGGTATCCTTAGGAGTAACATTATCTTTCTTCTCTTCTTCACCTTTGTCTTTTTTCTCTGCATCTGTTTCTTTTGGTTCTCCATTTACTACATTTTGTTCATTAGTTGTATCTTTTTGTTCATCATTTCTCTTATCCTTGGGTATGCTTGCATCAGACTCGGGTGAATTTTCCTTTTCTAAGATTATGTTAATAGCTTGTATTAATAGTGACATTTGGCCTAGCATATTCACCTATGTAACATCTATAGTTGTGTGTTATTCATCGGTTTGGGCTAGGACAAAAGTGACATCTTCATCTTTATGTACCTCATCTATAGGATCTCCTTTGGTAATATCAATGATAGTAGTGTCGGGCCATGTTTCATTTGCATTGTCCATATCCTTGTTATCTTTTGTGTCCAATGCTTCTTCATTAACATCATCATTAGTTATAAGAATATGTTCGAGGCTCAGTTTAGCCTTATCTTCTTCATTATGTGGCTTGTCACTAAGATCTTCTTGTGGCTCGAAGCTTGAGTCCCTTTTTGGTACATCTAGTAATCTTTCTCCATTCATCCTCACCTTTTCTTTCTAGCTCAATTAGATGTCCCTGTATCACTTTTTAGGCTTTTAACTTTTGTGAGAACCTGATGTTTCTTAATCATTTCTTCAATCTCTTCCATCTTAGATTAAGGGTGCATGACTGAAACTAAGGCTCTTTCCCTTATTTATTTCTCTTCCTTTAGAGCATATGTCCACCTAGCTAAAAATCTATTCATAAGTTCTTATGGCATCTTATCTTCAAATTGTATTGGTACATATTTGAATACACACATTGTTGTAATGATTGCTTCTTCTAACTTATCTTGGTCCTCGGGATCTAGAGTTAGCCATTTTCTATTCTTGGGGCCAATTATTGATCTTGACTTAATAATTGATGCACATGCCTCTTCAATGGTGGTAGGCAACTTATTATTAATAGGTTTTTCATCTTGTTCAGTGTCCTCAATGTCTTCCTTAGTTCTGAGGAACTTTCTTCTTTTTGTTGGTGCCTTTTTCCAAGTTTGAGGCTTTCTTTTATAGGTCCTTACTTTACCTTTCTTGACAAGTGGTGAGTCTGCATTAGTAGTTTGACTCATTTTCCTTTGTGCAGTAGTTTTTCTAGGCTTATTTGGGGGTGGTGCATCAGACTCTATAGATTCTAATTCACTCACCTTCTCAGCTTCATCGACAGGTGACTGACCCTCAGTTTCTTCTGTCTGTTTTGTTTCCTCTTCTTTTACCAACAACTTCTTCTTCAAAGTCTTAACCATTTTCTCTTTCTTTCTATCAGTTTCCTTCACAACTAAGCCAATTTTTATCCTTTCCTTGGATTCCTCATAAGTTCCAAACTTAGGTTGTGACTTTTCTAATGGTTCATTCAACAATGTCTCAATAGAACTTTTTGCTTGGTCTATGTTGATTTCATAGTCAGGTGCAGCTAACCATGCTGTCCTCGGTATAGCTGGTTTGATAAAGGTGTTATTAGTGTCCACCATAAAGAAAATGGTAGTCTTGTACTTCTGTACCAGTTGTTATGGGATCCTCATCCTCTTCTACATTTGGTCTTTGAATCCAGTGAAGTATTCATCCATGACTGATTCAAAATTATCTCCTAGTGATTTGATGAACTCACTAATCTGTGTGGTCACTAGTCAGGTAGTGTCCCATTTGACATTATCGATAGATGGGAAGGATTCTTGAAAATAGAAAATATGCACATAATGAGTGAACCAAACTTACACAAGTTAGACTTTGTAGTCCTCATTGTCCTCATGTTCTCATCTAATTGCCTTAGTAGAAGTTCTGATAGATCTAACTGCAGTCCCTTCTTAACAATTTTGTGTGTTGTATCCACTGCTCTGGATGTAATATTGTTCATCCTGCTAGCCTAAAATAATTTGTATCCTAAGACACATGCTCCAAATTTCATTTCATCATTGGTGATGGTGGATACCTTTAATCCTCTCCCATCCCATACTGCTCATGTGGTCTTTTCATTGTCAGCACAAGGGGGTGCTTTAGTGCTTTTGGTTTATCAGTTATAGGATAACTAGTAACAGTGTGTATACCATCACTAGCTATCAGTTTTGGCTCATCCAACCACATCTTTCAGTCATGCACTCTGCTTAGCACTAACCGAATCCATTCGGTCTTGAATTCCTTTAGGAATAATAGGGCATTTGTGATCCCTTTCACTTCAATGTGTTTATGTTCTTCTTTGATTGTTCCATCATCTTTGCAAAGCTTTTTTTAATCTTTCTCAACCTCAAGATCTCCTAATTTTGTCAATCTTGCAGTGACTATACGCTCAGACGTCCTCAATGAGCAAAACCCTAGCTGGTTTACTAGAGAATACACCAGCATTGTCAGATTGTGAAGCAACCTCAGGACAGATCTTGTAATGAGGTTCTTCACAAGTGGAATTTTTGATTAGATTAACCTTTTTCTCCTTTGCATTCTTGATATTGGAGGTTCATGAAGTAGTTTCCATCTTATCAAAAATTAGGGGTTTTTTCCATAAAAGAAAACAAAGTTCTTGGTGAACGTTGTTACTTACTTCAACCTTCTGTGACTGCTAGGAATCTTTCTGAGTGTTGTGAAAAAGGTTTAATTCACTCTACAATCTAGTTGCTTTATGCTCTAGTTTTGATCTGCTTCTTCTCTCAAATCGCTTTGTTAATAATGAGTTCTTTCATCGACTATTTATAGACTTTTTGCCCTAAGTCGTGTCATAAATGCTCACCCACTTCTTGTTGTTTGAAGATAGATTTGTCGGGTAGCATACACACTTCATTCTCAGTGAGAATGTGATTCTTGGGTGAGGCGTCAACTCATATGACTGTTTACTGAAGAATCTTGGTATATGGCGAAGACAACATTGTCTTTTTACATTATTACGGATGGAGCTCGGTTTACACTAGTGACTTAGATTTTTATGTGTTAACCGATGACGCTTGGTAAGTATAGACAACTTAGCTTTGTATGTACACTGATGATTTTTGCTAAGCATTGATCAATGATATTTAATTCATAGAATCATAACAAGTAATACCATAGTGCATCTTTAATCATGCTAGTTTGGCATTTCATCAATGTATAATGGAACTGATGCAAAATATAACTTTCTATAATGTAGTTCCATACTTACTTGTTCTACTTAGTTGGGGGTGGTGATGTCACCAAATTCATTGGATAAGGTGTCACCATTTGCATTGCTTCGTCCAACATCTTCATTATTTGTAACTTTCCTCCACATTTTGTTTCTCAACTTCCTGATGTCTTCAATTGTGTTTCCATTAGAAAAAGTGCTTGTCTCTGTCACTTAGTCTCAGTAGTCTTTCTTTAGATGACCAAATTTATGACAGTTTAAACATGCCATCACAGGGTTAGTCTAGCTCCTAGACTTTCTCATCCATTGTCTCATGCAGTTTTTAGCTATGTGTCCAAATCTTCCACATGTTGTGTAGTTTGCCCATGTTTTGTAATTCAAAACATATGAGTTACCAACTCTTTTTGGTTGATAGGAGGCTTCATTATCTTTAGGCTTCCATGCTTGCCTTTTCTTCTTTTTGCATTCAAGAGATGTGTGCCCATGCATTTTGCAAGTAGGACAATATTTTTCCATGTAGGTTTCCTTCTTTGGTGGTTTCACGTTAGATTTACATTCATATGCTTTATGTCCTTTCTTGTTACATTTATAACAAATTCCTATGAATGAAGGTGTGGATTTGGGATACCTTTTATTTTTCTCCTACAAACATTTGATGTGTGGCTTGGTTTTCCATAGTGATTGCATAATTTCTTTCTTGGTCTTTGATTTGTGTAGACATTCTTTGGATTAGATTGGTATGGTGATTCTCCATTCTTGGTATACCCTAATCTAGTATTGTTGTTGACTCTTCTTTGTCCATCCATAAAATCATCTATCATTTTGGATCTTTCTTTAGTTCTCTTAATCATGTCATTGTTATGTTGCTGAATTCTCACTTCATGCTTCAGTTTTTCATTTTCTTCTCTTAGCTCACCAATAGCTTCTATCCTTTCATCGAGTTCTATATTCATTCTATTTTCCTCCTGACTCATAAGAATAATTTGATTAGTGATCTCATGATGATGTTCTATAAGTCTTTGCATTTTTGATTCTTTTTCTTGTTGCTTTTCAGTAATCTTCCTCCTGTCATCAATAGCTAGTGTTCTTTCTTTCTCAACTTTTCTAGCATTGTTCATAACATCAATCATTCTTACCATTTGTATCTCTTAACCAATTTGCAGAGATTTCACTTGTCCAGCTAGATGTTGATTGATTTCATTCAGAATTGTGATGCTTTATTTAGATGTGTCTCATGCTTTGGTAGATGCAGATTGTGATCACTCAAATAGATCAGGTATCTCCTCTTCAGGATAGTCTATTTCATTACAGCAAGATGCCATAATGTTTCTTTCATCTAGAAGTTGTCTCATCTTGATTATAGCTTCTTTATATTGTTTATCAAAGATTTGTATCTCTAGCTTCTGATTCTCAATACTTTTATCTACCTTGTACCTTTCCATTGTATGATCTTTTCTCTTAAGTCTTTAAAATTTTCCAAATAAGAGATCTAGCTCTGATACCAATTGTTGGAAATAATGGAATGGTGTACTGAGAGGGGAGGGGTGAATCAGTACCCTCAAAATTTTTATCAATTAACCTTTATCCTTTTAGTAATCAATTGTATTACCAACCATTTGTGCTATCTTATCTTTGTGTATGTTATATCAATTCATTAAATCAATAAGCATGTAAGACATTCATGAAATGTATAGACACATGACACAAGATTTGGTAATATAGAAAACCCCTGTTAGAAGGTAAAAAATGCAGTGGGGATGAAGCTAAAAAAGATTCAATATCTACACAATGGAAGGGGCTAGTTAAGGCTTACAATTTTGATCACTTCTGATGATCTACCTTGTTAGGAGTATTATCTAGAGATTGGATAAGGTCTACTCTGTTAAGAGATTTAGCAACACTGTTTAGTGTGCACTCAGTTAAGAGATTTACAAAGGATTGTTAAATCCACCTTTCACAAGGATTTCTTCTATTTGCTACACTTTTTAGAATGTAGACAAAAATATTCAATGATATGAGTATGTGCAATCTACAATTTCTGAATATAGATCCATTAAATTCACATGTACAATGTATCACCTAGTGTGATTGATTAATACCTTTGTTTCTCGATAGCCTTGATTCTTGGTTCTTGATAACCTATTTCATCTTTTGTTGTTCTTCTTCTTGAAACTCTTAGTTTGATCCATAGATGTGATCCTTGGCTACTATCATCCTCACATTTGTATGAAATGAATGATTGCATGTCTATTTATACAATAGATTGACCTAATTAAGTTTCACGTATTACAAAGATAACTCTATGATCAAAGGTTTAAAACTTGACATTGATCCCCTATTTTGCATGTTTTTAATGAGTTAGACCAATTAAAACAATTACAATTACATTGCTTATCCCTCAAGAAATGGTTTTAAATCAAAGCAAAATGCTAAATATAAAACATAAGTGTTTTATCTGACGTGGAAGTTGGATCCACATTTTTTGGGATATAAATGTCTTTCAGTGACTGATGCTCAGGTTGCTCTATTGTCTATCTATCATTGTTCCTTTTGTGAACTGTCCGTCGGGTTCCCTTGCTATGTCAGGTTCCTCTATTTTTTTCTCTGTCAGTTTACACTTCAACATTTTCGGGTTGAACTATGCAAACTGTGTTTGGTTTCTGTTTTGATTTGTCTTGTCGGGTTTCTCTTTAACTTAACACTTTCGGTGACCTTTGTTATCTGTACTTTTGGTTTGTACTAAAGGCCTATCTTTTGGTGTAGCTGTTACTGATGGTTCAAAAATTGTTTTCCCTTTGCATACTTATGGAAAAATATGTCATCATAAGGATTTATATGGTTAGGTTAGGTTAATTATGATGTTTTATCATAGTTTTTAATTAAATTTCAATTTTTATGCAATCTAGATTTAGAGTTGTCATTATTGACTTTAATTAGTCATTTTAGTTTTAGATATTTAAAAAATATTATATATTCCTTATTTGTAAGATTTAATTTTGTTTAATTATTTTATTTGGAGTTATTAATTTAAAATTTTTATGTATATAGTCCAATGGGTTAGTTAGCTACTGAAAGTAAATGGATTTAATAACGATATTTTTTTTAAAACTTACTTTATTATATAACCTAAATGAATGTAATTAATCAATAGGAATGTTATATCCACATCTTATCATTACATCTAGGAATTTATAGTCATACAGGTATCATTGGTCGTTCTTATGCACAGTTGAATTTTGGTCAACCATGGTCAAACCTAGGTCAAATCTCCTCGATTTTTATGCACATGCATCTCCTATAGCATAATGAACCCTTAAAACTTAGTTACATGTTTAATGGTGCATGGTTGACTTTCTAGTCAACTTTGGTTGACTTTAGTCAACTATCTTGATATGTGAGTTAGAGCATGCAATTTAGGGATCCATGTAGGATAGTTTTGAAAGCTATTCTACGTAGTTTCACTTTTAGACAAACTTGGTCAAACATGGTCAACCTTCTTTTGGTTGGACCCTTGTGATGTTTTGGACAACTAAACTTTATAGGTTAAACCATTTCCCTCTTCATCATTTTGCATAAACATGAAATCTTTAGGATAAATTAGTAAACCTTTAATGTTCTAAAATTTTTGTTGGTGTGTTTTTGCCAAAATTTGGGCATGACATTTTGGTATCAGAGACATGTTAGAAACATTGGGAACCTAACCCACTATGTAATCACTAAACTTTGTCCTTGTATGTGTAGGATGCCTCCTGTCACTCGACAAGCACATAGACAGGGGTGTGGTTGGAGACGTACTCCCTCAGCTCACGAGGAGGTACGATCTAAGATAGAGGATCATGTAGGGAATCAAAGTCCACCTCCTGATCCAAATGCAACATTACTTCAGGCATTTCATAGTTTTTTCAGACTCATAGTGGACCGTACGCCTCTAGTGATACAACAAAATGAGAAACATAATTTGGAAGGATGTCGGTCCTCCGCCAGAGAGTGATAGGAGCCCACCTCCTAGGTTTTGTGAGGGTCAAGCTGAGTAGGAAGTAGGATCCATTGGAGCACCTAGAATTATACCTAGATTAGAGGCTCAAAGGTTTGAAAGAGCACCCCCTGACATTGGGAATCAGAATACAGAGTTGATGCAGCTCAAACCACCTCTATTCTTAGGTGGTATAGATGGGACAGGTGTAGATTCCTGGATTCTAAGCCTTGAGAGGTGCTTCGGATTGCATAACTATGGTAGAAACCTTAAAGAAAAATTTTCTGTTCTCCTGCTTAGAGACCAAGCCTCCACTTGGTGGAGACACGAGTAATTCAAGGGGCACTTGGTCATTGACACCCTTACTTGGGAAGCTTTCCTCAAGATTTTCAAAGCCAGATATGTCTCAAAATAGTTTAGGAAGCATCGTATAGATGATTTTCATGATCTCCATCAAAGGGGACTCTTAATAGGCCAATATGAGGGCAAGTTTCTTGATCTCCTCCCTTATGTGGAGTACATGGGGGACAAGAAGCTACAGATAAACCATTTCATCAAGGGTTTGAATCCTATGATATATGATAGGGTATGCATGGTACCTTTAGGAGACTTAAGGTTCACGGTGAACAGAGCTTTGGTGGCCGAAGAGATAGTCAGAGGTCCACAGGATGCTAGGGATAGGTCTCAGAACTGTAATCCCACACCCCAGGCCTCAGGATATCAGAAATCCCCATGGAAGGGGAATCAGAGGTACTCTTTAGGGTCATTTAGGACCTCACATCCACATAAGGCACAACAGTCTCACTAGAGCCAGCAGTAGAGGCCACCATAGGTATATTAAGGCTCTAATCCTAGGAAGTGATAGACATAGGGTCCTAGGAAGAACCAGACACCACAAACACCTTATACACCTCCAACTTGGACTTAGAAGTCCACTAGAGGTGGTCATAGTGGGTCTTCAAGTTCATTCAAGTTCAGGGACATGGACCATGTTACACTTGTGGTGCCGTGGGGCACATAGCTAGAGAGTGTCCCTAGGCTAGTAGTCAACATGCAACGATATCATAATTGGCAGTTGGGGATAGGGGAAACTCCCACATGGTATTTGCAGTGGTGGATAATCACCCAAAAGAGCACCAAGCTATCATCATTGAGACCTTGGGTAAGATCAGAGGTAGTCATGTTTCTATTTTATTTGATACATGAGCTACCAAATCCTTTTTTTCTCCATCGGTTGTGGAGCATTACAAGCTAGTGGCAGCTAGACAAAAGGTTACATGGGAATTAGAGTTAGCCTCAGGAGCTAGAGTTTCCATTACTTTGATGGTTAGATATTTTCCAATCTAGATTGGTTGCATAACCACAATAGTAGATCTCAGAGTTATGCCCCTTGGATCATATGTTCTAGTTGTTGGCATGGATTGGAAAAGTGCCCACAAGGTCAAGCTAGATTTTCATAAGAAGCAGATTGAATGTTTGGGTGATGATGGTGCAAGTACAATGATTTTAGGAATCCATAGAACTGTATCCCTCCATGTGATTTCCACTATGAAGCTTAAGTGGTGCATATGGAAGGGATGTCAGTTATACGCTATCACCATCAGTGATAGGGAAGAAGAAGCAGAGAAGAAAAACTCCCTTGATGATTTCCCCATCCTTCAGAAATTCACAGATATGTTTCCTTTAGAGATACCTATTATGCCTCCTCATAGAGCAGTTGATTTTCACATAGATCTCGTACCAGGAGAAGAACCAGTTTCTAGAGCACCTTATAGGATGACCACTAATTAGATTAATGAGCTCAAGATAAAGATTGAAGAACTATTAGAGAAAGGAAACATTTTTCCTAGTGTTTCTCCTTGGTGTGCACCAGTTATCTTCATGAAGAAGAAAGATGGATCTCTTAGGTTGTGCATGGATTACTGATTGTTGAATAAACTGACCATCAAGAATTGGTATCCACTTCCTACGATCCATGACCTGTTTGATCAACTATAGGGTGCTCGAGTATTCTCAAAGATAGACCTAAATTTAGGATACCACTAGTTGAGGATAGTGGATAGTGATATTTACAAGACTATATTCTACACTAGATATGGCCACTACAAATTCACTATGGTTCCATTAAGTCTTACGAATGCTCTAGCTATATTCACGAGTCTTATGAATGGATTATTTTGTACCTTCCTTGACAAGTTTGTAGTTGCGTTTCCTGATGACATCGTGATATATTCCAAAGATGAGAAAGAGCATGAGGAACGCATGAGGTAGGTCTTGCAGTGTCTTATGGACAATAAATTGTATGGCAGCTTGTCGAAGTGTGATTTCTTCAAAACAAAGGTCAAGTATCTAGGAGATGTTATTTTAGGTGATGGGATCTCAGTAGACCCATCAAAGATTGATGCCATTATGGATTGGCCAACACCTACCATTGTGACCGAGGTTAGGAGTTTCATGGGATTAGCCAGTTACTAAAGACAGTTTGTTGAGGGTTTCTCTCAAGTAGCGCACCCCATCACTTCTCTTCATTGAAAGGAAAAGAAGTTTGAGTGGACTAAGAAGTGTGATAGGGATTTTCAGGAGCTCAAGAGGGCACTTACCAGTGCACCCATTCTTGGCATTCCTAATCCCTCAAAATATTTTATGGTTTGCATAGATGCTTCTTTAAAAGGTTTAGGAGCAGTTATTATGCAAGGTGGGTGAGCTATAGCCTACGAGTCTAGGAAACTAAAACATCAAAAGCTTAACTACCCTACCCATGATCTTGAGCTCACAACAGTGGTGCATGCTCTAGTAAGATGGTGATAGTTTCTTTTAGGGCATCATTTTGAGCTTCATTCAAACCATCAGAGTCTTTAGTACATCTTCACTCAGCCAAACCTTAATGCTCAGCAAAGGAGATGGATGGATTTATTATGTGAATATTATTTTGATGTCCATTACGTCAAGGGGAAAGAGAACATAGTCATAGATGCCTTGAGTAGGAGATGGTACGAGATTTATTCTATGTCTACTGGCACAGATTTGAGAGAATGCATTCTTCAACACTTAGATGACGATGAGATGTATGCAAATTTTTTTGAGCTGATTCAATTTCAGAGACCCCTTGAGGGGAATTTTTTAGTGTACTCATTAGAGTCCAATGGAGTATTGCATCATAGAGGACATATCTATTTATCTTTTTCTGGAGGATTGCGTGAGTTTGTGATGCTAGAGGCTCACAGATCCCCTTATGCAACACATTCCAGAGTTAATAAGATGCATGCCAATTTGAGATAGTTGTACTGTTGGCCCAACATGAGATTGCAGATAGCTGAGATGGTATCTAGATGCCTAGAATGCTAGAGAGTGAAAGATGAACAATTTCATCCAGGCAGTCTTCTTCAGCCACATGAGATACTAGTGTGGAAATGGACACCATTTCTATGGACTTCATATTAGGACTTCCCATGTTTTCTCATTGTCACGATGCCATCATGGTGATAGTCAAAAAGTTGACCAAGGTGACTCATTTTTCACCTGTGCAAACTACCTTTACTACACTAGTAGTAGCATAGGTGTTCTTGCAAGATATAGTTATGCTTTAGGAATACCTCGTAAGATCATATCGGATAGCGATTCTCTCTTCACTTCATCCTTTTAGAGATAACTTTAGGCAGCTATGGGCACTAGGCTCAATTTCAGTACAACTTATCATCCAAAGACTGATGGACAGAATGAAAGGGTAAATCATGTGTTAGAAGACATGCTACACATGTATGTGATGGACCATCAGACCTGGTGGGAAGAATACGTATATCTAGTGGAGTTTTCCTATAACAACGGACACCATACATCCTTGGGTATGCCTCCCTACCAAGAAATTTATGGTAGGTCATGTAGGACCCCACTCAGTTAGGATAGGATTGAGGATAGAGTCTCCATTGAACCTGATCCAGTCAGAGATATGGAGCAGCAGGTGACCTTGATTAGACAACGTCTAGTGGAAGCTCAAGATAGGAAAAATAAGTATGCAGATGTGAAGAGGATTGATCGAGTCTATTTAGTTGGAGACATGGTCTTCTTGAGAGTTCAACTGCATAAAACTCCAATCTATTTTTGAAAGAGATCTAAGCTTGCACCTTAATGTTTTAGACATTTTGAGATCCTTGAGAGGATATACTAGTTGCATACCCTTTATCTTTGCCACCTATCCTATCACACATCCATGATGTGTTTCATGTTTCAGTCTTATGAAAGTATATATTGTTGGCAAGTTGACTCCCAAGGAGTATATGGCTTATTTTGTGTTGTCATTATGGCAACAAAGTCATATGAAGTTTTGACAGTAAACTATGAAATAAAAATTGACTAAGTGTAGAAGACATAACAGAATAGAGACTTGCAGTCGATTAGTGCATTAGTGTAGTGCATACAATCACATCAGGATATGTGCATTCAGAACCAAGCTCTATGGTATGTTGTTATGCTTACCCTATAAAAGCATAGCACAGACTATCAGTATGGACAAGTTACAGGAAGAACAAGTACACTAGTAGTTTAGAGTACAGAGTATGGAGCTGACTTCAGGACTTTGATTAGCGTGTAATATTTTGTTATGTAATGGCTAAGCACCTATTGTAATAATTTTTTAACCATGTATTAAACATTATTGTAAATGCGCTTAATCCAATTTGTTTGGAAGCATTGTGTACGTTGTTTTTGGGCCGAATAAGGTCTTGTTTATAGTCATGTATATTCAGGCATAAACATATATTTATGCAATGTAAAGATATATTGTAAGTGTCAAAGAAATAAGTAGAGCAGAGCAATGTAAAGATGTTAGCATGGGATAGAGCCCCTAAAGAAGATAAGAGTATAAGTGCATAACTGGAACTGATTAGTCATCTATTTCATATACATCATTTCACTTTTGGATATAGTGCATATCTATTCTCATGAGGTTGTAGCCTTCTTTCTCGTTGAGCAGTGAGCTCTTGGACAGTGAGTCCTTACCCCTAACAGGGTTTTTTGTAAAAGACTCCTAACAGTGTTAGAATTATATTGAGATAATTTGTACTGAGAGGGGAGGGGTGAATCAATACCTCTAAAACTTTTCTTGGTTAGCCCATTAACCCTTAGTCATTAGTTTGTAATTTAACTTATCTATTTGTTCATCTTTCTTTATTCATATGAAATCATATCATACATTATTTTGATATGTAACAATAATAGAAACATTCATGAAATTAGATAACACATGACACAAGATATGATATCGCAGAAAACTCCTGTTAAGGAAGTAAAAATTGCGGCGGGGATTGTTACCCACAAACTTCACTATCTGCAGATAAGAAGAGCCAGTTAAGGCTTACAATTTGGTTTCTTTTGATGACCTACCCTGTTAGGATTATTACAGTAGAGACCTATTAAGATCTACTTCATTTGAAGCTTTCAACAACACTATTAAGTGTGCACTCTATTAAGTGATTTACAAAGGACGGTTGAGTCCACCTTCTACAAAAGGATTTTAGATGTGATGCACTTGTTAGAATGCAACTACATAAGTCTTTGATCTAATGATAAATTCAATCTTCAATTTTTGATAATAGATCCTATAAAGCTCCAAAAATACTATTAATCATCCTTCCATGATTGAGTATTACCTTTATCTACTCGTCGGTAGCCTCTGTGTGTTCTTGATAACTGATGTATTCTGTTTCTAATTTTTACATGAATTCTTCCTTCTTCTCCTTAGATGCTCTTTGTGGCTATCAATTATATCAAATTCATGTACTCACAATTAAGTATGAACATCTATTTATACTATCTTAGGTTTAATTCTTGATTCATGCATTCGCAAGTTAACTCTAGATTCAAGATATACAACTTGATCTTGATCTGTAGTTAGATATGCTTTAGATCCGTTAGGATGCTTTAAAGCATTTACATAAAGCTTGCATTACTATAAAAAAACAAAAAAATAATTCTAAAAAATAGAATAACTTTGCTTTATTTGCCGTGTATAAATTAGATCCATAATTTGCAGCTTTTCTGACTGCCAGTTCTGACAGTCGGTGTTCTTGGTCGTTAGTGTTCCTTTCTTGAACATGTCATCGAGTATGCTTGTATGTTTGTGTCAGGTTGTTATGGAAACTGTGTCACCGGTAATGCTTGCGGTTTTCGGTGATGCTTATGTTCGTCGATGATGCTTGTGGTCGCCGGTGATGCTTGTCACTTTTATACTTAGCATTTTTCTCAAAAATCTTTGTTTTTTCAGGTATGCTTGCATTTCACCGATACTGCTTGTGGTTTTCTAGTGATGCTTGCTGTCTACCGGTAATGCTTGTTGTTTGTGTTTTTTCTCTAAGTATACTAATGAAAAAATAATGTCATCAATCTCCCCCTTTGACATTAGTATCAAAAACATGATATGTGCAACATACTAAGTGTATTAGTATGTACAACTGTGTATACTTCTGCCTTAGTCATTTGAATGACTCCCCCTATGTATGTGCCAATAAGTGTAAGTGTATATATATATATATATATATATATCCTTTATCTTTTTGTTTCTTTTTTTGATATATGTATTGTACATAGCTATATACATTGCCTTTCCTCCTTTTTTGATGCTAAGGACAAAGGTACTTACAACTTTCCAAAAAGGTGGGAATGTGAGGACTTAACTTCCTCCATCATCTTCTCCCATTTTTCTTTCAACATTTCTAGAGCCATGTGCTCTAGTGAAATCCTTACATGAATATCATAGATTTTGTCTACTACAGACATCTCCGGGGTTGCTATTAGATTTCTAGCTTCTGATATATGTTGCTGAAGTATTGTGAGATTTGGTAAGATATGTGCTTGGATTTATTTGATCTCACCTCTGAATTGGGTCTCAGCATCCCATATTTCTTGCCTTAGCCTATTTTCCTTAATGACTATGTCATGATGTGCCTTTATGTTGTCTGCCTGTGAGGTTAGGCTTTGTGCACTCTTAGTGACATTTGAATCAATTTCTACAAGCTTGTCATTGTTCTCCTTTGCAAATTTTTCAAGTGTACACATCTTTTGAACTAAGGTTATTGCCTCAGCAATCATTGGCTCTAGTTCATCACTAAGTTCAGAGAGCTTGACCTTGTTCAATGCCACTTCTTGGCTTATCTTATCAATTAACTTGAATTGATATT